>BSBK01011513.1:0-355000 GCA_027943335.1 Chamaecyparis obtusa | reverse complement strand
CTATAAGTAGATGAATAAAAGCTTAAGAGATACAAAAGACTATTGTGACCAACTATCATAAGGAAGTATGTCTAATGAAGCACAAGAATCCCTACATGAAGTCATGAAGGAAAATGAAAAATTGGCAAAAGAATTGTCAAATGTGAAGAGGGAATTTGAAGGACAATCAGTAGCTATGTGTGAGTATCTTGAGCAGAAGAGATTTATAGAAGATGCAAGGAAAGAACTTGAAGAAGAAATGAAAGTAAAGGAAGAAGAATGGTATCATATCAACAAAGAGAATGATATAATGCATGAACATTTTCATGATGTACATGAAGAAAATGAACAAGTTATCAGTGAAAATGAAACTCTGAGAGAACTAAATGGAAAAATGAGAGATGAAAATGAAATGTTGAAGAATGAATTGAAGAAAGGACAAGAACAACTTAAGAAATAAAGAGAGGCACATGAACTTCTTAAGAGAGGACATGATAGTGCCCTAAAGATCCTTGAACAACTTAATCATCAAAGGAGATCTAATGACACATCTGGATTGGGATACATTGGAAGGAGTACACATGAAATAGAAGAATCATCAAAGACCAAGGAGAAACAAGAAGAATCTAAGTCACCAATCAGTAGTCAAGGAAGAAAAGCATCAAAGCCTACATGATACAACTGTGGAAATCCAGGAAACACATCAAATTTTTGCAGATACCGACTGATAAGTCCTAAAAATCAATCTTTTAATGGATATTGTTATAATTGTAATCAATTTGGACATAGAGAAAGTGAATGTAGTCCTAATGCTAAGTATGGAGAAATATTTTAGGGATATTTCTACAATTGCAATAAGTATGGAAACAAAGCTATAGAGTGTAGGTCAACATTGAACAATTATGGATCATCTAAGCCACTGGTGAACACTTATGGTAGAGAAAAATAATTTGGTGTAATTTGTGCAAATTGTGAAATTCAGGGACATATAGTAGAAATTGTTGAAGAACGAACTTGAGAAATTATTATGGACCATGGAGATCAACTGGCATGATCTGTTATGCATGTAGTAGAGTAGGTCATCTAGCAAGAGATTGCAGAAATAGTCCAATGAACCGGTCACCATAAAATAAATGAAAGAAGATTGTAAATGTTCAAGAAGTAAGAAGTAATATGAAGAAAATTTGGATTAAGAAAGGAGAAGGATTAAGTTCATCTCAATTGGGATCTCAACCATTGAGTGTTGAGAATTCATCTTCTAACTAGGTCAAGAAATTGACTTAAGGGGAAGAATACAAATGTCCTATCCATCGGTCCCCTAAAAATTATTGGTAAATAATCTAAATTAGCATACTAAGATGTGAGGTAATTTCATTGTACCTACCATTATTGGTATTATGAAAATGTTACAATCATTGTAAAAGATTACTGTTGGAAGTGTAGAATTATGCATTTAATTTACAAACAGTAAGATGGTTAACCATTTGAACAGGTAATGGTAACTAGAATGAATGGTAAAACCCAAGTGGAATTATAAATACATGAGATGAGATCATTTACACACTTTACTTTTACAAGAACTATTTATGAGCTAGTGTGAACTGAATTTGAGTGATCGTCTACTTGAATTTTATGAGTAATAATTGAATTTGAAGAGTGAGAGTTCTAAACCCTATGCGAACAAGAGAAAGAGTTGAAGTGAAGAATTCAATTGACTAGAGTTGAGTTTGTGATTTTTATTGTCAAGGAGAGTTGAAGATGGAACAAAATATTGATACTCCTATCTTAATTGCACATGTTGAAGAACAGTGACCACAATTCAAGTTGCATCCTATGAAGGTTGTCGAGGTTGACAAAGATGGAGCATTTTTCGTCAATCCTACTTGAAGTATTTTTGGCTAAGGACATCCGTTCTTTCATTCATAACAAGATGGAGGAACTTGGAGAAGCAGAGATCAAAATAGGGTATGTAAAATTGTATGAAGATGGAAGCTTGAAGAATGAGTATGCACATCTTATGAATAGTGGTATTCTAAATGCACTTGATTTGCCTAATTATTTTCACAACAAATGGAAGAGATATGTATTGAGTAGGTTTCATGATCAATTATTATGGTTGGATGAGAACCAAAAGATCACTAGAGAAGTAATTAGAAGGGTTACAAGTTTTAGCACTACTAGTGAAATGCCTACCCTGAGGAAATTTTTTGGAGATTTGGTTGTAGAATTGACAAAATCTCAAAGAGACAAGAGAGCCATGACTGTGATGGATATCCCTGATGATGTTGTGATATTTTTAGTGATGTTTTTTGGTTATAGGTTTTATAAATAGTGCAGATACAACATCATTCCTCATGAAGTGGTACATGTTGCATATAGACTGGTAAGTGAGAATGTACCATACAACCTATGTGAATTTATAGCTAGTCAGATGGTTGTTTATAGGGAGAAGATTAAAATTGATAAGAATAAATCATTCAAGTATGGGTCACTTCTTGTATGTATCTTCTTTTATTTTCAAAAGTACTTCCCTGGCAAAGGTAATGTTGAATGGAAGGAAGATAGACCTGTGGTAACACAAATCTCTAGTTGCATTAAGGAGTTAGGAGTGATAAACTAAAACTGATTGAATATCTTGAGGGGGAGTTTGACAACTAATTGGATATTTGAAAGGTAGTGATTGATGATCACCAAGCTACTAATGTATATGTGAGACATTAAATCAATTAATGTATTATCGTTATGTCAAGTAGTTTTGACTATACTTATCATGATGGTTACAAACATCTTAAGAAGGAAATGATGAATGAATGAATGAGATATCTACATAAAGATGAGATGAATGAGAAAGTTATGAATATGGTATTCATTAGATAACTTATTGATGAGTCTATGGAATTATGTTAGTGATTTGATTGTATTACATGAATCTATTATGGATTGAAGATTGAGAATGAACAAGTTTATGTGGTCGTTAAATGAATAATTTAGTATACACTAAGAAAGTGTAGTGTATACCGAGTATAGTGTTAACCGAGCTAGTTATCATCGATGCATTATGGTATTGACCGAGTGAAAGAAATAAATGGAACTTATGACTACCGACTAAAGATGATGAGCTGGATAATTGTTTATGATTCTAAGGTAAAAGATAATGTTTGTTATGATGATCAAATGGATGACAAAATTCAAGGATGATCAGATGAAGGAGAATGAAATGTGTTATTAATACAACTGTCGAGGAAGGTTAAAGTAGAAAAACCAACGGTGAAGATTAAGAGTCAAAATCTATGGATGGAAATAAAATAGTTTATGATGTCTATATAAAGAGACAAGAGATTCATTACTGGTTCTGTTGTAGAATAATTCACATGAAAGGATTGAATTTATGAAAAGCTGATCAAAATGGTTGAAGACATAACTGAGCAATTCTACAAACAACATTGAGAGTCAGAGAAAGCAATTACCAAGTATAAAAGAGTTGGAGAAAACAAAGAGATTGAATTGATTATTGATCAGAGGTAACTTTGAGCTTAGCATAGATCTGAAAATATGCAAATCAAGTTGTATTTGAATTAGATCATTATTGTATCAGTTTAACCATTGCTACAGATAAATCTCTTAACCTAGTGGGACTTAACAGTCTTTATATTTCAATATGACATTCAATGAATGTTGATTATTTTCTTGTTGACCCCATAGTGAATGTTTGGTCAAGGGAGAACGGTTACAGATAAATCCTCTAACCAAGTCACACCTCACAATGTGTTTTGTAACCTTTAATAGGGTTGGCTCTTAACCGAGCTCACTTTAGAAGAGTGAATTGTTTTGGGTTACCGGTCCTAGGTGGTTTTTCCCCTAACAAGGTTTCCACGTTAAAAATCAAATTTTTATATGTGTATGATGTGTTGAATTTTTATTTTACTTTACACATTACTAAAATTGGATTGATCAGTATGTTAGCCCATTTTCCTATTTTAGCAAAAATCTAATGAAAATGGTCTTATCCTACAAAAAATCCTATGAATGACCAATTTTCTACTTCAGGTGTATGAGGAAATAAGGTTTATCCATGCTAGGGTTTCAAAATTTTTATCTAAATTCATAAAACCCCATCCCTTATCCATGCTAGGGTTCATTTTCATAATGTATCAAATGAAATAAGTAGGTGTATATCAAGAAATGAAAACCAATGTCAATATATCTCTATCCATGTCGATCTTACTAACCATGATTCAAATTATGTTTCTGAATAAAATGTAAATGAAGAATGTTTTCAGCAAGAAATGATTTCCCCTCATATGGGAGTTAACGTAGTTAGTAAATAATTGCAAAGTGTCCTTGATGCAGAGATAGATATATACAATGGTTACACACCAAGTAAATAAGAAACTATTTTTTTCTAGCTATGAGGCTGCGAAAATAAATTGTGTGTAGTCAAGTATTGAAAATGAAGAGGGGGTAGATCTTTCATTAGATGATGATAAAGCCCCAAATGATGAGGTTCTATTAGACTTTAGTGGCACTGATAGTGAGGAAGAGGATCCATGGAACCATAATGACCTTGATCTTCTTCAAGATAAGGTAATGGTTTATTTGTAGCCTTGTGAAGAGGATGATAAGTTATCATGTGTTGGAGATGATTGTGAAGAATCTGATTTGACTAAAGCAATGGTGAATTCTTTTGTTTTAGCTAACAATGAGGATAAAACTAATTTTTCAATTTGTATGTTTTCATCCTTTGATTTATCATGTGAAGTTATTGATCCTAAGCTGGATGAAGGATTCTACAAGCCAGAATATGAAACCATGGTAGAACAGTTTTCTTTTAAACCAGAAATGGAAGTCAGTGTAATTGATATTAACACTGACAGTTTTGATATTGTTAATGATATGGAATCAATTTCTTGTTAAGGGGAATTTGATAGTGCTGATAATAAGCCCTATAACACTGATATATGTCAGGGAAACATGTGCCAAGATGAGGACACATGTAATGGACTGCATACTAATTTGTTTGAGTCACAATTTAAAACATTTCATGTGAAGCTGAAAGAGGTTTCAAATTCTATATAAAATTATTTTCTTCAGTCTGAGGTATGTTATTTTCTACAAGAATGGGATATAAAAGGTGTTGATGCCTTGTCTTCAAAATACTTTGCAATGAATCAGCAAGGGCATATCAGTTATCAGGCATAACATTCATCTTTTATATTTCTAGTCCATCAGGTTGATGTTTCCCAAGATGAACTAAATTTGAAGCCACAAGTTGCAGTTCATAATGATTTTCTTGAGCACTTGTGCGATAAACAAAGGTTTGAATTTCAAGACTTCTTTTTTGATGTTCAAACATGTTTTGAAAGAAGCTGGCATGTTTCCAGCTATGTTGTGGAGTCAGAATGTTTTTCTCTTCAGCTGGTTAAAAAATTTAAAGAGTGTGACATCCTTATGTTACACAATGATCGACACCTTTAGTATTTTACTAATTTCCAAATGCCTAATGATAGTGATGGTGCTGATTATTTTCCATATGATATGTTGAAGGTTCATGGCAGCATGTTTGATTATGTTGGCAGAAGTAATGGCTTCAGTTTACCTCTGATACATGGAGATGAGAACTATATTTTTGATAGAGGTAAATGTCGATTCTCACTGTCAGAGCTTGAGGTTGTTTGTAAATATTTGTACATTTGTAAATTTTCTTTTCTTTCAGTTGTTCGAGGGTGGAGTAAGGTTCCCTATTTCTGAAGAGAAGAGATAAATTTTCTTTGTTTTGGGTGGTCCTCTCAACCAGAAGATTCTGAAGGTTCTTTCCATGCCTATAAGAGGCATACATCCCCCGATAGAGCCACTATTAGCCCATTTTCCTATTTTAGAAAAAATCTAATGAAAATGGTCTTATCCTGCAAAAAATCTTGTGAATGACCAATTTTCTGCTTCAGGTGTATGAGGAAATAGGGTTTATCCATGCTAGGGTTTCAAAAAATTTGTCTAAATTCATAAAACCCCATCCCTTTTCTATTTCCTTGTTACCTTTTTGGGCACATAAGTTTGCAATATGCACATGGCTTTTGTTTTTCCCCTTTGTATCTCTAAATCTAAGATTGAAATTGTTAAGTCTTGATTTATTCAGAGATTAGGTGACAAGGTTAGTAGCTTAACGGTTTAATGATTATCTCCTAATATCCAAGTCCTGAGCAGTTAATTGTTTTCATTTAGTGATTCAGCAACAAGGCTTTCTCCAAGTCTCCCAATGTTTGGCAGTGATGTCGTAACCTTTAGCGATCTGGTGTGGCAGTCTTCTCATGGTCTCACAAGGCAGCAGTTAAGTCTTCTAGCATTCAACGATTAAGTAGCCATTGTCAATATAGGTCTTGATCGACGGCTTCCACTAAATTTCAAGATAAAGGTTGGGCTAAGTGAAAGATTTTGTGGAAAGGTGTGACAACCGTTGATGATGGATAAGATCGAGGGTTGTCTCTAAATATCATGATAAATCCTAGGTTAAGTAAAGTATCTAGAGATTACAAGATTTGCCTCAGTTTCTCATTCTCAAGAACTAACCCTGGTCAAGACAACTATTCAGAGACTATGAGAAGGCTTTATCTCTGAATCTCATAATAAAACCATGGTTAAGACAAGTGTCTGGAGATTGTGAGATATGTGTTGGTCATTGAATCTCATGATGGAACTATGGTTAAGAAAAACTTCAAGTGACCCTGAGATTCCTTGTTGTCAAGTAATCTCTAAAAGATGTGTGGTTAAGGACTAGCCATGGTTAAAGATAAAAGACCGACAGATTTAAAAGAGGATCAATGATAGGCATGAAGCCTTAAAAGAAAGGTTCTTGAATGATATTCATCATGGGATCGTGACAACCATTTGATCTTGTCTGATAAGGGGTCACATTAAGCGGCGGGTCCTCATTGCCAAATAAATCCATTGTGTTCGCTTTGATTGGCTACCGAGAATGGTGATGTGGCTGGTTATTTTCAATCCCAATTGATCATCCTGCTGATTAATGTGAACCACATGATGTGCCGAGAAAGGCAAGGATCAACAACTACATTTTAAACTTGATCAATTTACCGTTGCAGCCAGAATATTTGAATTGTTTAAAGGGTTTTTTCCAACTGAAAATGGAGTCGGTGAGCTGGAAATAATGAACTGAATTAGTTTATTTTGTTTCAAGAATGATTGCAAGTGAAAATTAATGAGTAAGATACAGGTAGTCGTCATGAACTAATTTTTGTTCCTGAAGTGCCATGCTAGTTTAATGCAAAGGACTGATATTTTGAGAAGGGCAGCTAGGATATGATGGTTGTCAGTAATTTCCATGCACTGGTACATGCAAGATTTTTTGAGATGGTTTTAGCATCAAATTTGTTTCCTACAACAAGAAATCTTTTAATTTTGTACCCATAGTTAGCTTGGATGATGAAAACCAAATATTGTAATCAGATTTGATCTTATCCTTCCTAGGTTTTCAAGCTTTTCTGTCTATTTTAATTTCTTGTTGTGTTTGGTGGTTGAAGCAATTGTAAGACCTAATTTTGCCCTAAATTGTCCCATGTTCTGTAGCTTGTTGCAACCCTATTCTATAAAAGGGTTTCCAAGATTGGGAAAAAGGGGTTCCTGATTCTCTATAATTTTTTAGAGCTGGTTCCAAGAGTGGCTCCTTCTGTAAATACTGCCCTCTTTTCTTCATACAGGGTGTTCTTCTTCCTTTTTGGTTCTCAGAGGAGAATATGTTTTGTAATAGTCTATCTTATGAATAAGATTTCAGCATTTTTCATACTATTATCAAGTTGTCTCCATTTTTCTTCCTGAATCTCATGGTTGAAAATCAAGGGTGTTTTGGTCTCTTCTATTGAAAGATAGCAGTAGAATTTATTTCAAGGGAATAACTAGGATTTATGATTTATCTTTAGATGTGTATGAGTTGGGATATCAAGGATATATCAAACTTGTCTTTCAGTGGATGTTGATAAGTGTATTACCTATTTCAGGGTCTCTTCTAAGGGGGAGTTAAATTCTTTGAATAGGTGGTTGCATATTTGAATACAAGGGTAGATACAAAAGTAGAGCTTGATTAATGGTGTATGATTGATGTAAGGTATTAACATATTTGATTGTGTTGTCTTCTTATTTAATAGCTTTCTGTTGCCCATTGGAAAAGGCACTGGTCTATGAGAGATTTGGGGTATTTTAGAGACCCACTCACCCAAAATATAAATGAAACCATTTTCCCTTTCAATGCTGATAGAAGGAGTTAGAGGTATTTTCTAGTTTTCAGACTTACTCTATGGAAGTGGGATATTGCACAAGATATGGTCAAAAGTCACTAAGGTACAAGTTACCTAAAGGGGTTTGAAAGCTATTCCACGGCTATGTATCTACAAGCTTTTTCTTGTTAATAGAATTCATGTGTGTGCAGATGAGGCCTACTCGCCTGAGTGATGTCGAACTCAAAGTGAAGGAGGTATTCATACCTTGTTTTGTTGGACTTCTCTTGTCTCTTTTCTACTGATGGTGTTGAGTTTTGGGCTCCAAGTTGTCAGTCCCACAACTTGGTCCCCAGTTCACACCTAGGAAACGAGGTTGCAGGAAAAAACACCAACAAGATGGTGACTGTTCTGGGGAATAGAGATGCAATAGTCATACTAAAGCCAATTTGATATCTTTGGTGTTGTAAATTTGTTATAAATAACACAAGTATGAGTTGAGCTAGACTCTTGGCCTTCTTATTTATCCTATCCAGTGGTTACCATTTTTAGTATAGAATCAAATTTGAACATTTTTATATCTTCTCACTATGTTGTGAGTGGTGACTCTGAAGTTCTTTGTTTGATCAGTGCATGTTTAGAATGAAAAATATGAAGTATATGCAATTCTAATAAACAGATTAAAAAAATCCTGGTGAGGTTTTGATTGTTGGCTGGAAAGAAGATACAGAGATTGTGAAGTAGTAAAATATTTTCCTCTTCAAGGAGGTGGCGTCTCTATATGAAAAGAACCTGATGGAGCTACAAAGTCAGCTCTAAGATCTACCATAGTTCCAGCCAAAGGAAAAAATAGCATCATCAAAGAACATACCAAGTATTTCCCATTTAATAATTTTTGTATTTGCATGGTCCTTATTGGGTGAGAAAGTCACCATAGAAAGGATTTTGGATTATGGGTCTGCATATTTCTCTAGATATGTTTTAAATCTGGGTTGTATTTTTTGGAGAAATATGTATGATTTGAGAACCTTTATGGCTGCATAAGTTGTTCATGATAAAAATCTAAAAATTCCATTAAGTCAAAGTGCAGCCCATAATGGATTCATGGTTTCCCAAATGAAATTTGTATTGAGATTAGGAAGCATTTACAAGATTTTAAAGGGAAAAAATCAGATTCAGCATGTAAACATTTGCAAGGTTTTGCTGATCTGATGGGAGATTTTGAAATTTGCCATGAAGACATCTTCATGAAGTTGCTAGTTCAGACTTTAAAAGAAGATGCCAGAGTTTGGTTTTACTCCTTGCTAGCAAGTTCTATTTCTTCATGGGAAGACTTATGTTCATCTTTCATGGAGCAGTTTGCTAAAAGAATAGATGCAAGCGGTGTGTTGAACAAATTGATGGAAATTGAAATTCAAGAAGATGAGCTAGTTCCTTTGTTCAACATCATATTTGCAAAAGCATTAAATGATATTCCAAGAAGCTATAGGCCCAATGACCAGATAGGTCTAATAATCTATTTGGGCACTTTTGGTAAAAGGATGAGCTTCTTGCTGAAAAATAAAGAGCCAAAGACTTTACCTCAGGATTTTATGACAGCGATGGATATTGAAAATAATTTAAAATATAGAATTGCCAAAGGATTTTTATCTGCTGGAGTTTTTTATCATAATGTATCAAATGAAATAAGTAGGTGTGTATCAAGAAATGAAAACCAATGTCAATATATCTCTATCCCTGTCGATCTTACTAACCATGATTCAGATTATGTTTCTGAACAAAATGCAAATGAAGAATATTTTCAGCAAGCAATTGCTGCCCCTCATATGGGAGTTAACGCAATTAGTAAAGAATTTAAAAGTGTCCTTGATGAAAAGATAGATATATATAGGGGTTACACCCCAAGTAAATTAGAAACTAGTTTTTCTAGTTATGAGGCTGCAGAAATAAATTGTTTGCAGTCAAGAATTGAAAATGAAGAGGGGGCAGATCTTTCATCAGATGATTATAAAGCCCCAAATGATGAGGTTCTATCATACTTTAGTGGCATTGATAGTAAGGAAGAGGATCCATGGAGCCAGAATGACCCTGATCTTCTTCAAGATAAGGTAATGGTTTATTTGCAGCCTTATGAAGATGATGACGAGTTATCATGTGTGTTGGAGATGATTGTGAAGAAGCTGATTCGACTAAAGCAATGGTGAATTCTTTTGTTTCAGCTAACAATGAGGATAAAAATGATTTTTCAATTTGTATGTTTTCATCCTTTGATTTATCATGTGAAGTTATTGATCCTAAGATGGATGAAGGCTTCTATGAGCTAGAATACAAAACCATGGTAGCACAGTTTTGTTTTAAACTAGAAATGGAAGTCAGCTTATTTGATATTGACATTGATAGTTTTGATATTGTTAATGATATGGAATCAATTTCTTGTCGAGGGGAAGTTGATAGTGCTAATAATAAGCCTTATAACACCAATATATGTCAGGAAAACATGTGCCAAGATGAGGACATGTGTAATGGATTGCATACTAATTTGTTGGAGCCACAATTTGAAACATTTCATGTGAAGCTGAAAGAGGTTTCAAATTCTATATAAAATTATTTGCTTCAGCCAGATGTATGTTATTTTCTCCAAGAATGGGATATAAAAGGTGTTGATGCCTTATCTTCAAAATACTTTGCAATGATTCAGCAAGGACATATCAGCTATCAACCAGAACATGAGTCTTTTATATTTCCAGTCTAGTAGGTTGATGTTTCCTAAGATGAACTAAATTTGAAGCCACGAGTTCTAGTTCATAATGATTTTTTTGAGCACTTGTGTGATATACAAAGGGTTGAATTTCAAAACTTCTTTTTTGATGTTCAAACATGTTTTGAAAAAATCCAACATGTTTCCAGCTATGTTGTGGAGTCGGAATTTTTTTCTCTTCGGCTAGTTAAAACTTTTAAAGAGTGTGACAACCTTATGTTACACAATGAACAACACCTTCAATATTTTACTAATTTCCAAATACCTAATGATAGTGAGGGTTCAGATTATTTTCCATATGATATGTTGAAGGTTCATGGCAGCATGTTTGATTATGTTGGCAGAAGTAATGGCTTTAGTTTACCTCTGATACATGGAGATGAGAACTATATTTTTGATAGAGATAAATTTCAATTCTCACTATCAAAGCTTGAGGTTGTTTTTAAATGTTTTCACATTTGTAAAGTTTCTTTTCTTTTAGTTGTTCAAGGGTGGAGTAAGGTTCCCTATTTTTGAAGAGAAGGGATAAGTCTTCTTTGTTTTGGGTGGTCTTCTCAACCAGAAGATTCTCAAGGTTCTTTCTATGCCTGCAAGACGTATACATCCCCCGATAGAGCCACTGTTAGCCCATTTTCCTATTTTAGAAAAAATCTAATGAAAATGGTCTTATCCTGCAAAAAATCTTGTGAATGACCAATTTTATGCTTCAGGTGTATGAGGAAATAGGGTTTATCCATGCTAGGGTTTCAAAAAAATTGTCTAAATTCATAAAACCCCATGCCTTTTCTATTTCCTTATTACCTTTTTGGGTACTTAAGTTTACAATATGCACGTAGCTTTTATCTTTCCCCTTTGTATCTTTAAATCTCGAAATGAAATTGTTAAGACTTGAGTTATTCAGAGATTGCGCGAAAAGGTTAGTAGCTTAACAGTTTAATGGTTATCTCCTAATCTCCAAGTCATGAGCAGTTAGTTGTTTTCATTCAGCGATTTGGTGACAATACTTTCTCCAAGTCTCCTAATTTCTAGCGGTGATGTCTTAACCTTTAGCAATCTAGCACGATGGTCTTTTCATGATCTCACAAGGCAGTGGTTAAGTCTTCTATCTTTCAACGATTAAGCGACCACCATCAATACAGATCTTGATCGACGACTTCCACTGAATTTCAAGATAAAGGTTGGGCTAAGTGAAACATTATGCAGAAAGGTGCGACAACCGTTAATGGTGGACAAGATCAAGGGTTGTTACTGAATCTCATGCTAAATCCTGGGTTAAGTAAAGTATTCAAAGATTACGACATTTTCCTCAATCACTCATTCTTGAGAACTAACCTAGGTCAAGACAACTATTTATAGACTATGAGAAGGCTTTATCTCTGAATCTCATAATAAAACCATGGTTAAGACAAGTTTCTGGAGATTGCGAGATATGTGTTGGTCATTGAATCTCATGATGGAACTATGGTTAAGAAAAAATTCAAGAGACCTTGAGATGGCTTGTTGTCACATAATCTCCAAAAGATGTGTGGTTAAGGACTGGTCATGGTTAAAGATAAAAGACCAACAAATTTAAAAGACGATCAACTATAGGCATGAATCCTTAAAAGAAAGGTGTTCAAATGATATTCATCACGGGATCGTGACAGCCGTCTAATCTTGTTTGATAAGGGGTCAACTGAAGCGGTGGGTTCTCATTGCTAGATAAATCCATTGTGTCCACTTTTGATTGGTTGTCGAGGATGGTGATGTGGCCGGTTATTTTCAAATTTTGGTTGACCATTTAGCTGATTAACGTAAACCACATGATGTATCAGGAAATACAAGGATCAATGACTACATTTTAAACTTGATCGATTTAACATTGCGGCCGGAATATTTGAATTGTTTAAAGGGTTTTTTCCAACTGAAAATGGAGTTGGTGAGCCACAAATAATGAACTGAATCATTTTTTTGTGTTTCAAGAACGGTTGCAGGTGAAAATTAATGAGTAAGATACAGGTAGTCGTTATGAACTATTTTTTGTTCCTGAAGTGCCATGCCAGTTTAATGCAGAGGACCAATATTTTGAGAATGGCAGCTAGGGTATGATGGTTGTCAATAATTTCCATGCCCTAGTACATGCAAGATTTTCTGAGATGGTTTTGGCATTAAATTTGTTGCCTACAACAAGAAATATTTTAAATTTGTACCCACGGTTAGCCTGGATGATGAAAACAAAATATTGTAATCAGATTTGATATGATCCCTCCCAGGTTTTCAAGATTTCCTGTCTATTTTAATTTCTTGTTGTGTTTGGTATTTGAGGCAGTTGTAAGACCTAATTTTGCCCTAAATTTTCCTATGTTCTGTAGCTTTTTACAACCCTATCTATAAAAGGGTCTCTAAGATTGGTTAAAAGGGGATCCTGATTCTCTATAATTTTTTGGAGGTGGTTCCAACAGTGGCTCCTTCTGTAAATACTACCCTCTTTTCTTCATACAAGGTGTTCTTCCTTTTTGGTTCTCAGAGGAGAATATGTTTTGTAATAGTCCCTCTTATGGGTAAGATTTTAGCATTTTTCATACTGTTATCAAGTTGTGTCCATTTTGCTTCCTAAATCTCATGGTTGAAACATCAAGGGTGTTTTGGTCTCTTCTATTGAAAGATCACAATAGAAGTTATTTCAAGGGAATAACTAGGATTTAGGATTTGTCTTCAGATTTGTATGAGTTGGGATGTCAAGGATATGTCAGACTTGTCTTTTAGTGGATGTTGATCAATGTATTGCCTATTTAAGGGTCTCTTCTAAGGGGAGGGTTAAATTATTTGAATAGGTGGTTGCATATTTGAATACATGGATGGATACACAAGTAGAGCTTGATTAATGGTGTATGATTGATGTAAAGCATTAACATATTCGATTGTGTTGTCTTCTTCTTTCATAGCTTTTTGTTGGAGTGGTTTTATTTGACTATGTTGCCCATTGGATAAGGCACTGATCTATGAGAGATTCAAGGTATTTTAGAGAACCACTCACCCAAAATATAAATGAAACCATTTTCCCTTTCAATGCTAATAGGAGACGTTAGAGGTATTTTCTAATTTTTAGACTTACTCTATGCAAGTGGGATATTTCACAAGATATGGTCAAAATTCACTGAGGTACAAGTTACCTAAATGGGTTTGAAAGCTATTCCATAGTTATGTATCTACAAGCTTTTGTCTATCAATAGAAGTCATGTGTGTGTAGATGAGGCCTACCTACCTAAGTGATGTGGAGATCGAAGTGAAGGAGGTATTTGTACCTTGTTTTTTTGGACTTTTGTTGTCTCTTTTCTGCTGACAGTGTTGAGTTTTGGGCTCCAAGTTATCAGTCCCACAACTTGGTCCCCAGTTCCCACCTAGGAAAGGAGGTTGCAGGAAAAAACACCAACATGGTAAACACAATATTTAATTTACTAGTAGTCAGTATATTAAGAGAAAGGCACACTTGATATATTACCAAGTTGATTAATTGATTCGAAGTTTTTGTTATATACATTTGGGATTATTTGGGACTATAGGATAACTGGACTTAACTTATTCACCCCCCTCTTAGTTATCTAACAAGGAGACAAATTTGATACTCACATGTGGGGGTATTTCAAAAGTTTTCAATTTGCAATGCACAAGAGGTGGAGGATACCACCTGGTATGGCTCAAAAGTATAAGGATGAAATATGTTTATTAGTCAATATAAGCACATGTATACTTGAACCTGTTGTGCCCAGAACATTTTGGATACCTACAATGGGTTATGAAATCTATGAAGATGAGATTGGCAGATATGTAGAGGTATTGCTAAGTAAACCTATATGTAAAATAGAGAAATGTTTTGGAACATTTGAGGAAGCTATCTCTAGAATTAAGGTTGAACTTAAGAAGTCAGTAATAGAAAGAAAAACAAGGAAAATGATAACAAGGTTAGAGGCTAATTTTGGAGGAAAAAGTTCTACATCAAAAGCAGCATGGGAGGCCCCTTCAACATTATCTGCACAACCTATAGAGGCAACATCAAAAGCACCCAAGAAAACATATAGGAGAAAGGTGAAGCAACAAGAAAAGAAGACTCCTACAAAGACCACATCACCAATGCCTACAAGAAGAACACTAGCAAGAGAAGCTAAAGGAACTTCATCTACATCAACTAGACAAAAGGATAAGGAAACAAAGGATGCTAGTGAGGACACCCCTTCGAAAACGGAAGTGAAAGAGGCAAATAAAGTAGGTATACATTATAAAGGAATTTATTGATGAAGTTATACAAGCTATTGAAACTTCCAGAGGATTAGGTGGAGTTTCTAGGAAGTATGATTTATGTCATAGTGATGAGATCAAGAGAAGAATGGAAAATTCAATTATAAATAGTATGAAAAATTTTAATAAAGGTCCTACAGAGATTAGAGGTAATATTTCTAATTTTTTGTTTGACACAATACATGGGAGATGGAAAACTACTTTAGGTATTAACAATGGAATAAGAGAGAATGCATTGATGGAGTGTAATATTGGATTATATGTTAGTGAAATTAAATCTTTTGTTGATGCACACAAGGATGATTTCCCTATCAAAATAAAAGTCACTAGGATTATGCTAGAAAAAATACAGGGTCTGCATGAAGAAATAATTAAATCTTGGAAAGATTATATTGAAAGATCTAAAAGAGCTCAAGAGGAAGGAGATGAAGAGGAATAAGGTGAAGAACCCAAGAACTCTGATGAGGAATAAGAAGAGGATTTAGAAAAAGATGAGGTAGAAGTCCTTGAACCACCTAGTTCACCCTCTCTACCTAGCACTTATGTTCCATCATAGGTAATTGGGAAATTTCTTGAGGTCATCCCTACATAGGTAAAGGAAATAGAGAAGCAAGAAGACTAGAATAAAATAGAGGATAAAAAGAAACATGAGGTAGTTATTGATGAAATACCTTATGAAGAGGTAAAGAGATCACTGAGAGTTACACTTACCCCTCCAACTACACATTCATATATACAATTGGTAACCCCTACCAATGCTCAAACAATAGCAACAGAAGATCAACTAGTTAAGAGAAAGTTGGAGCTTGGTGAGTCAAAAAAGAAGAGGAGAAGAGTGATTATGCAAATTCCCAAAGTGTCTAAGGAAGAGGAAGCCAGTGATGAGATGAATTTAGGAAAGGTAGACTTCAAAATTTTGAGTCCTAAGGAAAAGATGGCACCGTTAGACAAGTTAAAAGTACAAGCTAAGAGAAACAAGGAAAGATTGAAGAAGAAGAAGAATGAGAGAGTAATCAAAATAGAAAAGAAGATATTACACACCTTAGTACCTGATGTTGATATTGATGAAAATGATAATTTCATTGATCAATTGGACAAGTTAGAAAATTTAATACTGGAGGATACATCATTATTGGATAAAGTTTCAATGTCAATAGCTGAAGATGCCTATGAGAAGAAAATGATGGAAAAGGTAAAGGCCAAGATTACAAAAGACAAAGAAAATTTCTAGAAATAAGTTGAGAATGAAAAAGGTAACCTGAAAATTATTGGTGAAATAGTAACAAGTGTCAAAGCTATCTAACTTTACAAGTGATATAGACAAGAAGGAAGAATAATTTTAGAAGTCCAATTGGATGAAATAATTGAGAAGTATGATGTAACTTCTAGTAGTGCTATAGTTTTTATAGCTAAAGTCAAAGAGCTAGGAGGTAAGCTAAAAATAATTCAGGATGAGCATGAACAAAAGCTGAACACATTACTTGATTTGATCTCATTTTTTGCCCTTACTACTGATATAATGATAGTAAGTGTTAAGAATGTTGAGTACTTGATTGGGCAAGCTGGGCCAGCTACACTGGATGAATTAGAAGATCTGTTAGGTAATCTTATGGGTCAAAATATTGCACTTGCACATTTAAGGATGACTTGGGATACTACTTTGAGTGCAGCAAATAAAACTTACACAACTATATTTGATAAGTTGTAGTGTCATTTGACTGAATGCAATGTGGACTGCAATTTTTCTTTACACCTTTGTCCTTGATGACAAAAGGGGGAGAATATGATGAATAGAACAATATGGTGAAAATTTAAATGTGAACATGTTGTTTATATGTTATGTTTTTTCTTATACTTTCTTTGAATTTTTTGAAGTATCATGAAAGGGGTAGAAATGGAATGGAACAGTATTGTACATGGAATACTATCAGTTAATGAAATGGAAATGTTTTGGTGAAGTTTTTTTGTGATTTACTTTGAACAATGTGTTATGTAATTTTCATTTTCTTTTCCATTGTTCTGTACACATTTGAAATTGACAAGGTTTTCCTTCAATGCCAAAGGGGGAGATTGTTGGCATTGATCAACTAACTGGGAAATATAACAAAAGTTGACACCTTGCAAATAAAATATTGTCATTGATGGTCAAATACACTAAAAAATCTACCAACACAATTGGCAATGACCATTAATTAAGAATCTAATCTGAATAACCTAAAACTGACTAAGTGACACAATCGGTAAGCAGGAAGAACAACAACATGATGGAAAACTGATGAATGAATATGAAGATCAAAGCATTATGAGGAGCAGTTTCACAGGATGATGTATGAAAAATGTTAGAGATGAATTGCATGACTGACTCTTTAAATGTTAATGTCTTGTTTGGAATTGAATGATTAATCAGTATCTTGGAATAAATATTACAACATTATTTTTTCGACCGCTAAATGATAAATCGACATAGATTTTGAGGTGAAGTTTGTTGTAAAAGTTATTTGTGTTGTCAAGATTCTATTGGTTTAATTGAATGGATGATTTTTCTCTAAGGTTAACAATGACCTGGAACATTCTACAACAAGTTGAGCTTAAAGTGTAAAAAAACTTAAAAGAAATTTTGAATTTTAAGAGAAAAACATGTTACCGTCTTGAGATTTGTGAATTGAGCAACATGAGAGCTAAACACTTAAGAGGCAAAATCAATGATGTTGTTTAAGTAGAAAAAAATAGTAAGGATTATTATAAAATATTATTTGTGAGAAAGATACAGTGGGTTAGATGTTTTTGTGAAGGAAAATAATTGTAAGATCAATCAGCGACCGACATAGATTGTGGAAAGATTGGAAGGAGAGGTTTGAGTCATAGATAGTATGGAAGTGTGACAAGCTATAGGACATAAAGGATCTTATAGTAAATGAGTGATACTATAGATTAATTACTTGTTGTTCTCTCATGACCGCAACAAGTTAAATCCTTTCACAAGGTAGACCCTTATGGGTCTTAGTTGCTAAACCCTCTTACAAGGTGAATCTCTAGATTGAGGTTTTAATCTTCACACAAGGTATCCTTTCAAAGGTATTTATTGTAAATATCATAGTGTACTAGGCATCTCTCACAAGATGAAAAACTTTTAGAAATAGTTTTTGTAATCCTTTCATAGGGCACCTTCCACACTGCAGTAGAGAAGATTGTGGGTACCATCCCCACCATGGTTTTTCCCTCTTACAAGGGTTTCTACAATACCAAAATCATTGTGTCACATGTTTTGATGGTTGTGATGTTTTAGTTTTCATTTACTACTTTATGTTTATGAGTGTGATCAACAATAATGGTTAATGCATCAATAATCAATTTACTATTTTGTTTGTAACCAATGATCATAATTAGTTTAAACTATTGAATTGGTTACCGCATTGATTCACCCCCCCCCGCCCCCCTCCCCCTCTTAGTGCATTACATAGTTCTTAATACCCAACAATTACATGTAGGGATTCCAAAGGAATCTCCTAAATTAAATACAACCAAGGAATGATTAATAATTTAATATGTAATATGAAGTAAATGTCAAAGAATATTCCTACTCTGTTCCACCCTCATTTCTCCTAGAATTCATGTTCTTCCTCCTAAGTGTTAGGAGTGGAGTGATTGTAGTATTTATAAAGTTATATTTTTATTTTTTTTATAAATTCTCCTAGATTTTCTTAGAAAGTGGTCAGTCAAGATGATAATGTACTTTTCATCTTACTATTCAATAATTTGAATAAAGATCAAGTTCAACTCTTTTCTATTCCTAGATTGAATGGATAATGTTGGGTATGTGTAGAATCATGGTATGCCAAACTAGGCCCTTGAGTGGTAATAAAATTTAGAGATTAGGGTTAGGCAAGTTGATGTAAAAATTTGAACAAGTTATCAATATTCTATCAAAACTATGTAAGAAGAGAACATGTGCAAAATTTAATGTAGTTTCTAAACTACTAGCCATTGTTTGAAAAAAAATATTCTATGTGGTTAAATTTTCAAATTTCAATGTTGTAGTACAAAAAAATTAAGAAAAATATAAGTAGGTGTATGTTTGACCACCTTAAACACAACCAAATGATAATATTTTTTTACAATATTCTAGATATAAGTAGTAGAATCGTATCTAGATGTGAAGCATATTTTTTTTCATGTAAATAATTAATTATGATTTTTCTGCTATAACTTTTTCAAAATATAAAAATTCTTGTGTCTGACCACCTTAACTTAGTCTAAACTTCATCAAATTGAAAACTTTTTATTTTTTCTGGTAGTAGGAAAAACATAGAATGTGAGGCATATTTTTTATTTCAAAAATGTTATATTGTTTGAAAGTTATAGTTATTTTTCAATCAGTCTATCAATCAGGCATTCTTTTTCACATCACCACTTTTTGACATACCATAATCCTGCACATACCCTATTGCTATTAAATTTTAGTATCTAATATTATAGTAACTTGTTAAGAAGACTCATCCAAGGAGGCCCACTTGGTGAGGATTCTATCTATTTTCTTTTTTAGATTAATATTTAGTTGTAGTAATTAACTATTATTATATTTAGATTCTATTTCTAGTAGTTGTAGTAATTAACTATTCTTATAGTTGTAGAATTACAACTTCGTGATTGTTCATACAACCAAAGTAGAATATAGTAGTTATCCTCATTAAGTTAGTAAGTTAATGTATTAGAATGAATTTTAGTTGAGTTTACTTGTAGCAGGTTGTAGCTAAGGTATATTTTATGTATTTCTTTCACATTGTTAAGTTCTATACTTCAATTGTTCAAGGGTAAGATAGGATAGCTCTAAAATCTCTTAGTGCACAAATTGTGTTGTCCTATTTAAAGTCAAATATCCTTGGATTGATAATTTAAACAAGTTCTAAAGGTGGAATTTGATAGCTACCCAATAAAGACACCATGTATCTGAGTTGAGGTGTCATGCCTAGTTATCTATCCATTGTT
Source organism: Chamaecyparis obtusa (assembly GCA_027943335.1). Taxonomy (NCBI): domain Eukaryota; kingdom Viridiplantae; phylum Streptophyta; class Pinopsida; order Cupressales; family Cupressaceae; genus Chamaecyparis; species Chamaecyparis obtusa. The sequence continues at coordinate 334,777 of BSBK01011513.1, read as the reverse complement.
AGAAACTAACAATGACCTTATAGAAAGGACCCATTTTTTGTATTTTCATTCAATTGAGCTATACTTAATAGGGGTTTTTATTATATAATTTTTATTTCCTTAAGGAATATTTATCTTTTCTACACGTTTTATTAATATTTCCTTGGTTAACTTGTAGTGGTTAGGATGAGGACACATGGTGTAATCCTATAATCACATGTGTCACTCACATCCACCTTTATGTAGTTGAGTTGTTGAGTCCCACACCCTCTTTTGGATTGATTATGCACCTCCCATAACCATTTTATTTTCCTTACCTAAGTTTTCCTAACTATGTAATATAAGATTTACCAACTAGGTAAAAATATCACCTATTTTAGGATGATGGGAGTTATTCTTCCACATGGAATAAATTTCCCCTATCCTCTCCCTATGCAAAGTTCACTAGGTCACTTATTTATAAGTGCTAGTTTAGTGCTTAGGAGTGCTAAGTTTTATTAATCTGTAGGTCCTAGTTTTCCTTTCCTTCAAAAAATTGATCTTAAATGGCTTTACAACTAATTATAACATGTTGATGAAAGTTTATTTTCCAGATATGTATTGGAAAGAAGCTTGTCAAACAATAGGATATATTTAAGATAGAGCTCAAATAAAACCAAGGACTAAAAATACACCATATGAGTTATGGAAAGTTAGATCAACATTAGTTAAGCATCTCAAAAATTTAAAATGAAAATGCTAAATTAGGATAAATGAAGATAATTTAAATATATTTGATTCTAGATCTAATGAAGGTAGTTTTTTGGATTATTCCATGATAAGCCAAGCATATATGGTATAAAAAAGGATTGAGTATTGTGGAAAGTGTCAATGTGAGTATTAATGAAAGAATACAATCATCTAAGGCTCTAAACAAGGATGAAAAGGATGATCCAATCCACTAAAGTGATGAAGAGTTGTGAAGTGAGTTAAAAATCACAAATATTAAGACACTAATTAAATATGTGTAGATGAATAATCCTAAAGATCATATTATTGAAGATAAAGACATTGGAGTTTAGATTTAGAAAATGTTAGGCAAGATAAGTGAACAAAATTTTACCCTACTCTCAAGAATTCAACCAAACCCTTTTTTGGAAAAAAGAAAAGAGCAAGGTTGTCTAGATGCCATTAAAGAAGATAAATCTTAGATTATAAATAATCAGACTCGAGAGCTGATTCCAAGACCTAAAGATAAGAATGTGATTGGTATAAAATAGGTTTACATAAACAAGTTGAATAAAGAAGGAAACGTGATCTAGAATAAATCCATCCTTGTACTTAAAGTATGCAAAAGTTGAAGGAATTTATATTGAGGATATATTTTCTCTAGTAGCAAGGATGGAGGTAATTGGGATGTTTTTGAAACTATCATCATTTAATAACTTCAAAACTTACTAGACGGATGTTAAATCTATAATTTTTAATGAAAAGTTAGATTGAGAGAATTACATTAAACAAAAAAAATAGTTTTAGTGTTCAAATGAACCATATAGCATTTATAGATTGAAGAAGGCTCTGTATGAACCAATTAAGCTATAAGAACATGGTATTCTAGATTGGATAGGCACCTACAACAATAAAGGTTTTTAAAAAATTGTGTAGGAAGAAATTTATTTAGAAAATTAGAATATGATTAGTTTTTTTTATTGTTGTAGCATATGTTGGTGACATCATTTTTGGAGGAAGTGGTGAAACAATGTGTAAGGAGTTTTGAAATGCAATGCATAAATATTTTGAGATGTCAATGCTTGTTGAGTAACCATAATTTCTTGGTTTACAAATGTATCAATAAAAATGAGGTATATTAATTTCTTAGAATAAATGCATAGAGTAAATGATGAGAAAATTAAAGGAGGAAGAGTGCAAACTAGTAGGTACACCTATGAACTAGGTGTAAGTTGAGAAAAGATGATGATTCTACTTTGGAAAATCAGACCTTGTACATGTCAACAATTAGTAGTTTTTTGTATGTGACCGCATTTATCCCTAACATCATGTAGGTGGTTGGAATGTTTTATAGGTTTTAGGAACTGCTTAAGGAAACTCATGTAAATTTAGAGAAAAAAAACATTTTTGGGGGGGTACTTAGAAGAATCAATAAATAATTTTGGTTTGTGGTATCTCATGAATGAAAATATCAAATTGACTACATACATTAATATAGATTATAAAAGATGTATAGATGATGAAAGAGTAATAATTGAGGCCAATTATTTCTTAGCAACAATCTTGTGTCATGGTTGAGAAAAATAAATGTATTCATCCATAGTAGAATTAGAATACATTGTAGCAACATCCTTTTGTGCTAAGGAATTTTGGATGAATTGAAACTTAAAGGAGATGAAGATAGATTTGATGAGCTTATTTCAATTCTTTAAGATAATATTAGTAAATAAATATTCAAATAATTTGATGATACATTCAAAGACAACAAATATTGCAATTATGCATTATTTTATGAGAGACAAAGTTGTATACAATGAGGTGAAGTTGAAGTGTGTTAAGATATTCCATATTTTCTTGCCTTGTTTCCTTGGGGTTTCCATGATGGGGAATCAATATGTTTTTAGTCATAAGACACATGAAAGAGTAAACTAGAGATCAAGGATAATTCTTATTATCCCCTTAGATTATATTATTTCTTCACTTTCAATATGTGTTATCTAACAAAGCTGTGATATAAAAAAAAATATTTTAATAAGGGGATAGAGTATTTACTTAGCACCCTTTGATAAAATAAAGCATGGAAACCAAGAAATATAAAATCTTGTTTACAACTACACACAATCACCATCTACAAACATTATATATTCAAAAATATGAATAGGAAATATTAACTTCATTACACAATGTAAACTAATTTTACGTATGATTCTCAAAGGAAGAGACACGACATAATGTTTCCATATTTTGCACATTTATTTTTTAGATTTAAATGTGTATGACAATAGAAAATTAAGTGAAATGAACATATAGAGGTAACAATTTAATTATATTTCTCTTTTTTTATATATATAATAAGTATATCATATCTAAATTTGTTTATTGTATGGGTCATAAATTAATAAATAAAAATTTATATTTTATTCCACTTTCACCATACATATTAAAATGTGATTTTCATTACATTATTATCAATAGATGAATGTATACTGTATTCTTAAAACATACTCCCATCATTTCTTAACTACCATAGATGTAGTTTACATACAATATTTTCCACAACTTCTTCTCACAAAGATAAAACAATGATATTTTCATCAAATTTACACTAAATTTAGTATTCTTCAAAACTACACAAGGAACAAAGGCTTTCAAGATTCATGCAATGCCCATCTCTAATCCTATGCTTGTCTCAAGCCACCCATAATCTTGGAGATTCCCAAGAAAATTGTACCACGCATAATTAGTAAAAAATAACTTAAATAAATACACAAGAACACCAACCCAAGGATTACTCATAAACACAATGAACTCCAAATGGATTCACTAGGGGGAAGAGAGTGGAAAACTTTCTGAATGGTAGACCCATGAGACATCCTTCTATAAGATCCCTTTTCTCATAATACCTTCCTCACATCTTCAAACTTCATCTCCACAACAAACACTTAGGCCCACAAACTTCCAAAGGTGATTCACACATGTGAGCCCCTTTTTATCTTCCCAAGTTTATCAGTGAAATTGAGATAGGTGGTTCAGAGAGTGATAACTCACTCTCCGAATTTCTACAAGATTTTATTTTTGTCACTTCCTAAAATGACTATTTCTTATGGGTCATATCTTGACAAGAATCTAAAATAAGACCTGAAATTATCCCACTTCTTAGGTGCATATCATAGGACTAATAAAAAGAAAATACATACAATAATATTTTACTAAGTCCTTGAAATTATTTTCAAAGATTAAATATAATAATAGACAAGTAGGTTTCCAACACACCATTGAGTGGATAGAAGACATTAGAAAAATTACAGTATGCTTTATTTCATAAAATTTCTGCTTCAATGTGTAATAAAAATCTATGAAGTTGAATTTATTTCTAGACGCACCAAGATCATGGTATGAGAAAATTGATAAATTCTCTTTCAACAAGGGTGTATCAAGATTAAAAATTATCTAAATTAGTATATGAAGACTGATGAACATGGGAATAATGTTTTGATTTCTTTGTATGTGGATGACTTAATCATAATAGGAAGTGATATAGAGCTAGTTGATGAAATCAAAGAAGTTTTATCAAAGGCATTTGAAATGAAGAATCTTGGAAAAATGCATTATTGTTTCAGAATTGAAGTATGTAGACAAGATGGTAATACATTGATTACTCAATGTATGCAAAGAAGTTGATCCAAAGGTTTGATATGCAAGATTGTAAAGAAGCATGTACTCTATTAGAACAAAATTTCAAGTTCTCTTGTGATAATGTGTAACATTTAAGTGTGGAGGATAAAAGTACATGTATAAAAAATTCAATTACATCTATGTTTAGTCATAATTATATGCTTGAAATCAATTAAATAAAAACTTCACAGATATACAATTTATCTTTTCCAAGCAACTTAAACTCAATGTGTATAATTGTTTATCGTTGTAATTGAAAATCTATTAATATGTACAAGATGATTGTAAACAATCGTTATTTAAATGATTGAAATGGTCATCAATTCTAGTTATCATTTGATTATAATTATTTTATCATAGTATTACCAATTTTTACCTTTAAGCATAAAAGGTTGTAAAAGAAAATCTAACCATTCTAAGCACACGATGCAATCAAAATTGTGTCTAATCAAATCATATGAAGTATCATCAAGCATATAGTCAAATAAAAATCAACATAGTGTCAATGTTGGGTCTATTGTGTCAATGTTGGGTCTATCAAATGATAGGCCTCACAACGTTACTCTTTACATTTGACCATTATGAAAAGATGAAAAAAGAAAACAATCTAAAAATCAAACATCTAAGGAATAGAGACTAAAGTTATTAGAAAATAAATGATATAATACACTTAAAAATCTTTAAATGATATGAAATAATACACTGTCCTTTAGATTTTCTCAACTATATTACACATTTCGTGATAAATAAAACATTATTTATTTGTAATATTATATTTTCTAAAAGTACTACATTATTAATAATCAAACAAATATATATCGATTATTAAAATAATAAATTTAATATCTTCAAAATATAAATACTACTAAAAAACCTAAAGTTAAAAAACTATTTAAATTGTATCAAGACATATGCCTTAAAAAAACATCTATTTTAAAAATACCAATCAAAGAAATTTTATTTTATAAATAAATTTAAACATAAATATAATTAACGTTTCTTTCCAAAACCCCCAATTAATAAATTATAATTAAAAACTTTATTCCACAAGTATTAGATCTGAATTGTTTGTTTATAACCGCATTTGCAATTTTATGTCCATGGCATGACATGAATATGCATGAAAAGATAGGAAGATAGAAAATATATAATTTTTAAAAGATAGGGAAGTGGTGAATATTCTACTTTGTTATGGACATATAAATCATAGAGACGATACCCTTTCGAGTATTGTTTATTTCATCAACTTTCTGCTTCCTTTATCATTTGGAAAGCCCACACTTGTTTTTATGTAAGGAAATAACAAATATTTCTTTGTATAATTCTACTAATATTGCACTTTGTTTCCTAACTAAAAACAACAATGATTTCTTTTAATATAAAGAGGTGATCACAATAGTAGAGAGCATTCACATAAAATAATACAATTCAAGTCTATATTATTTTGGTCAATTATTTAAGTGATTTAAAGAGATGGAAGGTTTTATATATTATAACAATTATGGGATTATATAATAGAAGGAAAAGATTCATTAGGCTTGTAATGTTAGTATTTTGTTTGGATGTAAAATATGAGGTATCTATATATTAAAATAGAAATGGAGACAAATAGAGAGAATTCAACAATATTTAATGATATGCAATCTAAAAAAATTTTTAAAAATGTATGAGATCATATTAGTTGATTGATGTGCATTTTTGTTGGAGACGTTGCATTTGATTTAGATCCTAAGTTAATTATAAAAAATAAAGAGTTCAATGCCTTGTTGCTAGCCCAAAATAATAGTGGAGGAAAAGTTGAGTAGAAGAAAGATAACTTTGATGAGACAAAAAACCAAGTGGATGAGTTAAAGAGACATTAGGATGCAAGAATGTATAAAGACCAATAAGGACTAATCAAAATAAAATTATGAGAGAAAAAGTAACTAGGGTTTAAGACAACACTATGTCACAGAATTCAATATCACTTACCATGAACAGAAAATATATGAAAGTAAATATAAAATATATATAGTGAAAATCTGGATATATTAGATACAAACTAACTCATATTGTCTTAGGTACAATGCTAGAAGGTAGATAATGCCTAAAGAAAATTGGGCATTTATAGAATGTTTCATTTTTGTACTTTAGGATAAGGGAGAAGAAAGAAGTGTTATAACATGGAATGTCTCACTTTCAGTGATATCTAAATAAAATACTCTAATATCTTGAAAAATGATGGCTTGCAATATAATTTAAGGATGGGTATGAGCTCTGCTATGGTTTTGGTTGTTGTCATGTCTATCTCAATCTTGCATCTTTCTCTGTCATACCACATTTACGAGAAGATTTTAAGTTTTTATAATGGCTCTGGCTAGCTTTAGCCTAGCAATTGATGTTGGAATTTGAGTTTTGGCTACGGACCATCATGGGACCTCTAAATAAGTGACCATACAAATTCATTCCAAAGGTGTTTCACAAGGTACGACCTCTAGTACTCCTAATGTTGTTTTGCCTTTGCAAGATTTTGATAGTGCCTATGACTAGCTAGAAGAGTATACTTTGATTGGATATTTTGTGGGGAGGGTTCCACCTAAAAGCATGCTACATGATTGGGTTTCCAAAGCTTGGTCCCCTCATGGGGTGTGTCTTGATGGCATCCAGAATCTCACCAATGCTTTCTATTTGTATTTTTTTTCTAACCCCTCCCATGTTGAGGCTATCCTAAAAGATGGGCCCTAGTTTGTTCGGTCTTCCTTACTAGTATTCCAACCATGGTCATGAGACTTTACTATCTATGATGAGAAAAAGCTTAAACTCCCTATTTGGATAGAGTTTCTATGTCTTCATTTTCTGTATTTTTCATTTCTATAAACTATTTCTCAAAACCTTGGTAGGGTGGTTTACATGGAATTAGACCATTTTTTTCATGCTCATCCCCCAAAAAGGGTTTGTGTTGAATTTGATCTATCTGACGACCTCAAAGAGACCATTGATATTCATATATCAAGTTGGTTGTCAAATTTTCTCTCAGTGAGTTTTCTATTTGAATTTTCGCAATGCTATCTATAGGTGCCAATCCTTTGAGTTTAATATTAAGGATTGCCCTCTTGTTTCTCCCAAGATGAAATCCCCATAGAAGGAGACAACCCCTCCTTGGTCTTTTGAGTTTTCTAAAATGGATGGAGGATGGACTATGGTGGTTTGCAAAGGAAAAAAATCCCTATATTTTTCTTAGAAGTGGCCAAATGCAACTACTTCCTAACTACATGTAAAAGAAATGACCTAGTCTAAGTTGCAGATAAAGAAGCAACCCACTAAATTTGGGGTTTCAAACCCTATGGTTCAAGGGAAAAGTTTGGCTAAGAGTATTTCCCATTATATGTGGGTTCATAATTCTCAAGCCACTTTGGTGGTTTTTCCTCAACCCTCTTCTCTCTCATAGCCCACTTGGGTAGGATAAATTTGGTGATGGAGGTCTAGAAAATACCAAGTGATTCCCTTATTGATATAAGATACTATTGGAAAGTGATATCAGCATAAAAAGAGTATTATCAACATAAAGGAAGGGTTATAAAAAAGAATTAGCGGTGGAAAGAAAATAAAAGGTTACGAACAAGGATGACATCAAATTAGAAAAATGTTTTATGGGAGATTGAAAAACCCTAATTACGTAAAGCAATTATAAGAAGAGATAGAAGACAAAGAGAAAGGTGTTGTGATGATGATGGTAAAAGAGCGAACAATCGAAGATACAGTTCAAAGGATGTAAAGATCAATGTAAGGATCAAAGATCAAAATAGAGGAAGAGCAAAATGGGATCTGACAAGCTTTTACAGAAAGTGTCTACAAGTCAAATTTCTTGTTGATTTATTCCTAACAAGTTTAGCGACAAGATTGTGAAATCCCTTAATCAGGTAGTCTCTAATCAGACTTATAAGTTCTATTTTAAAACTTATTGTAAATCCTTTAACCAGATGAACACTGTATAAGTGGGATAAACTCTCTTAACATAGTAGTCTTTAACTGGACTTTCAATACTCCTAACAGGGTATTAGACACTCCTAACAAAGTGAAGTCATTCAGAAGATGACATTTATGTAAGCTCTTAACCAGGCATCTTATTATTGCAATGATAAGTTGTGGGTATCATCTCCACTACAGTTGTAATGCCCACCCTAGCATCTTCCTATGTTAGACTGACGGGACTTTTGCTTCGACACTTTGGATTTTATGATGGACTATAATTATTATTTAGTTAGCATTTTATGATACATTTGAGCATATATATTTGGTTACTGTAGTTTATTTGGAAATATTAAATGAGTTAGCATTTAATGATGAATGGTTAGAAATGAACTATCAGTAAAATGTTTTACATTGATTTGTGTTATGATGTTTATATTATGATCTAACCCTACTGGCCCTATTATGGTTTGATGTTTACTGGTTGATGTGAGTGTAGGATGAGGAGGGGCAATCGTAGTTACTCCTACGGGAGGTCCACATGATGTCACACTCTCCCTCCTTGTTTGTCACTGTCTATATATATATATATATGTGTGTGTGTGTGTGTGTGTGTGTGTGTGTGTGTGTGTGTGTGTACATATATATACATATAGATACATATACATACATACATATATATATACATACATATATATATATATATATATATATATATATATATATATATATATATATATATATATATACATATATATGTATATATATATATATATATATATATATATATATACATATATATATATATATATATATGTATGTATGTATGTATATGTATATGCATATCAGTGGGTGATGCAGGATGCAGGTACCAGGCATCGTCTCCACCTGGCTACACAGGTCTAAGCATGCCTTCAAAATTCTCGAACTGTTGTTGTGTGGAGATTTAACCAAGCTACTCTCGAGGTTACCGATGGACTTAGAATTCTGTTTAGGAAGTTATCCTAATTGGGAAAGTAGAATGCAGTTTATGTTATGGACTTGATTTGATGTTGGTCTGAGTTTATATAAGGAGCTAGAATTAATCTGTTTTATATGTATAATAATTATGTTATAATTGTTTATATTTTATATAGGTATGTGTATATGTGGGTGCACACGCATATATCCATGCTTATATAAATAATAATAATTGTATGTTTTTCATTAATTGTGTAAATGGTATGTTATTTATAATAAGTAAATAAAGCAAGTGAAATAAAGTATATTTAATGAATGTATTAAATAAAAAAGTAAAAATAATAATAATAAAAGGAAAATGCCTTTTTGTAGTAAAATTAGCTATCTAGGAGGGAGTTGAACTCGAGACCTCCTAGAAGTTAGGCTACTTATTTTCCTACTATGCTATGTGTTTTTCTTGAAAGGTATTTGTCTATTATTCTTGTTATGGTTTTATTTGAAAGATATTTTAATTAATTTTATTAAAACCTTGATTAAGTCTTTTACAGGAAATTACTTGGTTGTTCCTCCAACCAACTATGGAAGTTGGAGAAGTTGCTTCCCATAAAGCAACTCCTCCAACCACATAGTTGGAGGATAAATAATTGAAGATTCTTGTGTGAGGGAGGATGATAATTTTTGGAGGATTTGTTTTCTTTTGAGTTATCTGTAATTGATTTCTCCAGAAATTTTTATTGAAAGTTTATGTGAGTTTGAGAGGCTCTGGTTGGTGAAGTCAAGTGTGTGAGGATTGCTTGGAGGAAGATTTCTAGAAGGATATCTACTCAAGGATTGAAGTTTCACAGAGATTCTCCAACCAAGGGAAGAGGATTCTCTGCAGGACCCAAGGTAGGGTCTAAACTGGGAAGAATCTCCATTCTTCCTCTTTGTGTATGAATTTTTTTGTATATGATATGATATTAAATTATAATATGATTGTTTTACTATGTATCCAAAATGATATGTAAATGTTTTATCCTCTATGTATTTCTACTGTGTTTCCAGGAAGTAAATTATGTATGATTATATAGTTTTTATTTATGTACTTTGTATTTTGAAATCTTCCTGGGAAGTTAGGAATGCTTGTGGTCATGTGGGAGGATGCATTTATCTAATATTGAATGAAATAGGGAAGTCTAGGAAGAAACGAGAAGGGTCATGAAGGTGTAGGATTGAGATGCAGTCCTTTTTCCTACTCTTTTCCTCTTGCAGGCTTCTTTGTGAATGGTTGCTTTTATTTTGATTAATTTAGTCTGAGGATTAGGTAATGTTGAGTATGTGCTATGGATGTGGTACTGAGGTCCCTACATCAGGTTGACCTTAGGGAACCTTTCCCAGACACTCTCCATGCCTAAAGAAATTAGTTATTGGTGTTTCTGAGAAGTTTAAAATTTAATTTTGTAAAAGTGTTCTGCAGTGTCCTACAACAATGTAGTCATACTCATACAAGACTTGGTCAAATGTCATATGGGAATGCATACAATGTCGTATGGGTTAAAATTAATTTTTAAGTGTTTTTAGGAAGTTTAAATTTTAATTTTGTGAAAGTGTCTTATAGTGTCATATGACATTGTAGTCATACCCATACGACACTTGGTCAAATTTCATATGGGAATGCATACATTGTCGTACGAGTTTATATAGAAAGTCATTTGGAGTTTTTAGGGTTTCAGGGGCTCAATATTTGTAGGATTTTTGATACTTTAATTTCTTATACTTTAAGTTATATTTGTATAAAGAAATTAAATAACTTCCAAGATGTTTGAGATAGGTTTCAGCTTCATAGGAGTTAAGATGCAAATTTTGTATTTTTGTTTGTTTTTAAAAATTTCAGACTCAGCCAAATTTCAGGCACATGAGATTTCCCTAGACTTTTGAAATAAGGTATCGAATGTTGTGTAAATGCATGTGGGGAGTTTTATGTTGTATCTTATGAATTTCTATACATGGTTTTGACTGGCATTATTAGCTTTTGTTCATACTTGGCTTTTGGTAGAGTCCATAATATGAGGTAAGGACTCGTTCAGGTGACCTGAGTGCACCGGAGGGCTCCCTAGACCTGGGAGATGGATCTTTTGAAAGTACTTGATGTTTTCATGGCTTGCATGTGTGTGGGTAGGGGACTAGGTACCCTAGGTGAGTGGCTCACCATAGGTGTTGGAACCCTAAAGTGGTTACCAGATGATCCTATGGCTGGGTTAGTTAAAAAGTGATAACCTAATAATGAATTTGGGAAAGGGGGAGAAACAAAAGATAATGAAAGAAAACATATTAATGGCCACATAGTCTTGTTGGAGTAATGGGACCATGGGTAACTTCTAGGGTGGATCCCTATTCATAAAGGGGGGACTGGGGTTGCATGGTTTCCAAGGTGGATCCCAATACATAGGTTGTGTGATGACACTCACTTAGGTGGTATCCTATAAGAACCTTGACCTATGTGTTATAGTATGATGATATTTTATGTTTTTAGGCTTGGATTTCTTCATGTTTTTTAGCCTTAGATTTCCTTAGGTCTTGAGGGTATCTTGGTTCTATCTCCTAGCACAGGGGGTGGAACTTCACCAGTTTCACATGGTTGGGTGGGAAAATTATTTTGAGGTCCTATTCATGGTTCGTGACTTGGATGCGTTCAAACTTATGCATTGATGCAAATATTTGTATTTTGTATTATGTATTATTGAAAGGAAAGATGAAAAGATATGTTTGTAATGCCTTTGGGCCATTCATGTACTTGTTATTGTAATGAGATCTATTATCAGAAAGATGTAATTGAGCAGGAAAACCATGTAATTGGGAGGGATAGTTCTAGGGTTTGTTTCAAGGGTTGTTATTTGAAAGATCAAAGTTGGAAATATATTATGTCATGTTGAATTATCTTTTCTATCTCTCCCATGTTGCAATGAAAGAAAATGTTTATTATGCTAAGGTTAAAATGTAGTTGTAAGGAATAGTTATTCAATGTGTAGGAAGGAGAAGTGAAATTAGTATATAAAGTAAGGAATATAATTGTAAATGAAATGTTATTTTCTTACCCTATCTCTTAAGTTCTAAAATGTAAAAGTAAAGAATGGAAATGAAATTCAATTTGGATAAGTAATGTAAATATGTTAGTAAATGAATTTATTAAGGGAACCTTAAGGAATGTAAATGTGATGTATTAATGATGTAATGTAAAAAAAAAATATTTAGTTGCAATTTTTTTTCATTAGACCTGATTCCTTATGGGTTCCCTAGCGGGGACATTACAATAGTTTTTCCCTCTAACCAAGGGTTTTCTGAGACACCAAAATATTGTGTTAAGTGTTTGAATGTTTATGAGTTTTATGTTTGATTTACATGTTATCGTTTATCAATTAAACATTACTGAAGCTATCGGTAATAGTCAAGACAACTATCACTATAAGTAATTTACTAGTTATCATTTTATGTTTAGAAAGTTAACACCCCCCCCTCTCTCAGTACCTTACCTAATACTTTCCAACAATTGGTATCAGAGCATTGGTTCTCTAGAGGAAAGTTTAATAGTGTAAGAGTAGATCTGGAATAACGGGAAGCAAAATGTATCAAAGAGAATTGGAGGAAGCTCTAGAAGGTGCTACTGAACAGATCCAAGATTTGAAGAATAAGCAAAGAATATCATTTGAAAAAAGAAAGGAACTGACAGAAAGACTATAGATGATCCTTGATGATCTTGATAGACTATTGCAAGATAGTATCAATTCAAAGGAAGATGATCCATCCATGCAAGACCTATCAGAAAATAATAATAAATTACTTGAGAAGATCAGTCAAATGAAAAAGGAACCTAAAATTAAAGCCTTGAGAATGAAAGAAGTACTGGAAAGAATGAGGACTTCTAAAAGTGCCAAAGAGATTCTAGAAACTAAGAAAATAAATGATGAAGAAATAATTAGAAACAAAGACTTACTCCTGCAAGTGAAACTTGAAGAATTTTGAGCAAGAAATGACTTGATAAGAGATATCAGTGATAGGATTCAATGACTACAAGAAGAAAATAAGAAATAGAAGGAAGAAAATGAAGAACTGAGAAACATCCTGAAAGTCAAAAAAGAATATAATGCTGGATTCACAAAAAACCAAACAAAACATGTTTAAAAATGATGAACAACTGAAAAATCAAAGAAAACTAGGTGACACTACCAGACTTGGATATATCGGTAACAACACAATGGAGATTGGAGAATCATCAAAATTTGGACAATGAACCTCTGAAGTATCCATTGATACACAAGGTAAGAAATCTTACAAGCCTACCAGCTATAATTGTGGAAAATATGGTCATACTGCTAATATATGTAGAAGCAAACAAGTGAATATTCCTAAAAGTTGGTGCAGGAGCACCTAAGGCTTAGAAGGCTACCAGGGGGTCACTTGGATGACCTTGAACATTTGACAACTAAAAGGACCTAAAAGGTCTAAAAAAATTGTAATTGGGCCATTAGTGCCTATGAAATATAATGGGATGAAATAAAGTTAGATGTATTGGCAAATGTCGTGATGGTCCTGGTAAGGACCATAGGACCAAATTCATGTAATAGGGAAACATGATGCCTAGGTTGGTCAATTAGGAGTTTAGGGAGGTTTATGATGTAATAAGGCCAAATAATAAGCCTTTGAATTAGTTTTAGGATCTCAAAAGTTAAATTCTTCAAGTTAACAAATTTGAAAATTTAAATCCTAACGGCTAGTTAGGAATGGGTGGGTATTTGATGGTTGGAGTTAGTTTGGGTAGTTCTAATTGTACTTTTGATTAGAACATGATTGGAATGGCATTTTAATTCCTCTTTTAAGGCTAAGTAAGTGTTGGTAAAGAGGGAGGATGTAACTGATTCAATTTGGCAATAATGAAAGTTTTGATTTCTTGTAAAATTTGAGTCATTTCTCCTTGTTTTGGACATTCATAGTGTCAAAACCTACATTTTAATACATTGGGAAGTTATGTATATTGGTTGGGAAATTTTTTTATGCAATTTTGAATTTATTTGCGATTTTAATTAATCCTTCTCCTAACAATTATGTTGACTATCAAAGACAGGATTGCATTTTGTGTTGATTAGCAACATGGATTGAATGATCCATCCCCTTTTTGTATTTACTGTCACTTGGGGATGGATACAAATTTTTAATATATCATTTTTACATGAATAATGCAAGAAAGAAAACCACTTGCAGATTATTGGCATTGGTGATTTGGAAGGTTGGGTTTTGAAGGGTAATGAAATTGAGGGATAGGTATTGCAGCAAAGCATCTAGCCAATGGAGGGTACCTTTTTATGGTTGAAGTAGTTATTATATGTTGGAGATATGGTGATCAAACCTTTTTTTGGTTGATATTGGGTCTGGAAGGTGTATATTGAGTAGGCCCTAGTTTTTGGAGGCTTTAGATTACAATTTGGGGCTTTTGTATATAGGAAGCCTATAGAACCAAATTGATGGAAATTTCATCTAATTGGAGTCATAATATAACTTTGTTAAAGAATCCATGGTTATGGATTAACTCATTGATATAGTTCCTTTGTAAAAGTGGGGATTTTGGGGCTTAAAATAGTGCCAAGTGTGTGAGAAGAAGGGTATTTTCCAAAACAATAGTATCCAAGTTTTTGATATGTTGTCTAACTTCCAAATGGGTATCCAAAAGTGTAATTTATTTGGAAAGTTGTTTGGAAAATTTTTGAGGAAATCCCATATTACCCACTGGACAGGGTTACTAGGATTAGGCCTAATGAATGCTTGGGTAAGGGAGTATGAATACACTATAAAAATGGGTGTGTGTCAGAAGTTTTTCAAGTTGAATAGGGCATTTTGAGACCCTAGAATGTATCAGATTGGGTGGTTGGAGTTGGGAACCCATTTTGAGCATTTGGGTGGAGAAAATGAAGGAACAAGGTCTAGTGTACCTTGAAGGAGAAGTAGTGTTTTCCTTGATGTAAGTCAGAGCTGGGTCATGGAATGGTAAAATATATGAAAATGGGATCCAATGTTGAGTCCCTTGAGTATCTAATTCCTCACATGGAGTTCCATTATTTATCCCTCTGCATCAAATTGGTATCAGAGTGAGCAAAAGGTTTAGGAGGAAAGACCTAAGGTGGCACACACAAAATCAAAAAGAGAGTTAATCAAGTTGCTAAAAGTATTCTTGAATGAGGACAAGGAAGTAGAGAGGAAGAAGAGAAGAGAAGAAGCATCAAGGAAGAAAGAAGAAGAGAGATTAAGAAGCTTTGAGAAAGAATTAGAGGAAAATGAAGCAAGGTTGGAGTGGATTGTAGAACTCCTAGAGCAAGCAGAAGATGAAGAGCCTAATGATGAAAAGGTTCAAGATGTTGAACCTGTGGTGACAAATGAGGATGTTATTGAAGACATCAATGAATCAAGTCTTGAAGGGCTTGAACATGAAGAGTAAGTTATGATTGGGACTATGTTATGTCCTTTGAATGTAGAAGTGGGTACTATGCAACAAGGTACCTTCAAGAAAACACAATAGGAGGCTAATGATGTATCCTTAGAAGTTGCAAATGATTTGGTATGCCAAGGAGAATGGCAGAAAGAAGAAGATAATCAGATGGTGATTTCTGATATGGTCTCATATGAAGAGACTCAAGTTGGTATGGTAGGCCATGAGAAGGCCCATGAATTTGTGAGTTCTCCTAGCATGGAGATGAGATATGTTGGTGACAAGGAAAAAATTTATCTTTCAATGGTAAGTTTGATTATGTTGTAGGTATATACAGAGATGTTGGGCATGAGGAAGATGTTGGTGAGTAATAAGCACCAGATGGTACTGATTTTTCCCATTCATGGCAACCCCAAAGTAAAGATGAAGGAAAGAAATGGAGGAAAGCATCAAGAAAGGATACTATGGGTCAAGAAAGATGACCTTTTCAAACCAAGAGTTAAAATGAAGAATTTTTTTTTTTCTAACATGTTTTGTTTGTAGGCATTTCCAAGAGGACTTGGAAAATTTTCAACTTGGGGAGTATGGTGCAGGAGCACCTAAGGCTTGGAAGGCTACCAGGGGGTCACTTGGATGACCTTGAACAATTGAAGACTACAAGGACCTCAAAGGTCTTAAAAAAATTTAATTGGGCTATTAGTGTCTATGAAATATAATGGGATGAAATAAAGTTAGATGTATTGTCAAATGTCTTGATGGTCCTGGTAAGGACCATAGGACCAAATTCATGTAAGAGAGAAAAATAATGCCTAGGTTGGTCAATTAGGAATTTAGGGAGGCTTATGATGTAATAAGGCCAAATAATAAGCCTTTGAATTAGTTTTAGGATCTCAAAAGTTAAATTCTTCAAGTTAACAAATTTGAAAATTTTAATCCTAATGGCTAGTTAGGAATGGGTGGGTATTTGATGGTTCAAGTTAGTGTGGATAGTTTTGATCATACTTTTGATCATAAAATGATTGGAATAACATAGTAATTCATATTTAAGGCTAAGTAGTAAAGAGGGAGGATGTAACTGGTTCAATATGGCAATAATGAAAGTTCTGATTTCTTGTAAAATTTGAGTCATTTCTCCTTGTTTTGGACATTCATAGTGTCACAACCTACATTTTAATGAATTGGGGAGTAATGTAGATTGGTTGGACAAGTTTTTTATTCAATTTTGAATTCATTTGGGGTTTTAATTAATCCATCTCCTAACAATTATATTGATTGTCGTGGATAGGACTGCATTTTGTGTTGATTAGCAATATAGATTGAATGATCCATCCACTTTTTGTATTTATTGTCACTTGGGGATGGATCCACATTTGTAATATATCATTTTTACATGAATAATGCAGCAAAGAAGACCACTTGCAAAGTATTGGCATTGGTGATTTGGAAGGTTGGGTTTTGAAGGGTAATGAAGTTGAGGGATAAGTATTGCAGTAGAGAATCTAGCCAAAGGAGGGTACCTTTTTATGGTTGAAGTAGTTAGTATATGTTGGTGTAAATCTCTATAATTTTTTTGACTATTAGTGTCTTATACTTAGTCATATAGCTAGGCAAGGATGGTCAGTCATCACTGCGACCGAGTCATTCTGTAAAGGCTGAGTTTTGTATTGTATACTTACCGAGCAGTAGTACTACCGAGTTAAGTCACGATCACAATATATTTGTAATATGCCAAGTATAGTTATTGCTGAGCTACATATATTAATGATTACTGAGTGACAGAGAAGTTCAACAGATGCCAAGTACAGTTGATGCCAAGTGCCAGGGATAACTTTTGCCGAGTTAGCCAAAATTGACATACAAGTCTGAAATGGCACAATGATTGAGGTAAACCATTTTTGAGGATAATTATATTTTGTATGTTATCTATTGAGGTAATCATAGAGGTGGTTACGCATCCATATTTCTATCATTGATCCCTATGTATAACCTTTAGCCAATCAAAAAATTGTATAGTATAGGCGGCAATAAGAATATATTTGGATCGTAGATCTTGTAACGGTAAAACATTTTTGCTACTATATAAAGGAAGATCTAGGACAGAGATATGTGTGAATCAGAGAGAAATATAGAGACATTGAGATTAGATGAATACTATGAGTATGTGAGTATGAGGAAATGATAAGGAGAAGTATTTAGATCAAATTCAGTGACCGAGCAGAGCAGTGAAAGGACAGAATCAAGAACAATCAAATAGAAGAGATCACAATTACATAGAAAAGAGAAGATCTATAATTAGCATATCAGTGCAAACTGAAGGATCATATACTGAGACATTTTAACCAATGTATCAGGGTAAATCTCTTAACCAAGTAGTCTTAGCAGACTTTTTTAAATCTCTTTACTGAGTGCTTACTTTATTGTAAGTTTACAAATCCTCTAACTAGGTAGACTGAATAAGTCTCTTAGCTTTTAACAGAGCAGAACTTTCACAGGGTAGATCATGATATGATCAAATTTTGTAAGCCCTAATAGGAAAACTTTATTATCTATAGTAGTGAATATTTGTGGGTGTCATCCCCACCCCAATTTTACCTTTCAAGGGTTTCTAGGTTACCAAATCTATTGTGTTATGTGTGTTTTCATATATGATGCTTGACATGATATATTACTTAGATTGTTCAAGTTATTTTTTCATGATGCATAAATTTATAACAGTTTAAAAGGATAGAAGTTAGCAAGTTCTGATTCACCCCCCCCCCCCTCCCCTCTCAGTACTACTTTCCCAATTGTATTTCCAACAATTGGTATCAGAGAAAAAGGGTTTCTCATAAGGAAGTCTAACCACTTGAGAAAAAGATCTTAAGATGGAATTTTACAAATTGGGAAAAGTCATAGAGAACCAAAAGATTGAAGTTCAACTAGCATTACAACAATTGGAAGCAACCAGAGGGGAATTGAAGAAATCTTTGAGCAAAAGAAGAGAAATTTAGCTATTCAACAAAGTGAGCCACTGTACAAGGAAGAAGACACCACTGGACTATTTGATACTAGTAATTCTATAGAAAATGACAAAGCCATGAAAGAGTTGATGGAGAAAAATACCATACTAAATGATGAAATCAGGACTCTAAAGAGAGAGCGGGAAATTCAATCTGTCAGACTCTGTGAAGTAGTGGAGTAGAAAAAGAAAGTTGAAGATGATAAGGCAATGGCTGAAGAAGACAAAAGACAAATGGAAACAAGGCTAGATGAAAGGACAAGTGATATACAAAGGTTGACTAATAATCAACTAGATATGGTAAACCAACTACTGCTGGCCAACCAAGAATTGGGTAGGAAAGACTTGGAGAACAATCAACTAAAACATGAAAATGATCATCTGAAACATGAGTTGAGAACTGAGAAAGAAATCAATGAAAGGATGAACAAACCTAATGAAGCTACAAAGTATTTTGAAGAACTGTTAAGGTGATCAACTAGGAGATCTGGTGATAGATCTGGACTTGGACTGAATGATCAATCATCTACTGAAGAAGGAGAGTCATCAAAAGATGGAGAACAAAATATTGCTAAACCAAAGAACAAAAAACCCACATGTCATCACTGTGGGAACCTAGGACATATAGCCAACATATGCAGAAGCAAACATGGTAAGACTGATTCTAAACCTAAGTTTAATGGACATTGTTTTAACTGCAAGAAGCATGGACATCAAGCACATGAATGTAGATCTAAAGCTAACATTTCATCCACCTCACCCACGTTTCAAGGAAGTTGTTTCAATTGTTAGAAGTATGGGCACAAAGCTTACAAATGCCAATCTAGACCAAGGTGGTCAACTAATGAGCAAACAAAGCCAGTCACACAGCGTAAAAGTTATAATTGGGATTACAACACTTGGTACAATTATCATTATTGTGGTAAGTATGGACATATTGGAGTAAATTGCATGAAGACTCATTTTAGAGGCAAATCTAAAAGCTGGATGAATGGAAGCATGGTCTGTTATAAATGTAATAAGGTCGGTCACTTAAAGAGAGATTGTAGATCACCTATGCTGAGCAATCTTAACAACCAGAATGAGGATATCTGTGAAAAAATGAGGAACTAGATGGAGAAGTCATGGAGGAAGAAAGAAGAAAGAACAACAAGTGAAGTAAGCACATCTGAGGTCACCCAATCTGATGGATTAGGTGATCACACTTCTTCCAACTAAGCATGAAAGGTATGTCTGGAACTGATTCTTGCAAATCCTTACTTTACATCAGTTCCTAACATAGAATCAAGAGAAAGTCCATATCTGCATAGATTAAGATGCATCAGGACATATCTGAGCAAAAATAGAAAATTTCATTTTGATGTCAAGCATTAGTGTCATGGCCAAGCTAACAATGTTTGTCAAGCACCTGTTATTGCTGAAATGCTATGTCAAGTTGTATCGCAATGGTTACATCGACTGAGCTTGTGTTTAACCGAGTTTAACATGAGTTTGCCGAGATAGCTGTATTTCACCTAAAATCTATATAGAGCATTTATGAGGCCCTAATCCTATTTTTTCGGATTCTATTAAGTGGAAATTTTTTGTTAATTTCATTTCACCAGGCTATTTGAGACTTTAGAGCGATTCAGAATTTGTGCAACCCAGATCAAGCAAAGTGATTCTGAATCTTCTTAGCGTGCCATCGGCAAAATTCATCTGCAGGGTTAATTGACAAAAAGGTACTTTACTGAGCTACTATTTTCTTTTCAAAAATTACAATGTGAAATGGCATCGTCTTCATCTGCACCTTTCAAGAAATAGGAAATGGAAGTTTTCAATGTACAACTTGTAAGGAATGAAGTCTGCAAACTGAGGTTATTCAAGGCAATATCCAAAAGTGTGATCAAAGGAGATTTGAATGGAGCCCTATCTACGACTCTGGAAAATGTGTTAATGATGAATGATGTTAGGTCCTACTATATGTGCCAAATTGGATAAATTGGTGATTATGAGATCAGGGAAGCATATGATAAATTGTGTATCAACGAAGTGCTGAAGCCGAAGCACAAGGTCATTACCGACCAAGGGTTAGTTCATGCCCTAAATTTCTCACAAAATTTCAAGGTAGAATGGATAAAGATCATGTTGGGTTGAGTGCACGACATGCAATTATGGCTAGAAGATGGACCGGTGAAGATTACGAAGGAAATGATACATGATGTCACTGGTTACCCTACCATTGACGAGAAGAGAACAATGAAATGTGCAGGAAAAGAAGATATTCAAGCGAACACACAAGCAGTCTGGAACAAACATGGAATGACAATTTCCAACATCACTGATCCATAAATTGACTTCACTGTTAGAGTTATCTCGCATAAGTTTTACCAATCCAGTCAGTTGGATAGCGTCCCCTATATGGCAGTGGACTAGGCTTGGAAGATAATTAACAAAGGGCACACATATGATCTTGCCAAGCTCCAGCTAACTCAACTTGCTGAGAACTTGAACTCCATCAAGACGGCAAAGAACTCTATGTGTAAGTTTGGTTCCTTGTTGATCTATATATTCTTTTATGTCAAGAAGTATTTTCCTACACATGGTGATGTGAAATGGGATAAGAAGAAACCCATTACTATTCAGATTAATGATTTCATAAATGAGATTGGTGATGATTTTGAAGGAATCATGGATAATTATTTCATTGAGTTTAAGAAGAAAATGAGGAATAGGACTAGAGTCCCTATGTCTCTGATTGAGAAATATAGTGAGGACATCTATTTTCTAGTAGACATAGACTTTACCTATGCACAGGCAGTCCTACCTAGGGTTTCATGGTTGATGCCACTACCCTATGAACTCAATATTGATGAAGCTACTGCTGCAATCATAGCCATCCTACCTGAAGAAATTGATAACAAGGCTCCTTACTTTGGTACATTTGAAGAGGCCAAATCTAAGATCTCTTTGGGATTATTGGTTGCCACCACTGAGATAAGAAGAAAGAAAATAGTAAAGAATTTGGAAGAATATGTTAAAGAATCTGACAAAGATGCACCACTAGAGTTAACCCAAGGGTTAGGAGAAGATGAGAAGAGTGCAACTAGTGGAAGTGAGACAGAAGAAGAAGAAGAGGAGAAACCAATAATTGTCGAGTCCCCACCTAAAAGAAGAGTGTTGAAATGTAAAGTGTCTGAGACACCATCACTTAGACCTCGGCCAAGAAGGACTACTACTAAGACCCCTAAGATGCCTCCTGCATCTGCAAAGCAAAAATATGCTCAATCCAAGACAGTGCCAACCAAGGTTATGAAGAAGCCAAAAAGGAAACTTGTTCTACCAAAAGATGATGAAGAAACACAAAGTGATGAAACAATAAAGGGGAAGGCAACACAACAAGGTTCACATCAACTCATTGTTGATGAATTGTGCCATAAGCTTACTAGCACAGCTGCAGTTGATGAAGTGAAGAAATTAAAGTTTGGAACGCTGAGTATTGGAGATAAAGAAAAAGTTGAGGATGCTATTCTTGAAATGTTATATACTTTCAAGATGTTGTCAATTGAAATTGAAAACAAGATTCCAAAGGAATTATGCAATAGAGTCGCACAAAAGTGGGAGTATGCTTTACAAACTGAGAAGGAAATAAGAGAGGGTGCATTAGCACAAGTTGAATCCACTCTCACTCCTACAAATATCAAAGAGACAATTAATGAATGTGGAGGCAAGTTTGATCCTAAACTTAGAGCCTATCTTATCCTTCAACACAAGATTGAATATGTTGTTCAAGAGAGTTTGAAGATTTGGAAGGTAGTGTTTGGTTTGATACTGGCCCCGGTAGAAGACAAGGATGAAGGAAAGCATGACAGTTCAGTTGCAACCACCTCAACAGTTGTTGAACCTGACAACAAGCAAATTACAAAGGAGACTGATACTCCTAAGGTAGTGCAATCACAAGATACTTTTGAAGTTCACATTGTTGATATTCCAGAAGAGAACCCTATTAATACATTGTTCCTAACTAATGATGATCTAAAGAACACAGCAACAACAGGAACACCCTTGCCAGGTAGTAACACTGTACTATTGCAAGTCAAGGATTATCCCACCATCACGAGCACACAATCTGTCATTGATAATCCTCCTATACCTGAAGTTGCTACTATTGATGAGTTAGTTGGTACAAGTATTACCAAGGAATCAATCAAGTTGGTACCACTAACTCACTCTGCCAAGAAAGAAGTTAAAGCAGAAGATAAAATTCAAGTCCTTCTAAGGAAGAACACAGCATAGATGCAAATGTAATAAAATCAGATAAACAAGCTATTTGACCTCATGCCGAGGAAAAGGAGAAAGAAGAAGGAAATAGTAGAGGAAAATTCATTGAAGAACAAGCACCGAAGGAACAAGATGCCATCAAAGCTCTTGTACAGCTGTCGAGTGGAAGCACCCCACTGAGAGCACCAAAGGACAAAGATGAGGTAACAATTGATGAAGAAATTGTTATTCCTAAATGGGATACTGATAACCTTACTTTCGAGCAGCTATAGATAATGAAAGATCTGCTGACAAGGAAAAGTAGACAAGCAGAACTCCGACGGGAGCATTAGCAAAAATAGGTTCTTCATGAAATTAAGGACATATTTAATGAAGTTTATGACTTATCTGATGTAAATAGTTTTGTTCCCATATTGGAACAACTTGTATATATTGTTTAGAAATTAAATAATGACATGAGTTGTGCAAGTGATAAGTTATTTGAATGGTCAGAACACAAATTTGAGACAAAGATGTTGGATAAAATATATGCCGAGATAGCAGTAAAACAAGTTGATTTGTCAACTTTGGTAAAGGAGACCGAGAGATTAGTTGTGGATAGACAGTCTCTACTGGCTAAGATATGCAATGTTGAATTATTCACAGATGAAAACCAACGCTTGCTTGAAACTCTCAAGCAAGAGATCAAAGTTTCAAGTCAGTCCCTGACTTTGGATGCCAGGACAAGTGCCAGACATTATGTTAAGGTAATGTAGACACAGGGTAAGTTAGCCGAGCTGATGGAAAATGATGGCAAGATTCACTCTCACCTACTTTCTATTCAAACTATTATTACACCACATCTGGAGGCTATACAGAGAAAATTAGCCAAGGCTAAAACATTGATCCAGAGTGACTCACATTTGTCTAAAGCTGAAGGTCTCATCAGTCTGGCCGCTGATTTAGAAGTACAAACTAAAGTGTTAAATCTTGCTTCAACTACATGGACAGATGCATTATACATGATCACAGTAATCCACAGACCGTTTCTGGAGAAAATTTGTAACTTACCTACTGATGAGGAAATTAGTCATGTCAAAAACAAGGGGGAATTATCATGACATGAGTGTAAATAGGGATAGGTAACATAATTTTGAATATGTATATATATCTCAGGGGGAGTTTTAGGCTATACAAACATATTTTTGTAATTGTATATACGAATGTCATGACAAAGTGTTTTTGCCACTAATTTCAAAGGGGGAGATTGTAGATCTCTATAATTTTGTTAACTATTAGTGTCTTACACTTAGTCATATATCTAGGCAAGGATGGTCGGTCATCACTGCGACCGAGTCATTCTGTAAAGGTCAAGTTTTGTATTGTATACTTATTGAGCAATAGTACTGTGGAGTTAAGTCATGGTCACAATATATTTGTAATATGCCGAGTATAGTTATTGCCAAGCTACATATATCAATGATTACCGAGTGACAAAGAAGTTCATCAAATGTCAAGTACAGTTGATGCCAAGTGCCAGGGATAAATTTTGCTGAGTTAGCCAGAATTGACATACAAGTCTGAAATGGCACAATGATTGAGGTAAACCATTTTTTAGGATAATTATATTTTGTATGTTGTCTATTGAGGTAATCACAGAGGTGGTTACGCATCCATATTGCTATCATTGATCCCTATGTATAACCTTTAGCCAATCAAAAAATTGTATAGTATAGGTGGCAATAGGAATATATTTGGACCGTAGATCTTGTAACGGTAAAACATTTTTGCTACTATATAAAGGAAGATCTAGGACAAAGATATGTGTGAATCAAAGAGAAATATAGATACATTGAGATCAGATGAATAATGTGAGTATGTGAGTATGAGGAAATGATAAGGATAAGTATTCAGATCGAGTTCAGTGACCGAGCAGAGCAATGAAAGGATAGAATTAAGAACAATAAGATAGAAGAGATCACAATTACATAGAAAAGAGAAGATCTATAATCAGCATATCAGTGCAAACTGAAGGATCATATACTAAGACATTTTAACCAGTGTATCAGGGTAAATCTCTTAACCAAGTAGTCTTAGCAGACTTTTGTAAATCTCTTTACCGAGTGCTTACTTTATTGTAAGTTTACAAATCCTCTAACTAGGTAGACTGAATAAGTCTCTTAGCTTTTAACAGAGCTATCCTTTCACAGGGTAGATCATGATATGATCAAATTTTGTAAGCCCTAACAGGAAAACTTTATTATCTATAGTAGTGAAGATTTTTGGGTGTCATCCCCACCCCAGTTTTACCTTTCAAGGGTTTCTGGGTTACCAAATCTATTGTGTTATGTGTGTTTTCATATATGTTGCTTGACATGATATATTACTTAGATTGTTCAAGTTATGTTTTCATGATGCATAAAGTTATAACAGTTTAAAAGGATAGAAGTTAGCAAGTTCTGATTCACCCCCCCCCCCCCTCTCAGTACTACTTTCCCAATTGTATTTCCAATAGTTGGATATATGGTGATATAACCTTTTTTTGGTTGAGATAGGGTCTGGAAGGTGTACACTGAGTAGGCCCTAGTTTTTGGAGGGTTTAGAGGACAATTTGGGGATTTTGTATGTAGGAAGCCTATAGAACCAAATTGATGGAAATTTACTCTAATTGGAGTCATAATATAACTCTTTTAAAGAATCTCTGGTTAGGTATTAATTCCTCTTTATAGTTCCTTAGTAAAAGTGGGGGTTTTGGGGCTTAAAATAGTGCCAAGTGTGTGAGCATCAGGGTATACTCCAAAACAATAATATCCAAGTTTTTGATATGTTATGTAACTTCCAAATGGGTGTCCAAAAGTGTGTTTTTTTTTAAGTTATTTCAAAAACTTTTGAGGAAATCCTAGATTACCCGTTGGACAAGGCTACTAGGATTAGGCCTAATGAATTCTTGGGTAAGGGAGTATGATTACACTAGATAAATGGGTGTGTATGGGGATTTTTTTCAAGTTGAATAGGGAATTTTAAGATCTTATAAGGTATCAATTTGGGTGGCTGGAGTTGGGAACCCATTTTGAGCATTTGGGTGGAGGAAATGAAGGAACAAGGTCTAGTGTACCTTGAAGGAGAAATAGTATTTTTCTTGATTTAAGTCAAAGTTGGGTCATGGAATAGTACAATATATGCAAAGAGGATCCAATTTTGATTCCCTTAAGTTCCTAATTCCTCAAGTGGAGTTCCATTGTTGATCCCTCTGCATCAAAAGTACATTCTTTAATGGTTACTTCTATAATTGCAACAAGTTTGGTCATAGAGTTGTTGAGTGTAGATTTGAAACTATTAGTAGAACATATGCGAAAAGATTCAAAGCATATTTCTAAAAAAGTAATCACTATGGACACAAAGTTGAAGACTGCAGAACTAAGACATTGACAATAAAGAAATTAGTTCATTATCGAAAAAGAGAAACAAATAATTTTGTTACATGTTTTAATTGTAGAAAATCTAGACATTGAGCATCAAAATGTAGAAAGGAAAATCTTGAAGAAAAATATAAACCGTGGAGACCATTTGCACTACCATGCTATATTTTCTCAAACTTTGGTCATGCCACCTATTATTGCAAATATCGGTACACTTCCACCAATGACACTAAAGGAAAAATAATCATAAATAAAGCTCAAGTCAGAGAGGACATGAAGAAGACATGGAGAAAGAAAGAAGAT
Source organism: Chamaecyparis obtusa (assembly GCA_027943335.1). NCBI lineage: Eukaryota > Viridiplantae > Streptophyta > Pinopsida > Cupressales > Cupressaceae > Chamaecyparis > Chamaecyparis obtusa. Next base: position 308,094 of record BSBK01011513.1, on the reverse strand, counting down.
GATACACCACCAATAGAAGCTCCTATGTCAAATGACAAAAGGAATTCATCTACCAACTAAGAAAACAAGTAAATTCTTAGGGATAAAAAACTTTTTGAAACATTTGAAAAGTCCCTTAAATCAAATTATGAGCTAAAGTATTCAAAAGCGTAGAATGGATGCAATGAAATTTAGGAGAATAGAAAAGCTGATGAAAAATATTAAGTATAAGATTGCTATCAATGAACTAAGTTTACTATAGGTATGAAAGTGATTGTTGGCCTATGATAAATACTTTATCTCAAATATCCATTGAACACTTTGTCATTATATATAACACCTATTATTAAAAATTCACATTTTGAAAAGCTACCGCAAAGAACAAAGCCTGAGGAGATACTATTGTATATAGAGCTAATTCATTCTATAGAAAGGAATTAGATGAATTAATTGGACTGTAAGCCATAAAACTCTAAATCTTCAAAAAGAGAAGGAAAACACAAAATTCACAATGACAGAAAGAAGGGTATTAGTTGACAGATCAAAAGAGGATGAACCGGAAAATCAGTTGAGTAATTTGAAAAACATAGATGTAAATGGAGCTGGAGCACTATCAAGAATACCATGTAAAGTCCTGTTGACAAAAGATGTAAGATTATTTGATCAATTCAAACAAATTAAAATTGGAGATAGGATATAAGATAATCCTACAAGTAACTATACAAAGAGAAAGGAATGCTAAGTGAAGAGTACGTACATTTGGATATAAAAGGGCTAACACACATCATGGACATGTTAAAGAACTTTGATGCTAAATGGATCAAATGTGTATTGATTCAAATACATGGAGAATATGTTTGGTTGGAATGATATAGAAAAATTGAAATAACCAAGGAAATCATAAGTTCAATCACAGGATTATTAGCTAATGGAAGAACATGTGTAAAGGATCTAGATCATAAAATAGAAATTGAAGGTATAGTCATATACAAGTAAGATCAGAAAATTTTTGTTGTAAGCAACATCTTAGACAAATAAATGAAATTTGGATCAATGATTATTGGCTACAAGATATATCTGTTGGAAATCTATTATGGGAAAGTGATATACTGAGAGGGGGGGTGAATCAAATATCTACTATTATCACCATTTTGACATAAATTCACTTGCATAGAATAAACATCAAATTCAATACTAAAATATATCTAACAATCTAATCTTCATCTATGTAAATAAAACATAACACAAAGGTTTTGGTTACCCAGAAACCCTTGAAAGGTAAAATGGGGTGGGGATTACACCCACGAATCTTCACTACTGCAGTATTAAAGTTTGTCTGTTAGGGCTACAATGTTTGATCATAAGCTAATGATCTACCCTGTGAGGGGTCTTCCCTTCTAAGAGATTTAAAGGCTAATACAATCTGCCTTATAAAAGGATTTGAACTTACAAAAAATTAAGCGCTTGGTTAAGAGATTTACTTAGGCCTGTTAGGACCACTTTGTAAAGAGATTCTCCCTGATTCACCTGTTAGAATGACTGAGTACCCGATCCTTCAATTTGTACTGTGATTCTAATAATAGATCTTCTCCTTCCAATATAGATTTGATCTCCTCTATCAAATATATCTCTGTTATGTCCTTTATTTCTTTTCTCGGTCACTGATCTTTGCCTCTGATCAAAACACTTCTTTGTTCTGCATATATGAGATCCTTCTTCTTACATACCTCATGCTCAACTACGTTTTAGGGTTCAGATCTCATCTAATATAGACAACAAACTAACTCCATAGATCAAGATAAATGATCTAGATTATCTACTTATGACGCTTAAGCATTTCCTAATTCTGATTGGTTACATGAATTACAGAGGGATCAATGATTACAATTATAAAGCATAATCACCTCTGTGATTTCCTCAAAAAACATAAAACTTTATATAGATATCAGCCCAAAAATGGTTTACCTAAGTGTTTGTGCCATTACAAACACATATGTCAAATCTATATTTCTTAGCATATGAAGTCTCTAACACTCGACATTGACTATTCTTCATTTACAGGTGCTCAGCACTGACATATCTACACAACTTGGCATAAACTACTTAGCTATTACTGAAGTACTTGGTGACCTCTGACTCACTTGGTAGTAACTATTGCTTGGTAAATGTATAATATACAAGTCCACACATAACTCGGTCTATACATGATGAATCAGTTGCAGTGATGACCAACCAACATTACCTAGAATATGACTAAGTGTAAGACGCTAATAGACAACAAAATTTAGGGATCAACAGTCTCCCCATTTGACATTAGTGGAAAAAACACTTTTTCATGACATTTTCATTACATTACATGAGTACTTACTAATAATAAAAACTCCTATATGAATACTCCCCCTAAAACTTGACTCAGTCTACACACACATACATAAGACTCCTTTAAAACTGAATATATACATTGCAAAAATAGGTCATACATGATATACATTCCTGTCATGTGTCCTTCTATATGTAGCATTGTAGTTCCACTTTGGCATTTCCCTGTTTCTCCTTTAAACTCTGAACTCTGTCATTCCCCTTTATATTTTGTGTCATGTCATTTCATTTCCCCCTTGTTTTTATCACTTGAAGTTCCTGGGGTGTAGGGGTTTTGAAAAACTTATCTAGAAATGGTTTAGGGAGCTAGATTATCATAGCTAATGCATTGTCCCATCTGGACCTTACAAACTCCAAAACCTATGTCTTTATTTCTAGTTGAGCAGCTAGATCAACTAGGCTCTCAACAATAGAGAGATGAGGGTCTCTCTGCACTAATTCCTTTATCATGGATAACTCCTTATGCATTACCTCAAGATGAGATTTCATCATCATTTGAATTGAAATTAACCTTGCCCTTATTTTTCCATCATTAGCCATCAACTCGGCTAATCTACCTTGTGCATGTAACAATCTTGTGAAGTGGATGGAGCTAGAACTTGCATCCATGCTCAGTGAATGACCTGTAGACTTTAAGTCTAATTGTATTTTGTCAATCAAATCATGATTTTCCTTACTAAACTCTTCAACATTGCATAATTTATTTTATAGAGTGTTGGCTTGCTTCCAACACCCCAAATTTTAAACTTTTAAAAATCAGCCCCATGAGAAAAGTTCCTAAATTGTCTTGATATCTTACTGATTTTTATTGCTAATGATGTTTTTGTAAAGTGTAATTTATTAAAGGGCAGCATTCAAGGATGTGTTGAACTTGAACTTAGAACCTCAAGGTTCAAAGTTCAAAGTTTGAAATGCAATTTGCAAAGTTCAAAGTTCAAAATCAAACTTACAAATTCAGAGAGGTTAAGTTCAGTTCAAAGCCTGTTTCAAAGCTCAGTCCAAAATGTGAAAGTTTAGAGCTACCAATTCAAACTTAAGGTTCAAAGTCACATTCTAATATGAAAAATTTGAGGTCCATAGTTAAAACATCAAAGTTCATAGTTTGGATGCAAGAATTAAAGTTCAGAATACTGGAGCATACAGTTTTATGTTCAAAGCTCAAATTGGGAAATCCGCATGAAAATGCAAATTCATATGTGCAGACTCAAAGATTCAAGAGTCTCAAACTAATTCCATGCTTTGATGATATGACTAGCCTCTTAGTATTTTGGTGATTTAATTTCAGAGCTCCAGGTTGTGAGTCCAAGTTCCAAGAATCAATGTGTGCCTTCCCAACTAGATTTCAATGATCTTGTCTATACCATATCAATGAAAGGAGATTAATTTTAAGTTCATATAAGATTAAAATTTTCTATTACAAAGCATATGAGGGAGAACAAGCTCATTTGGATAATGGTTCTACAAAGTTTCATTTGAGATAGTCAAGAATGCAGAAAATGGTATCACTACAGAGGTGAGTACACAACAAGGTTGTCATAGTTTGCCTCATGAATAAATTTGTGGCTCTAACTCAGATCATTTAAATCCAATCTTTGATTTTCCTCTAACACCATGCAAATAGAAAGGTTATGGCATAGTGTATTTAAGAGCAAAAGATCTGCAAGTCAGTGAGAATAATATTTCAGCAAGTCTGATTTATGACAGTCATATATACCCTCAAACAATAGCCTGTAACTTTCACCTCAGATATTAATTTGGAAATCGCTCTAGTCAGACTGTAGCAAGATAGGTTTTGGAAAACATATCCAAAACTTAGGTTGAGCCAATGGTGGAAAAATAAGTTATGTCCCCCGCATGGAGACCTAATTTCTCTGTCAGGAAAAATACTAATTTCGGTGGAGTGTAATGATAGAAGAATGACATCTAGCAGTCACTTGGCATGAAAATACTTTCCTAAACATCACAAAATATCTTATTATTATGATGTGATCCTAATAATTCATTAGGGAATAGTTTGGAGACATATATACAAAGACTCCACAAGGGTGGGAGATGATGGCTTATTTTTAGGAAGTCAGAAATTCTATACAATGACATTTGGCATTTGCTCCCTAATTAAATTATTCTACTTTCATAATAATTAATGAGATAGAAGTATTCACATGAGAGAACCCGTAATCAAGAAGAATATATAAAATCTTCTAAAGAGAGGAACAAGCATAAAAATATTTTTAAAAGAAAGAATCAGTTATGGTAACCAAGCAATGTGCCCACCAATTCTATATATTGTAAAAGCATTGAATAGGCAGGGGTTCTTCTTTCTCTGGGAGTCAGTTGGCTATAGGGAGGAGTGGAGATATTTTCAAATTTTATTGTAACAGAGGGAGACAAAGGGAACATATTTTATCTTTTTGCAGCTTGATTGTAATGACAGAGACAAGTAATCTTGTGGTTATTTTTTTATGTTTTCAGAATAAAGAGGAGTATATTTATGACAGATTTTGCGGTCTGAGTATTTATTTCCTTGTTGAAATTGATTATGCAGTCTTTTCTCCCTATTTTGAATATAGTTCTGCATCATTATGTCAAGTACTTATGTGATTGTGAATCAGTTGGTTCATAAACTCATCATCTACTGAATAAATTATTTAGTTCCTCTTACTTCTTATGTTTTGTGAAAGACTTGATGAATGGTCTTGAGGCTGTCATTTATTTTTTCTCTCATTATTTAGTTGTATATCTGATAATCATGTTCAATCCATGTCTATGGATGAATGTTAGCTTAGCCTTCATGTCTTCTAGTCAAAGATATAGTCTATTATCTAATTCATTGAATATCTTTTCATGAGGGAATTGTACCTCTTAATTCAGAGGAGGGTTATCAATTAATGATAATTCATCCAACTATTAGTATTGTTCGTCTTTCTTTCTGGGCATTTAGAGTTGAATTGTTTGATAATTTGCGGAAGGAAAAATCTGTATACTAACACAGAGAATGAGCATTCTGCACAACTTCTTCTAGGTTTGTCACTAAGGCAAAAATTTCTACCTGTTTGACTGCAATGTTAGTTGAAACCTTTTCTAGCACCTTGGTCTCAAACTTTCTCTAAGACCACTACATAAGCTTATCATTTGCCTCGTTGTCATCACTATTCACCTTCTTAACTATTTGTACTAGGTGTTCTAAGATAGGTGCAGACTCATTCACATCATCCATTTCAAAAGCATCTATAAAAATACATTTGATCTCATGCAATACCTTATTTTGTTGATGTTCTCTTCCTAATTCTTCTTTTTTTCTCTTCTTCTTCAAAAGATCTTGTAGTATCTATATTTTCTCATAGGTTAAGTTATCAGTGTCTCACTTAGGAATCACTATAACTTCATCGAGTGTCACATGTGTTGCAAGAGATTTCTCCTTCTTCTGTGATTTCTTCCTTAGTGTGTTTCCACTCGGCATTTGTATAAGAGCTTTGATAGCCTCATGTTCCTTAGGCTCTAGTTTATCTTTTTCTTCTTCGACCTTATCCTTTTCCTCCACATGAGGATTTATTACAACTAATGTAGACTTTGCTACTTTCTCTTTAGGATTCTCCTCAGTTTGTTCTTTCTTTCTTTCCTCGACAGGTGTAATCCTAGTTGTGATTGCTGACTTGTCCTGTTTCTCGACACTGGTACTTTTTGATGCTTGAAGTTCAACTGTGACCATATGAGGGCTTACTGGTTTATTGTCTACAATTGATGTACTTTCAATCTATGGATAATCTTGTACTTGAATTAGTACTAGATTGGTGCTCAGTAGAAACTTATCCGAGGCTGCCTCAACAAGTATCTGTTTCTAAATTTCCTCCTCGGTTAATACATTTGTTTTCACTAGGGTATCCTCAGTGATATCAACAATTGTTATCACATCCTGTAATTCACTTTTTTTTTTTCTTCTTTCCTACTTCATCCTCAATAGTATGTGGATCATTAACATCTTCCTTGTTATCTAATTCCACTCTACTAGATGTTCCTACACTTGGTTGTGAACTCTTTTCAACTATAAGTCCAAAAATAATTTTCCACAACCCTATGGTTTGTTTCACAATATCCTCAACCTTATGTTATATAATTGAGTATGATCAAACATTGGGAACAAATCCTCTTCTATACTACTCCATGTATTGTTGTATGTAAGTAGGGGATAGATCAGGCATGACTTGAGCTAGGGTGCTCTCCCTTATTTTATTTTCATCCATCATGGCATACTACCATTTCTGATCTATTCTATTGTATAACTCTTCTAGAATCAGATTTCCCATCTTTAGTGGTGTCATCTTGAATTTACACAGCATCTCAAGCATAGCCTCCTCCACTTTCTCTTTGTCCTCAATGATCAATTTCTCAAACTTTATTTGTTTAAAGCCTGCTAATCCAGCAGTGTTCTTGATATTGTGGCATATCTCATCCACAGTCAATTGTTTCCTTTGATATGGCCCCTTCTTATTTATGTTCTCATCGGTATCAGTTTCCTCATCATCATCATCCCTCTCCAATATTAGCTTCCTTAAATTTCTTAGCACAACCTTATCCTGTACTGGCTTCCTCTTCCCTTATACTAGGGTTTTTTTCTGTGGCTCGACAGCTGTAATAATAGAAGCTTCCCTAGTTCTTGGTCTTGATACTATAGGAGGATTGGGCTTAGGTTTTTGCAATTGTTTCTTACTAGGCTTGGAAATTGATGCATTCTTTCCTTTCTTAGTGATCTCTATCTCCTCCTCTTCACTCTCTTCAGACTCACTAGACTTTTCTTCTCCTAATCCTTGTGTTAATGCAAGAGGTGCATTTTCCTCTTCTCCTTCTCCTAGCATCTTCTCTAGGTTTTTGACTAACTTCTTCCTTTTTCTCTCCATGGTTATCTTGGAATTAGCCTCCTCATAAGTCCCAAAATATTTAGCCTTTTTGTCAATTTCCTCAACTAATAGGGTGGTTATTTCTTTTTTTGTTTCATCTATGTTAACTTCATAAGGTAATGGCCTAAGCCATCATACCCTCGGTTCAACTACCTATGCATATGTGAAGTTGGTATCAACTAGGAAACATATGTCATTATAGTATTTTTCCACTAGTGATATAAGAATCCTACTTCTTTTCTTCATTTTCTTCTTAAACTCCAAAAAATAACTATCCAATACACTCTCAAAGTTATCTCCTATCTTTTCAATGAACTCACTTATCTGTAGGGTGACTGGTTGGTTCTTATCCCATACAACATCACCAACAGTAGGAAAACTATTATGTACATAGAAGAATATAAAAATTATCATAGAACCAAACTTACACATTGAATTCTTTGCTTTCATGATAGAAGTGAGTTTCTCAGAAAGTTGTTTCAATTGTATCTTGGCAAGATCATAGGTATGATCTTTCTTCACCATTTTCCATGCTTGGTCAACAACTACACAAGGAACATTGTCTATCCTACTAGACTGGTAGAACTTTTGAGCTATCACTCTCATTGCAAAATCAATTTTTGGATCAATGATAGTAGAAAAAGTCATACCTCTTTTGTTCCACATGGCTTGAGTGTTTTCTTGAATAATTTCCTTTCTCTGGCATCTCATTGCCTTTTTCCCTATAAGACTAGGGTAACCAGTTACTCGGTGTATTATCTCCTTTGTAATCTTAATTGGTCCATCCTCCAACCATAGCTTCATGTCATGAACTCGGCTCAACACAATTTTAATCCAATCAATCTTGAAATTTTGTGGGAAGTCAAGGGCATGCACTAACCCTCACTCGACAACCTTCTAGTATTCAGCCTTCAACACCTCATTCCTGCATAGTTTGTCATATGCTTCTCTAATCTTGTAATCACCTATTTCTCCTATCTTTCACATGTAGAATGTGCATACATCATTAATCATTAGAACCTTCAGAGGAATAGATGACAGGGCACCTATGAGATCTCCCTTTATTGCACTTTTAGGAATGGCTTGAAATTTTTGTAGTTCGTATGCATCATTCCTCACAAGTTGAACGTTTAATACGTCCTTACCTTTCTTCTTGCACCAAATGATGTAGATTCCATATCTTTTAAATCTAGGGTTCAATTTACAAATATCAATTGCTCGGTAAATACCTGGTTCAAACAGTTGTATGATGATTGCTGACGGTATGTTGTAAAGATCTTTGCAAATCACACTTAGCACAAATAACTCTGGTTAATCTCTCTGTAATTGCTTTGCAAGTTCTCAAATTGCTGGTGAAATGAGAATAAATGGTAACATTCCAATTTATAGGCTTCAAATGGTCAAATTAGGGCTTCATTAAATGATCTGTACACTTTCTAGGTGAAATACAGTTGTCTCGGCATTCTCTTGTTAACTCAGTAAATATATTCTTGGTTAATACTACCATTCAGTTTTAGCTTGGTATATATCACATCTCAGCTACTATAGGAGCTCAACATACACTAGTGACTCGGTCACTATGGGCTAAAATACTAATGCTCGACATCAAATATACAATGTAGCTTCTTTCTCAAATCTATCCTAGTGCATCTTAATCTATGCAAATATGGACTTTAACCTATCAAATGTTAGGAACTGATGTAAAATAAAGCATTGTAAGATTAAGTTCCTCGCATACCTTCTTTTCTTAGTTTGAAGTATTGTGATCACCTAATCCATTGGATTGGGTGACCTTAGGTTCATTGGCTCCACTACTGCTTGCTTCTTTCTTTTTCCATGTCTTTTTCATCTAGTTTCTCATCTATTCAATAGTCTCTTCATTCTTGACTTGTTCACTACTCGGTATGTGTTCTCTATAGTCTCTCTTTAAGTGACCAATCTTATTTAATTTGTAACAAACTAGTCTTCCACTCATCCAACTCTTGGATTTCCTTCTAAAATGTGTCTTTAAATAGTTTGCTCCAATATGACCATATTTTCTACAATAATGAAAACTATACCATATATTGTAATCCCAATTATGTGTTACCTTTCCTAGGTGCTTTAGTCTATTTATTGGATGTCCACTAAGCTTTGGATCTACAATCTTGTGCTCTATGACCATATTTCTGAGAGTTAAAACAATGTCCTTGAAATCTAGATTAGGTAGGTGGTTTATTGGCCTTTGACCTGCATTCATGTGCCTAATGTCCATGTTTCTTGCAATTAAAACAATTTCCATTGAATTTTGGTTTAGGATTGGACTTACCATTTTTGCTTCTACAAATTTTAGCTATGTGTCCTAGCTTTCCACAATGATGGCATGTAGGTTTGTTGTTCTTTGGCTTTGCATTCCTCTATTCTCCACTCTTTGATGATTCTCCTTCTTTAGTGGATGACATGTGTTCATCATGTCCAAGTCCAGAAGTATCACTAGATATTCTAGGTGACCTTAAAAATTCTTTAGAGTATTTCATATCTTCATTAGGCTTGTTCATCCTCACAATGAGTTTCTTTTTAGATCTTAGTTCATTCTTTAGTTGGCTATTTTCTGATCTCGGATTTGTAATTTCACCATCCTTCTTGCCCAGTTCTTGATTAGCGAGTAACAGTTGATTTACCATGTCCAATTGATTATTTTTTAGCCTCTGCATGTCACATGTCCTTTCATCAAATCTTATAGATATTTTTCTTTTGTCTTCTTCAGCCATTATCTTGTCTTCTTCACCTTTCTTTTTCTGTTCAATGACTTCACAAAGTCTTACTAATTGTATTTCCTGTTCTCTCTTTAGATTTTTGATGTCTTCATTCAATATGTTATTTTTCTCTAGAAAATCTATTATAGCTTTGTCACTTTCAGTAGAATTACCATTTTCAAATAGACCTCTAGTGTCTTCTTCTTGATATTGAGTCTCATTGTGTTGAATTTCCAACTCTCTCCTCTTGCTTAAGGATTTCTTCAATTCACCTCTGGCTACTTCAAGATGATGTAATGCAATCTGAATGTCAATCTTTTGATTTTCTATGATCTTTCCCAACTTGTAAACCTCCATCTCCAAGATCTTTGACTCACAAGTGATTAGACTTCTTTAAGAGACTTAGCTCTAATACCAATTGTTGGAAATCTATTATGGGAAAGTGATATACTGAGAGGGGGGATGAATCAGATATCTACTATTATCACCATTTTGACATAAATTCACTTGCATAGCATAAACATCAAATTCAATATTGAAATAGATCTAACAATCTAATCTTCATCCATGAAAATAAAACATAACACAGATTTTGGTTACCCAGAAAACCTTGAAAGGTAAAATTGGGGTGGAGATGAAACCCACAAATCTTCACTATTACAATATTAAATTTTTCCTGTTAAGGCTACAATGTTTGATCATAAACTAATGATCTACCCTGTGAGGGGTCTTCCCTGCTAAGATCTTTAAAGACTTATACAATCTACCTTGTAAAAGGATTTGAACTTGCAACAAAGTAAGCACTCGATTAAGAGATTTACTTGGGCTTGTTAGGACCACTCTATAAGAGATTATCCCTGATTCACCTGTTAGAATGACTCGGTACCTGATCCTTCAGTTTGCACTATGATTCTGATAATAGATCTTCTCCTTCTAATATAGATTTGATCTCCTCTATAAAATATATCTCTATTCTATCCTTCACTACTTTGCTCGGTCACTGATCTTTGCCTCTGATCAAAATAATTCTCTATTCTACATATATGAGATCCTTCTTCTTACATACCTCATGCTCATACTATGTTTTAGGGTTCAGATCTCATCTAATATAGACAACAAATTAACTCCATAGATCAAGATCAATGATCTAGATTATCTACTTATGCCTCTTAAGCATTCCCTAATTCTTATTGGTTACATGAATTGCATAAGGATCAATTATTACAATTATCGAGCATAATCACCTCCGTTATTTCCTCAAAAAACATAAAAATCTGTATAGATGTCAGCCCAAAAATGGTTTACCTAAGTGTTTGTGCCATTACAAACACATATGTAAAATCTAGCTTGCTTAGCATATGAATTCTCTAACACTCGACATTGACTATTCTTCATTTACTGGTGCTTGGCACTGACATATCTACACAACTTGGCATAAACTACTTGGCTATTACTGAAGTAATTGGTGACCTCCGACTTTCTCGACAATAACTATTTCTCAGTAAATGTACAATATACAAGTCTACACATAACTCGGCTTATACATGATGACTTGGTCACAGTGATGACTGACCAACATTGCCTAGAAAATGACTTAAGTGTAAGACACTAATAGACAACAAAACTTAGGGATCAACAATATCAAGCAAATTAGTTGGACAATATATCGGGAGGAGCACTAAAAGTTGCATATGAAATTTTTACAGAAGGAAATAGATCTAACATAGTAGAAATGATGTGGAATCAACTAATGATGAATTTAAGAAAGATCAGGAAATAATGATTAAAGTTTGGAGAACTATTGGTATTTATATTTTTCTATATATAAAACTATTTTCCTAGTATCAATAAAGTAGATTGGACATTAGGTGAACCATTTATACATCAGATTAAAAATTTCATTAAACAATTGGGAAAAAAATTTAACATAGTAATGTGGAGTTACTTAAAATAATTTCAAGGAAAAATGTATGCTAGATATCAGTTACCACCTCATATTGTTAAAAAATATAAGAAAGATATATGTTTTTTGGCTAGTACACGCTCTTGTATAATCAAAGAAGTGGAGCCATAGATATCTTGGTTACAACCATTTGAATATGAAACAACAGAGAATGAACTAATAACAAGTATTGAGAAACTTTTGAGCCAACCAAAGGCTATGGAAGCTAATCGGTTTGGAACCTATGAAGAAGTATATAAAAGGATGATATCAGATGAGAAGAAATCAAAAAAAGGAAGTAGCAGTACAATGAAAACATAGAAATCAAATACAGTACCAGATACTTATGCCACAATAAAGAACAAGATAGCTAAATGGAAATAAGCTATTGACAACGAAGCTGAAGAATAATTGCCACTGGCAAAGAGAACAAGATCTAGAATAGCACAAGCTACACAAAGGAGAAATACAAGAAGTCAATCAAGAGTAAAAGGAAGCATAATAATAGGAAGAAAGAAAAATGAACCTAAACTAGAGTTAGAACCATCAAAAGTAAGGATTCCAAGAACACCTACAGATACAGTAAATAGAATAAGAGAGTATGGCAATATTGGAAAGATACATGAATTCAAATGTAGGACATGGTCAAAAGAAGACAAGAAAACTGTACAAGATGCGTTAATATTTTATTCATAAGTTCTTAAGATTCCCAAACAAATTAAGAAAGATTATTCCTAAGGACCTACTTGAAAAAATCAATACAAGATGGAATGAAGTTGCAGAACAGGAGAGACAAAGCAGAGAAAGAACTCTTATACTTGCAAGGATAGAAACAAATGTTGAAGAGATTGATCAAATGATGAAGAAAAATAAAAATAAATTTTGTAAAGAGAGTAGGATAGCCAAGATACTAGAAGGATTACAGAATGAAGTCAAAGTGGAAGGACTGAAAATGTGGAAAACAATTTTTAATGTTGAATCACTAGAAGTGCAAGAATCAAAAATTGCGCAAAAGTTAGAACTAGAACAGAACATAGATTTGAAAAGCGAAGATAGCCCGATAAGATTTTAAGAAGGAAAAGAAAGCCAACCTATTGAAATACAAGATGAATTATATGATGATAAAAGTAATGAGGAAGTTCAACAAATTAAGGAACAATAAATGCCAAAAGTTACAATTGGATACACTAAAAGAGTACAGGTGACACACGCTATAGATATTGTACCTACTATCGGTGAGATATTTGAAGAAGAAATAATTGAGGAAAAGCTAATAAATTTGGAAAAGGATGAGATAATAGAATTTGAGGAAGTACAAATTGCAAGGACACTGCAAAATATGACAAGGATAAAAATAGAAAACCTAAAGAGGAAAAAAAATTCAAAATCTGAAGAAGAAGAAGAAGACTTAGATGAAAGACCTAAATGTGAAATAGTGAAGAGAGATCCTGAAAAGATGCACTATGAGGAATAGATATTATATGTAGAAAAAATCAAAGAGAGGAAAATTCCTGAAAGACAACTGAAGGATAAACAAAGGGAAAAGATTATGAAGAAAATAGTCAAAACATTTTTAAGCTTACTAGCAGAAATTCTAGTAGATACATAATAATCAAGTTTAGAAAAAATGAAAACTTATGTGAATATGATAAGAGATGATCACACAGTAAAATAAGAACTAGAAGAAAAGATACAACAGAATCTATATACTGACAGAAGAGAAGACAAGATAGCAAAAGTAACATAAACACTATCAAAGAAACTTGAAAATCTAACGGAATTGTTGACTAAAGAAACAAAAATGTACAAGGAAATATATAATAAAGGTAAAAAGGTAAATGAGGAATCATGCCTAATAGCTATCAATATGGATTTAATGGAAAAATAAATACAAGCAATGATTGATTTACTGGGTACAACAAAAAAGAAGGATGATGAAGATAGTATTGACAAAATAATAAGAGTCAAAGGACATATTAGTGTCATAAATAATTTGAAGAAGAATCAATGGAGCATAGTATTTCAATTATCAAGAACAACCACAAAACTATTTTAGCAGAAATAGAATTCACTTGACACCCAAAGGATGTAATTTTGTTTTTTCCATTAGAATTGTTGTCAAAAGGGGAGAGAATATCTAAGGGGGAGAGATATAGAATGAAAAAGCATGAATAGAAAGGTTTTGAGGTTTTTCCATCAATTCCAAAGGGGGAGATTGTTACTTGACAAAATCCTCAATAGACAATTAATAGGCAATCAATGATGATTTTTCTAAGGTTGTCATTGTTAGAAAATAAGATAAAGTAAGGAAAGACTTATCGACATAAGATACTATCAAAAAGTGATATCATATTAAAAAGAGTATTATAAGCATAAAGGAAGAGTTGTCAAAAAGCATTAGAAATAGAAAGAAAATAAAGGGTTATGAATGAGGACAATATCAAATTAGAAAAATGTTTTATGGGAGATTGAGAAACCCTAATTAGGTAAAGTAATTATAATAATAGATCGAAGACTAAGAGAAAGGTTATGTGATGATGATGGTAAAAGATAAAATAATCAAAGATATAGTTAAGATGATGTGAAGAGAAGTGTAAGGATTAGAGATCAGAACAAAGGAAGAGCAAAATGGGATCTGAAACGATTTTGGAGAAAGCTTCTACAGGTCAAATTTATTGTTGATTTATTGCTAACAATTTTAGCGACAAGATTGTGAAATCCCTTAACTAGGTAGTCTCTAACCAAACTTAGAAGTTCTATTTCAAAACTTATTGTAAATCCTTTAACCAAGTGAGCACTATATAAGTGGGATAAAATATCTTAATAGAGTAGTCTTTAACTAGAATTTCAATACTCCTAACAGGGTATTAGACACTCCTAATAGGTTGAAGTCATTCAGAAGATGAAATTTATGTAAGCTCTTAATCCAGCATCTTATTATTTCAATAATAAGTTGTGGGTATCATCCCCGCCATAGTTTTTCCCTTTGACCAATGGTTTTCTATGACACCAAAATAGTGTTAAGTGTTTGAATGTTTATGATTTGTATGTTTGATTTAGATGTTATCTTTTATTGGTTAAACATTACTGAAGCTATCAGTAAAACACAAGACAGCTATCGGTATAAGTAATTTAATAGTTGTCATTTTATGTTTAGAAAGTTAAATAATTGTGAAATATCTATGGTAATGATTCACCCCCCCCCCCCCTCTTAGTACCTTACCTAATACTTTCCAATAGAAATCCCCTATTTGCATTTGACTAACTAACTTTAGTCAAGCTATCAAAGTTCACATGACAAAACCTTCTATGCCACAGCCAACTATCTCCAACTCTAGCAACCAAACAACTATTAACAAGATTATTTAGATTGAATAAATTACCTTTAGTTTGCCTCTCGGTAGAAATCAGATCTCCTAAGCTTCCAAGTATCATGCATATACCTCCTTTGAACTCTAGGTGATAGCCTTTGTCATCCAACTAACCAACACTCAACAAGTTATGTCTTAGGCCTTCTTCCAAATAGACGTCATCAGAATTAATTTTTTCCATTCAAATAAATTAAACCTTTACCTTTTACCAAGAAGGGTGTATTGTTTCCAAACCTCACCACACCACCACCAAATTATTATATCTTTATGAACTTGCTTCTGTCACCAATCATGTGATGTGATCACCCACTATCAATAATCCACTCATTCTTGGGATCTATTTGTGAGATCAGTGCATTTTCACCTTCTGAAGTGTCTTATTTTACTACCAAAAATACTATTTATTCATCATCATTATCTTTAAACTCTTCATAAATTACACCTTCATCCAGTGCAACATAGCATTGTTTCTTTCTTTTTCTCTTGAATCTTCTGATCTTTTCTTTCTACTCACCATTGGGACACCTGGTAGAAATATGTCCTATATTGTTGCATGAGAAACACTTCGAAGGTAACTATCCTTTGTACTTAGCGGTACCTCTAGGGATTCTCCTTCCAAGTAATGCTTAAAGTTCCTCTTTATTTCTTTCTTCATCCAAAATGGATTCAAATTCCCTAGAATAACTCAACATAATAGCTTATTCATGACTTATCTATTTACCCTTCTTCACTAAAGCCATAGACAAAGAGGCCTTGAAGGATGCTTCAAATTTAGGAATACTATTGTCATAGCTACTTAATTCAAAGGTAGTAATTTTACCAATAAATCCATCAATAGAGACATTATATATTGTTCTCAACTCATGAATGGTAGTAACTCTAATGGCGTAAACTATTAATAAGGTTCTCAACATTTTATTTACCACATTCTTTTCTTTGATTTTACCTCTAGAACTTTTGATCGCACCAACTACTTCCTTTATTCTTTGGCCATATTGAGCAACGTTCTCACCTTCCACTATTTTCATATCATCATATTTTCCCTTCAGACTCACTACCCTATCTTTTTGCACATGTTTTCCTCCACCATAGATTAATTTCAGATTTTCCCAAACCTCATAAGTAGTCTCTATTATATGTTTATCAATATGTTCAGTATTAGATACAATACTTACAATAGATTCCAATACTTATATATTCTATTTTTTATCCTTCAATTTATTTTTAGTAAGAGTTCTAGTAGGGATTACATATTTATGCTCAAGATGATTCCAGAACTATTTCCCCATACCTTTTAGATAAATCTTCATTTGGTCACTCCATATGGTGTAGTTGTCTCTTGTGACCTTAGGACCTTCCTTCTTCATCATTGGATATTTTCCCTAAGCTGTTAAGCTTACCACAAAGAGGACCAAAGCTCTGATACCAATTTTGAGTATTATAAGGTCCAAGATTAATGAGAGGGGGTGAATCAATAATATATAAAATCCAAAATTTTCATCAACCATTCAATAACAGTCATCAACATATAAATTGTGTAGCAATAAGAAATGAAGCAAATGAGACCATCCAAACATGCAACACAAGAACACCAATATTTTTATCATGAAAACCCTTAGTCAGAAGTAAAAGCCACGGTGGGAATTAGTACCCATGAATAATTTGCACTCTTCTAAAGTATGCCCTGCTAAGTTTTACCTCAGTTAGGAGCTTTGCAAATGCCATGTTGGGAGAAAGACCCTATTAGAAGTCATTCAGTTAAGGGGTTTACCTCTAGCCCTATTAGGAGTAACCTAGTTAAGGGATTTAGAACCCTAATTAAATACCCACCTAATTAAAGGATTTAAATTCAAGACCTGTTAGGATCTACTCAGTTAAGTGATTTCTTGGAGAACATATTAGGATTTAGCAAGTACAATTATCTAAGAATAGAACTCCTTTTCCAATATAGATCCAATTAAGCTCAAATTTCTACTTCTTGTAGTTTATCTTTACCCTTCACTCGACCACACCATGACATCCACAATCTATAGCTTCATAATTCATCAATCTAAATATAAATATATTTTTCACTCACTAGGTTGGCCATCACCTTTTACAAAATGTATTACATTTGAATTTTACCATTTGAATATTTTGTTCTTCACCCTAGTTCACCAAAACATACTAAAAATTAATAAAATGTATTTTCAAATCCATGTCAACCTTTAAATGCATCCACACATCGATTTGATCAAGAACAATCAAGCTCCTTGAATTTTGCAACTCGCTTTCAAAAGCTTAATAAATTTGATCACCTTGATCGATGTGAAGCCAACTCATAATTCCACATCATATATTCCACATTACAATGACATATAGAACACAAAAATATTTACCACAACCAATAGCATCATCACTATTTGAGCTTCTAACAACAACTATTCCAAAAACTTTGTTATTCTACATAGAGAAATCTTCTGGTTATTAAAACTATGCCTTGTGGTACTCCAATAATCTTGTGGTTGAAAAATAAATTCCATAGCTTAGTTAAGATAATGTTGACTAAACCAAAACACCTAAATCCACAATTATTTGATAGAACACTCAAATAATTTATCCTTTTTCACTTTCTATTCTTCTTGTTCCTCTATCAACCTTCAATCTATCATAACTCTGTACATTCATGTTGCTAACTTTTTTTATCCAACATAAAGAATTTAGAGATAGCCCTAAGTCTCCCATAAGAACTACAAACTCCAACTCCTTTCATAATACCAGATACCTACTAGTACATCAAGAACACTATTAATCAACACAACACTAATTTGATAGCAATCACAACATAATAACTAGTCTCCTTATCATCAAACTTGTACTACACAACACTCAACAATCTTTGCATCAGTTAGGCCAATAGAATTGACCCATTTAGGAGGTCCCCATGGTGGTCCTCGATCCACAAGGCATATTTGTATTTTTCATTGGATGTTGAGGATTCAACTAGTTTGATTTATTCCATGAGTTTTGATTCCAATTATTTTTAGGTCCATATTATCCTTGGTAGGAGTTGAATTAAGGGATTTGAGATCTTTGTCCTATGCAATTCATATCTTCCTCTACCATAGATGGTTTGTCAAGTAATTTTTAATCTTGAAAAGGATATTACAAGTACTAATGGCATGAGGTTTGTCATAGAATACACAAATATCAACTTAATTTAATGGAAATTCCCTCCAAAGATGTTTTCCCTAGATTTGGAACAATATATAGCCAGTGGTTTGATCATCTTCTTATCAGGTTGATTACTAAGATGAAGGAGAATATCAATTTTTAGGTTTTCTATTTCTTCCATAACCTATGATACATTATGTGTCATCCCTTTCTTTTTGGAACCTCTTAATCCTAATCTAGTTTTGGAGTAGTTCCTACAGATCTCAACAATTTCATTCAAGGCATGTTTATTAATGTCTCTTTTTCCCATTAGGTTAAGGGCTTCTCTTGATTCCTCATTAATACCATTAAAAAAAATTCTTGCTAATTTCTTCATCCAACCCATTAGCATAACTTCTATGGACAAATTGAAATCTATCAACATCATCTTCTAGGCTTTCATCTTCTAATTACCTCATTTGAAACAATTCTTCTTTCTCATCTCTCACTCAATAATAATCCTGATATTTATCAAGAAATGTAGTTTCCATTTCAGCCCAACTAGAAATTGAAGCTACCCCTAATCCCATAAACCATCTCAATGTCGACTATTTTAAAGTGGAAGGGAATAATTTTAACTTCTAATTATTTACTGTGTAATAATTAGTCTGGCACAAGACCTTAAATTTAAACAGGAATTGGTCAGGATGTTTAGAAGTTTTTCCTCGAAAGGTTGGTAAAATAGAGGGAAATATGTTTTTCATAGGGGGTTCATCATTTCTCCTATTCAAATTGATTGGATACTGGAATGTCCTATCAAGAGGGTTATCAACATTTCTATCAACATTTCTAGCAGCATTTCAGTCACCCATGTTTCCTTGATTAATGGGTCCTTGTTCAATTTCTTGTTCAAAGTGTTCATGTTCAATATTTTCTTGTTGTTCCTCTGAAGTATCAGAGCCTTGTTTTTCCAAATGGTTCTCAAATTGTCTTGGAAGGTATCTACCAAATTAGTCTCTAGCTTGTCTCATCAATGGTTTAAACAACACTCCCTATCAACACTATGGTTTAAATCTATAACTAGATTTGTTAATCCCTAAAAATGACACCAAAAATGATGGGAAAGGTCATTGTCATCACTACTTGCATAATATAATTAATATATCAATGTCAAACCAGGAATGTCCAAAGGTTGTCTCCAACAAGGAGTGGTAACAGTTTGGGGTTTTTGTACTGAAAATAGTGTCTAAGTTATAGATCATGTTTTGCGAGGAGCTTCCAAGAGGTTTCTCTCTTTATCTACCTAGAACTACTAGGGAGACTTGTTTCTACAGTTTCCTAACTCTAATATTCATGGACTCTATTATTAAAACATTTAAACAACTAATCTAATTCATAAATCCAAGAGTGCGGAACACATTTCACATAATTGACAAAGATTCATCATGGAGTTTATCTTAATTTAAACAACTAAAACATTTAACATAGATGAACTAAAATACTTGGAAAATAAAATTATTCAACTGGAGGAATTCAAACTAATCTTAATTTCTTGAAAATAAATCAATTAAAGAATATACTTATCCTAACTCCATAAATCACTCAACAATGTCTATTCCATGTAATTACAATTAGAATTATTCTTCATTCAAATATACAGATCACTCAACTAAAACAATCCTCTCTAATCAAATTACAGTGGTACATCTAAATTCAATCTCATGCATCAATTGAAATATCAATCGAACCAATCATAAACCACATTCAATTTATAGATTACTTGAGAACATAACTGTATTTGACTAACATGGAAATGAAAATTCTAAAAGTAAAAAAATGGGATCACCTCCCTTCAATCAAATAGGCCCTGATCTTCCTCTGGTTGGGATCTCAATAAAAATCTTTAGATCAACTTAATGCTTTCATAAAATTGGCATACATAAGGAAGAAAAATAGGTTTTCAAATTACAACTTGAAAATTAGATTGACTCCTATGATAATTTCATATTGACTAACTTATTAAAGACTAGCTACAAGGATATATATAGATACATCTTTATTTTGAATTCAAACTAGGATGATTTCCCACTAATCGGGTAATGTTCACAAAAACTCAAACACAACTGAAGGTTTTCTTTGAACAACAATACAATTATCAACAAGTGGCCTCTAGGAGCCACCAAGTGTCAATGAGCTTTTGAAAATCAGTCACCAATTGATCA
This sequence comes from Chamaecyparis obtusa, assembly GCA_027943335.1. Lineage (NCBI taxonomy): Eukaryota > Viridiplantae > Streptophyta > Pinopsida > Cupressales > Cupressaceae > Chamaecyparis > Chamaecyparis obtusa. The sequence goes on along the minus strand of BSBK01011513.1, from coordinate 287,439 downwards.
ATTGAACTATAATAACTTCGTCATAATTGATCTAGATCATTAACTCCATCATTGAGTTCCAGTCCATGAACTATTCATCAATAAAGTGCAAAGAAGAGAGATTCATCAATGCACAAGAGGATTCAAATTTTGAGATGTCATTCTATCCATGACACAAGATCCATAAGAGTTAATAATAATAGATATTCATTCATTTTTCATAGATACATATCAAAAAGAACATGATTTCATCATGGTATATCAGTTTTAATTATAATCCACATTTAACCTAACATGAGCATAAAATAAGATAGATATGAGTTTTTAGTCACCACATAGTCACTTAATTAATTAAAACAAGTTATATTTTCTTAGTTCAAATTCTAATAAAAATGCATTATTTTATGTTGATCACACAACTTCATATATTCAATATCTGGACCTCATCAGGCCTCTAAACATCCTTTTCTCCTGGCTATCCTACAATAGTTCACCTAACATCCAACAAGTAGATCTTCTAATCAAATTCTTCTTAACCTTCCAACATGTTTACATCCCCCTGAGTCCTTTGATATGTTGACGTCAATGAAAACACATCCAACATCCCAATTACCAAAAATATCCCCCTTTGGCATTGATGGCAACATGTGATGGGAAAAACATAAAACATAATAGTGTAATAAAAAACCAACAATCTCCCCTGAGACCAACCAATAATATTATCTGTTAGAGTCCCTCTGACTCAACCTCTTCACCAATTATCTTCCCCTGGAGATTAGATTTCTTTGGTTCCAATCTGATTACATACTCTTATCTCCATCAGTTTCTCCCCCTAGGATGTAATCCAGACAACTTCCTCTTTCTTATGTGAAAGTATATAAGGTTGCTTCAAATTTTCTATTCTTCTCTAGATTCTCTGGACTTAGTACACTTCTCTCATTTTTCACATTTACTTTTCTCCCCCTTTGATATCAATGAAAAATGTATATGATTTGATCCCATCCAACATGATTTTCCATACCAATGTCAACTTCATTTTCCTTCACTTTCTTTAGGTATCTTGTGCATCTCTTTTACCTTCTTACATACACACCTCTGAGCCATGCAATCATTATTTTCACATCAAAATTCTATTTCACTAGCTTTATCTACTTCATTTCAAAAACTAATTAGACTTAACTCTACCATGCTTACTACTTCCCTTGAGTAGAATCCTCATTACACCAATCCAGTTTGAATAGTACTTCCATAAGATCTTCTAGATTGATGCATTTTCCTACATCTTAGTTGTGAATAAGAGGGACCATGACCCCTAATTTTCCTCTAAGATACTCAAATCTCTCCTTAGGCAAGGGTTTTGTGAAGATATCTACAACATTTTATTTAGTGGGAATGAGTTCCAACTGTACTTATTTTTCATTCACCTTTTCCCTTAAGAAATGAAACTTGATTGAGATATGCTTATTTTTTTAGAGTTTTACCAGATTCTTAGAGATGTTTATTACACTTGAGTTATCATAGTAGATAGTAATAGGTTCATGAAAGAAAACACTAATATCATACATATATTTTATCCACACCACTTGAGTGTAGTTTACTATATCAGTAACTGTTATACACTAAGTTTGCACCCTTGTTTCAAGCTCTCTTGGTCTTGATAACCTAGTATAACATGGGAATCATCTCCAAGTGTGGTACCTATGCTAACTGAGATGAGACCTCCAGGTTCTAGGCTAGTTCCTCTTGGATAATCACCTTAATTTTCTTCTAGACATGAAAGTAAAACTTTTGAGGGAAAGGGATAGAAGGAATGCTTGAAAGTAAAAATGCTTGAAAGAAAACTAACTACTAGGTGATACACTGAAATTAGGGTATGAATTGCAGCATAGAGGGATAGAATCAATGAAAGGCTTAGGTTTAGCAGGTCACAACTTACTGAGTAGGTTTGCATAAATGTTTCATAGGAGGGCCTGAACATAAGGCACAACCCATGACCTGCAAGCAGACATTCACTTCTGCAACTCTATGTAGGATTGAGACAAGACTATTAGGGGGCTGAAGTATACCCACAAAAACATCTAAATCAGATCAAACACAATAACACACACAATTACAAAAAGTAAGAGGGATCAGGAACCCTAAGTTGTCATTGAAACATGCATAGACTTCAATTCATTAAGAGATGATTCAGACAAGGAAGCATAGGGACATGAAGTATTGTCACAAAATACCTCTGCAATGTTTGAATAATCAATGGGAGATTACAAAGAGTATAAGACCAGAGGGTAGAGAAGATACCAGGGATAGCCTTCTGAGAAAGGATGACCTTCTTTCAAAAGTGGACTCTCTCCTTTACAAAATGTGAACTCTCTAAGCACTAAGACTCCAAAATACAATATATACATCTCAACTGCACGTAGGTAGGAGTCAAAAATCTAACTAGGGTTACATAGATTTTTTACATTAGAATAACATTCAGCCCTAATCCCATCAAATCTGATCATAAATACATCTCTCTAATACTATGGTCGATCAGATATTATGTGCCCATCTCTGTACTACATCAATCCACGGACAAGCAACCTGGATCCATCAACTTTTCTGCAACAGGCCCGCCATGAATGCTAAAATGGTACCTCACAGGGACAAGAAATGACTCATGACAGCCACCCAGGCTTCCTCATCATCTTCTTCAACTACAAACATCCTGCAAACATAAATTTCTTAGCTACCTCACTGCTCGTAGCCTATTTGAATCAATCGCTGGCAGAAAACCCTCTATAGAGACATTCAAATTTGAATTATAATGGCTATCCAATCATTTTAAAATGTTTACATCGATATCTAATGTTTCCCGGTAGATGAATAGCTTAGATCATACTTGAAATAGTTATAAAACCTCCTTGAAAAGTCAAAATCCACCTTGGCACACTACAGCCAATCAAATGCAAGCACGTTGGCATGCCTGTCATTTTGGCCACACCTCAAGCTTTTCTTTCTTAATTCATTCAGTGACTATGCAACCAAAGACTTTTCTCTAAGTCGCAAAGAACTTTTCTTAACTCTGGTTCGATCAAGTGATTCAGCGAACTAGACATTTCGCTAAATCGCCGAGTCTTTTAACTAACCCTGGGCCCACTTACCACTTGGCATTCTTTCATTCACCTCGAATACCTCATCAACAAACACCTCAGTAGGTTCTAACAATAGATCCATTGCAGCATTGATTCCAATCCAACGGTGAGTGCATGATCTCATGGCCATCAAATATTCCTTCAGATCATGTGCCAGCCGCTGATCCTTTTAGAACTAGGACCCTACGACAAATTAGACTGACAGATGAATCCCTATCATCACACAGTAGCCAATCAAATGCAAGCATGTCAGTGCTAGGTAGCACATCAGACCCATGACCCACTGAGATTCTCATCAGACAACTATCACATGATCTCATAGGGTCAGAAGATTCTATAAGATCATACGACCACCATAGATCTTATCCCTTCTGACACATCCACAGACCTTCTAACACATTCCCACTAATAGATCCAAGCTATTGTCTGGCCAACCAATAATGAACAAGCATGTCAGAAACTGAGGACCCACCTGACAAAGCCCGAAGATAAAGTAAGATCAATGGCGAGTGCATGATCTCATGTGTCAAAAAAGCTCCTTCAAATCATGTGCCAGCCATTAGATCATCGTCGACTGACAACCACTAGGCCCACACTGACATGGCATTGAATCACAAGTTTTTAACCAATCATAGGTGTACAGCTCGAATGACATGGCCAGACCCACTGAGAACCGAACTTTGCAGACAGGAAGATTGACAGTTGTCGCAAGATCTCATGGAATCTTCTGAGGCCATGAGATCATGTGACAACCATCAAATGTAGAATCTTGACTTTAGTCACTAAGTAGAGACCGCCAACTCAAAAGGTAACCACTCACCAGATCACTAAGTGTTAGGGCCTTGACCACTGGGAATCAGAGATTTGGTGACTAAAGGAATTAAAATGCACATGCATTTTGGGGATGTAAGTGGCTGATAAAGTAATAAAGAAATATAACAGGCCAAAGGGTTTTCTAAGGTTTTTCCTTGTAACGACTACTTTTATGAATTTTTTGATTGCAGACCAGGGGATAAAACAAATTGCAGAGGCCAGAGAACAGGGCAGAAAACCATGAAATTTTTAGGGATGCTTGGCAAGGTTAAAACAGGGACCTGGGGATAGATTTAAGCCAAATTTGTATAGAATAGGAAAATTAGGGTAACATTTTGGTGATTTTTGCTGGATGTCAACCTACTAGACATGGAAAACCAATGGCCTTGACATAATCTGTTGGGCATGGGGTCATACTGAGCACAAAAATATGACAGAGACACACAACTGAACTAGAAGAACAAAACTTGTGCACGGGCACTTCTTGAAAAGTAGGAAACTAACCTAGAAGGGAAACAAAGCAAAAAACATATTTACAAGATTTACAAGGAGGGATTAACCTCAAAGCCGGGCTTCAAGTGGAATCCATTTACTGAGATTGGCAAGGCAACTCCTTCAAGATTTGATAGCTGGAAAGCATTAGGCCCCTTGCATTCTATTATAACAAATGGTCCACCCCAAAATGAATCAAATTTTGTATGTCTGTCAGGCCTTGATTTGAACTCATCCCACTTGAGGACTACATCCCCAACTTTGAAATCTTTGATCCTGGCTCTTTTATCAAATCTCTTCTTTGTTTGAATCTGATGGAACTCCACATCCTTCATGGACTTATCTCTGATTTCCTCTAAGTCCACCAACTGAGCATATCTGATCTGCAAGGGATCCCCTTCTTCAAATAGGGCATACTGAGTAGCCAATTCCAGAGCTAGCAATTCAACTGAGATAGACAACCTAGCCTCTTTGTCATACACCAACATGAAGGGGGAATTACCAATGATCTTCTTTGGGGTAATTCTGTCTAACCATAATGCGGACCTGAGTTTAGTATGCCACTCCCTCTAGTTGTCTTGCAGAGTCTTCTTGATTATCTTAATCAAATTCTTATTTGTTGATTCTGCTAGGCCATTGCCTTGAGGGTAGTAATTGGAACTGGTATTCAAATAGATGCCATTCTTGACTGCCCACTCTGAGACTTTAAGGCCTATGAATGCCAATGCATTATCTAAAATTATGGAGTCTGGAGTGCCAAACCTATGAATTATATCATCATAAAAACTTAAGACAGAACTCTCATTTGATTCTTTTAAAGCAATTGCTTATGTCCATCTAGTGAAGTAATCTATTCCAGTGATTATCCACTTGTGTCCTACACTAGATGGAGGATTGATCATTCCTATGAAATCTATACCCCATTTCATGAAAGGTTGCTCTGTTCTGACTGGTTGTAGGGGCAAGGCTGCAAACCTTTCTTTTCCTACAAACATGGCACACTTGATGCATTTTCTCACATACTCATGACTATCCTTGAAGATAGATGGCCAATATTATCCAGCCCTCATAATTTTAAAAGCATTAGTCCTAGGAGAAAAGTGACCTCCAGAAGGTCCATCATGAAACTCAAATAGGACATCTGCTACCTTTTCTGAATCTATGCATCTTAAAAGGACACCACTGTGATCCTTTCTAAAAAGAACTTCATTTATCAGCACAAAAGGAACAGATTGTAACCTATAATACCTTCTTTTTGCTAAGTCTAGATCTGTAGGACATTGTCCTGTCTTCAAATAATTGATCATATTAGGCAGCCAGCTTGTTGCCTTGGCTTGTTCTTCTATAGAATGCACCACTAGAGATGCATCTATTTGCTCTGATTTCTTTGAACTTTCATCCTCTGCCAAATGCTCACAAAGACCTCTTCCTCTAACTAGTTTGGTGGTTTGGATATCAATTTCATACTCCATTACCTTGGTGATCCAACTAGCTCTTTTCTCATTTAGGTCTTTGGAAATCAAAAATTATTTGACACTTGGATGAGTAACTTTCAAGTGTACCTTGCTATGGGTCAACAAATATCTAAAATTTTTAAGGCTCTTTACCACAGCAAGTACATGTTTCTCTACAAAAGAGTATCTCTGTTCATACTCTTCTAAACCTTTGCTAAAGAAAGCAATAGGCTGCTCCAATCCATCTAAATTTTCTTGAGTCATCATTGCAGATATAGCATCATGACCTCCATAATCATAAAGGATAAAATCCTTACTGAAATTTGGGTTTAGGAGAGCAAGGGCTTTTGTTAAGGCCTCTTTGATAGCTTGGAAATTGACTTTCCCTTCTTTGGTCCAACTAAAAGTTGAACTCTTCTTTAACATGGTTGTCAAAGGCTTTAGTAAATCTACAATGTTAGGCAAGAACCTCCTAACAAAGTTAATCTTTCCTATGAAAGATTGGAGACTTTTCTTATGATGTGGCAATGGTAGCTCTAAGATGGCTACAATTCTATTAGGATCTACTATGATCCCTTCTTTGGATACTACATATCTCAACAATTTTCCTTCATGAACTACAAACATACATTTCTTGGGATTAAGAGATATCCCAAACTCTCTACACCTTTCAAAGATCTTCCTCAAATGTTTGATGTGGTCTACTACATGTTTAGAATAGACAATTATGTCATCCAAGTAGACCAGCATGAACTTGTACATGAGGCTTTTAAAGGCCATATCCATTGCCTTTTGAAATGTAGCACCTGCATTTGACAAACCAAAGGGCATCTTTTGATAAGCCATGGTTCCCCACTTGGTTGTAAATACAGTCTTATATTGATCCTCTTCATTAACCAAAATCTGATTGTATCCTAAATAGCCATCCAATAATTAAAATCTCTTGGATCCAAAGACACATTGTAAGATTTGTTCCATAGAGGGTAATGGATGGTGGTCTATTAGAGAGGCCTTGTTAAGATCCCTGAAGTCAACAAATAACCTCAACTCCCCATTCTTCTTCCTGATAGGAACAAGGTTGGAAACCCAACTAGTATGCTTGATGGGGTAGATGATACCACTTTCTATTAGTTTGAGTACTTCTTTATGCATAAGTGGCTCAAGCTTGGGATTAACAGGCCTTTGCTTCTGCCTCACTGGTTTGGCATTAGTTCTAATTCAATAGTGTGCTGAGAAAGAGTAGGATCAAAACCTTTGAGTTCTTCACATTGCCATGCAAATACATCACTAAATTCTCTAAATAATTAGGTATAAGCTTGCTTCTCCAATTCAGTGTTCACTTTTCCAAATTGTAAGCTCTTACCTAGTTCCAACTCTAGTTCAACACAATGTTCTTGTTGAACTACCAGGCCAGCTTTGTATTTCTTAACTTCATCATCCTTATTGAAGAAAGTCTCTAAGGTAACAAGACCTCTAGGCATCTTATTGGACTTCAGTTGTATTACTTGATCACGATAGTTTTGTGATAGCCTATCTTGATTGTACTCTGAAAAAACATCTTCTTCAAACAAGAATTGTAGAATTTGTTCATCATTGTCAAACACTTGCCAATTGACATCATTATCAAGAATAGAGGGTCTGAAAATTACTTTGATATGCTGTTGTTCTACCTCTTTTGAAATGCTATTTGGAATATCATACTGAGATCCAACAGTAGCTAATCTATCTTCATTTTGATTTAGCTTCCTAGGGATAGCAACAATATTGAAGGCACAAAAATATTCAATTGCATCCCAAAATCTATGCTTGTATGCTTTCAAAGTGTCATTCTTGGTTTCACTTATCCCTCTCACTTGGATGACAACTAACTCACTATCACCATAAACTTTTAAGGCCTTAAGCCCTCTTTTTCTAGCCCACTCTAGTCCATTGACTAGACTTTCATACTCTATAGTGTTGCTAGTGCAGGAGAAACTGAATCTAAAGGTTGTATAATACCTTTCTCCTTTTGGGGACACTAGCATAGCACCACCACCAGACCCATGTCTACTTCTAGCCCCATCAAAAAATAATTCCCAAACCTAATTACTCTGATCCTCTGAATCAGTGTCTTCTTTGAGGAGGCTTGGCTCTTTTAACCCACTTTCTTGTATTAAATAACTTCCCAAACCAAAATCCCAAATAAGATTTTCTTGGGCCTCTGAAGCTCTTTCATCTAGTAAAATATCAGGGATACTTTCTATCTTAGTGTCTGCTTCACTAATAGTTTGGAAGTCATTGTCATCAAATATGGGGTAGTTTACATTGATGGTATTGGACACATATGGTTCTATATGGTGTGCTACCAATGGTTCTGATTTAATGGTGACCTTGGTCCCATACCTTGTATGAAATAACATGTGAGACCATTTAGAAGATAAGTAACCTCCAATCTTGGCTATGAACTCCCTTGATAGACATATAGCAAATAATGCAGGGAGATCTATAATATATATATCAAGGAGGATGGAGAAATTAGGACTAGCATGTAGGATTAGACTGGTATCCTTGGCCACACCTAGAGTATTAACTAAGGATCCATCAAGTTGGGTAACCTTCTTTTGGAAGGGTTCATATTTTAGTCCTAATTGGTCAGCCACCTTCTTGGGCATTACAATGCTAGTAGCTCCACTATCTGCCATATAATTATGCACTAAAGATTTTCCAATAATTAGAGATACATAAAAGGGAGGTGGCTTTTAATTCCTACCTTGTGTGGCATTGGTCTTGGAGTTGCTACTTGGAACCTCCTTTTCTTGATCAGTGTTGACCAACACTAGCTTTGTAGCTTCTTTTGCAGGTTGAGGAGTTGCTACTTCAGTCATGGCTTTTTTCAGGATCTCAGGTTGTCCTGGAAGAGCCAAAGAGTCCCACATAGACATGGTGGCATTCACCTTCTTCATGTTGTCTACAATATTGAAAGGTGTCACAGTGTGTACTCTTGGTTGTGCCTTTGCTATGATGGGCTCCACCTCTTTGGAATGTTTGCCTTCTTTGCTTGTAATGACAGGAGCCTCCTTGGGTATGGCAGGGGTAACATGCTGTAGTGGCTCTATAGATGTGGTGGCTTTGGCATTAGAATCTTCTCTGTCCATGTCTTTAGCTCTCCTTTTTGCTCTTGTATAGGCAACAAAAGCAACTTCATCATTGACTCCATTGAAGTCTGGTTGCTCCCAATTGAAAAGAGCAATCTCATTCTCTTGTGATTCTTGTTGAGGAACTGACCCACTGGATGAAGCCTCTGATTGAGCTTGGGAGGCATTCTGAACCATTAGACCTTGGTTCATCCATCCATTTGAACATGTAGCCTGATTATGAGGCTGATTACAAGGAAAACACCATTCATTATCCATAGCCATATTATTTTGACTAGGAACCATATCCCTCACTGGATTTGCAGAATTTAGAGGTGCAGGGTTATATGGTTGGAATGGTCTCTGATTAAAACCTTTCCTTTTTCCTTGATACCCTCCTTGGTATGGTGGCCTATTTTGTTGATAAGGTTGTCCTTGATTTTGATATTGTTGATTAGGACCTTGGCCTTGTGGCTGAAAGGGTGGTCTGATTCCTTGACCCTGCTTCTTTAGATTTGTGACCTCTTTAGTCAAGGTTTGCAACAAGTTTGTCATCTCTTGCTGACTACTCTATTGGCTATTCTTTATCTCTTGTAACTCTTGAGAGAAACTAGTTGTTAGCTCTTGACCACTAGTACTAGCCCAAGGTGCCAATATGGTGGGAATAGGGGTAAATGGGGGTACTTGTGTAGGTGCAATGGGTTGAAGGCTAGGGAAGATGGGCATTGGTGGCCTTCTAGCAATCATGTCTACTTGGATTAAATAGTTCTCAACCCTGACAGCTATGTCAAAGGCTTGGGGTAGAGAAGTGCCACCCATAGATTGGATCATGACAAAAATTTGACCATTTAGACTTTGCAAGTAGTAAAGGAAAGCATGGTCAGCTGATGGTCTCACAGAAACTGGAATTCTATTCCATGTTTTGAGGAATCTACTATTGTAATCTGTCATTTTCTCTTGAGGGTCTCTCTTTATGGTTGTCAACTACTCAACTAGAGACAAGTTATCTAATTTATCCTCAAAATGCTTACTCAATGCATCCCCTAACTCATCCCATGAAGTAATAGAACCAACAATTAGAGTTCTAAACCATTCAAGAGCCTTACCTTTTAGAGAGGTTGCTAATGACTTTGTGGCCACATCTTCTTGAGTAATATTGTGTATGCTACAGATGGTGGTCACATCTCTTATGTGTTCAAAAGTAGTTGTCTGCCCTTCGCCTGTGAAATTAGGTATACTCTTTAGTGCCACCAAGGGCACATCATGATGTTGAGAAAAGGCTAATGGACTACCTTGGTTGAAAGGTGCAAAGGCAAACTATCTAGCCATTGTAGGAGTCGTGATTTGAAGATTGACAACTATGTGAGTTGTATTTGATGCTGGACTTGAATCTTCCTCTAGATCTCTGGTTAGAGATCTGCCTCTTCTTCTGGAATGAAAGGGAAAAGGTCTCCATTCTACAATATCAGGAGGTGTAGACTGAACTCTCCTTGTAGGGGATGTTCTTTGAGTTGACCTACCTTTGTAACTTCTTTTTGAGGGCAACTCTGAAAATGTAGTAGGCTTTGAGCTCCTAGTCTCAATCTTTCTCATAAACCTTGAACAAGCTTGGCCTGGATCTTTGAAATCAATCGAGTCACCAGATATACTTGATAGAACACTTCTAAAAGTTTGTATTATACAATCTGTATATCAGAGATAACATAATCTTCAAACAAGAATCTTTTTTGTAGTCCCACCGAGCATGCCAGAATTGTTATACACTAAGTTTGCACCCTTGTTTCAAGCTCTCTTGGTCTTGATAACCTAGTATAACATGGGAATCATCTCCAGGTGTGGGACCTATGCTAACTGAGATGAGACCTCCAAGTTCTAGGCTGGTTCCTCTTGGATAATCACCTTAATTTTCTTCTAGACATGAAAGTAAAACTTTTGAGGGAAATGGATAGAAGGAATGCTTGAAAGTAAAAATGCTTGAAAGAAAACTACCTACTAGGTGATACACCGAAATTAGGGTATGAATTGTAGCATAGAGGGATAGAATCAATGAAAGGCTTAGGTCTAGTAGGTCACAACTTACTGAATAGGTTTTCATAAATGTTTCATAGGAGGGCCTAAACATAAGGCACAACCTATGACCTGCAAGCAGACATTCACTTCTGCAACTCGGTGTAGGATTGAGACAAGACTATTAGGGGGCTGAAGTATACCCACAAAAACATCTAAATCAGATCAAACACAATAACACACACAATTACAGAAAGTAAGAGGGATCAAGAACCCTAAGTTGTCATTGAAACATGCATAGACTTCAATTCATTAAGAGATGATTCAGACAAGGAAGCATAGGGACATGAAGTATTGTCACAAAATACCTCTGCAATGTTTGAATAATCAATGGGAGATTACAAAGAGTAGAAGACAAGAGGGTAGAGAAGATACCAGGGATAGCCTTCTGAGAAAGGATGACCTTCTTTCAAAAGTGGACTCTCTCCTTTACAAAATGTGAACTCTCTGAGCACTAAGACTCCAAAATACAATATATACATCTCAACTACACGCAAGCAGGAGTCAAAAACCTAACTAGGGTTACATAGATTTTTTACATTAGAATAACATTCAACCCTAATCCCATCAAATCTGATCATAAATACATCTCTGTAATACTATGGCTAATTAGATATTGTGTGCCCATCTTTGTACTGCATCAATTTGCGGACAAGCAACCTAGATCCATCAACTTTTCTGCAACAGACCCGCCATGAATACTAAAATGGTACCTCACAGGGACAAGAAATGACTCATGATGGCCACCTAGGCTTCCTCATCATCTTCTTCAACTAAAAATGTCCTGTAGACATAAATTTCTTAGCTACCTCACCGCTCGCAGCCTATTTGAATCAATCACTAGCAGAAAACCCTCTGCAAAGACATTCAAATTTGAATTATAATGGCTAGCTGGTCATTTTAAAACATGTTCATCGATATCTAATGTTTCCTGATAGATGAACAGCTCAGATCATCCTTGAAATAGTTATAAAACCTCCTTGAAAAGTCAAAATCCACCTCAGCACACTACAACCAATCAAATGCAAGCACGTCGGCACACCTGTCATTTTGGCCCCACCTCAAGCTTTTCTTTCTTAAGTCATTCGGTGACTACACGACCGAAGACTTTTCTCTAAGTCGCGAAGAACTTTTCTTAACTCTGGTTTGGTCAAGCGATTCAGTGAACTAGACATTTCGCTGAATCGTCGAGTCTTTTAACTAACCCTGGGCCCATTTACCACTTGGCATTCTTTCATTCACCCCGACTACCTCATCAACAAACACCTCAGCAGGTTCTGACAATGGACCCACTACAGTGTTGATTCCAATCCAATGGTGGGTGCATGATCTCATGGCCGTCGAATATTCCTTCAGATCATGCGCCAGCTGTTGATCCTTTTAGAACTGGGACCCCACAACACATCAAACTGACAAATGAATCCCTGTCATCACACAACAGCCAATCAAATGCAAGCACATTAGCGCCAGGTAGCACATCAGACCCACGACCCACTGAGATTCTCATCGAATGATTGTCGCATGATCTCATAGGGTCAGAAGATTCTATGAGATCATACAACCACCATAGATCTTAGCCCTTCTGACACATCCGTAGACCTTTTGACATGGTCCCACTGATAGATCCAAGCTATCATCTAGCCAACCAATAATGAATGAGCACGTCAGAAACTGAGGACCCACCTGACAGAGCCCGGAGATAAAGTAAGATCAACGACGGGTGCATGATCTCATGTGTCAGAAAAGCTCCTTCAGATCATGCGCCAATCGTTAGATCATCGTCGACTGACAACCATCGAACCCGTGCTAACATGGTGTTGAATCACAAGTCTTTAACCAATCAAAGGTGTACAACTCAGACGACGTAGCCGAACCCACTAAGAACCGAACTCTACAGATAGGAAGATTGACTGTTGTCGCAAGATCTCATGGAATCTTTTGAGGCCATGAGATCATGCGACAATTGTCAGATGTAGAATCTTGACTTTAGCCGCTAAGCAGAGACCGCCAACTCAAAAGGTAACCACTCGCTAGATCGTTAAGTGTTAGGGCCTTGACCGCCGGGAATTAGAGATTTGGCAACTGAAGGAATTAAAATGCACATGCATTTTGGGGATTTAAGTGGCCGATAAAGTAACAAAGAAATATAACAGGCCAAAGGGTTTTCTAGGGTTTTCCTTGTAATGGCTACTTTTATGAATTTTTTAACTACAAACCAGGGGTTAAAACAAATTGTAGAGGCCAGAGAATAGGATAGAAAACCATGAAATTTTCAGGGATGCTTGGCAGGGTTAAAACTGGGACCTGGGGATAGATTTAAGCTAAATTTGTATAGAATAGGAAAATTAGGGTAACAGTAACATACTTGGCCTTAGTTGTGGTTTGAGAAGTGAAATTTTTTTTCTTACTTTTCCATGAGACCAGTCTACCTCCCAAGACAAATGCTTCACAAATAGTGATTTTTCTATCATTAATGTCTCCAGCCCAATTTGCACCAATATATGCATAAAGCTTAAGTATTCACCTTTAAAGTACCACATCTCATAATCAACTATTCTCTTCAAGTATCTAAAGTTCCTCTTAACTAAAACCTCATGATTTCTCTTAGGCTCTTCTTGAAATCTTACCACTAATTATATTGCATTTTTTATGCTTGGTCTAGTATGGGTCATGTATAATAGTCCACCAACCATTGATCTATACTTGGGCTGATTTACTTTTGGGGTCTCATCACCCTTGGTAAGATTACATCTGGTCATCATAGGTGTACCAACTAGTTTTTGTTGGCATAACCGATGGATAGTAATAAAGTGAAGGAAGTGGTTGATCATATGTGTAAGGTAGAATGGTTTAGAGCATGATTTGATGATGAGACATGATAGGTTTGGTTGATAAATGATTAGTTATGGTATTATCATTGATGTCAACTGTTAACTTTATAAGTTGTCGATGATGATAATAAAATACACCATGTGAATGGTAACATGTAAATTTTCTATTTTAAAGAAGTGTTTGGAATCATGTTTGGGTGTCACTTGTAAAACTTAACTTGTTTTGATGACTTGTGAGATAGATTTGGCAAAGGTGATCAAAGACAATGAAATGATTAAGACAACAATTAATAGGAATATGATAATTGTATCATTATGGTTATTTTTTTTATTGTTTTGGTGATCGGTAGTTTTATGAAGGTTACCTAAAGTTTCTAGATGCTAATCATACAACCGTGATTCATTTTGAGAAAAGATATGGGATATTTAAAAGGATAAACAATGATATTTGAAAAATGGTATGTTTCTAAGTGGCTAATGGTTTGATAAGCATTGGTAATTTATATTGATGTTATAATCAAATTTTATTGGTCAAACTTCATTGGAGAATGTGCATGAATAGCTAGAAACAATTTTTTAATGGTTATATCATCAAGATGAGCATGTAAAGATGATTTGAGCAAGTTGATTATTAAAGAAGGAAAACACTTAATGAAATAATTTAATTTATTGATTGAATCCAAAAATGAAAAGGTGCAGTCAGTGAATCTCAAATTTGGCATAGAGATATGTGACATGAAGCCAAGTGCATGGTCAGATTGAAAAGGTGTTACATTTTAGGGTTTTCTATGGTGGTAGAAACCTAAGAGAAAAGGAATGTAGTATAAACTGGAAAAAGAAGATGGTGAAGTTGTTGTTGGTCATGTGTCAATGAAGAAGGAAGAAGAGAAAGAAGGTGCAGTCTAGGAAAGCATTAGAGAGGAATGTGAAGAATTTGTTTTGAGCTACAGAGGCTCTGATCAAGAAATCAAAGTTTTTATTTCACAGATCATTCTTACCTATTATATCCTAATAGCTACAATAGAGTTCTGAAAATCCTCAAGTGAGGTAGATCCTAACAGATCTTCATTGTATTGAAAATCATGTATGGTTGCACTGTAATTAAGTGTAAGTCCTCTCATAAGGTACAAGCTCGTTATGAGATTTACGTAAAGCCTCTCATAAGGTTACATTTTTTCATGTCTATGTAAATTCCTTTCACAAGGAAAAGCCTTTAATAAGGCGTACTTCAGAAGAGTACAAATTTGTGGGTGCCATCCCCACTGTGATTTTTCCCTAATTTGGGTTTCCACAATACCAAAAATATTGTTTCTTTGTGTTGAATTTTTTTTTGTGCACTTACATTTGATTGTTGAAGTTGTTTCTTTATTGGTTAAGTTAAAAGTGTTTAAATGTTGAAATTGCTAGATTACTGATTCACACCCCCCCCCCCCTCTCAGTAATATCATCATAGTAAGGTTAACAATTTTGAATCACCAAGACCAAATTTGTGTAGGAGCTCCTTCACATACTTTGCCTATGACACAATATTCCTTCCATTGTTTGAGTAATTTGTAGACCAAGAAAAAAATTCATTTCTCCTATCATGGACATTTCAAATTCTTTTTTCTTTTCTAAAGAAAATTATTGGCTTATCTTATCATTACCTCCAAAGATAATATCATCAAAAAAGATTTCAACAATTAGAATATTCTCATTGTGAGTCTTGAAGTACAAATTACTATCATCATTTCCCTTTTTAAACCAAGCTTGAGTAAATATCTATCTAGTCTTGAATACCATGTCCTGAGGGATTGTTTTAAGCCATATAGTGCCTTCTTGATAAAACATACCATGTTTGGTTGATCAATCAACTAAAACCCATCTGGTTGTTCAATGTATACTTCTTTTTCTAAATCTCCATTTAAAAATGTTGATTTAACATCCATCTGATAAAGTTTGAAATTCTTGTGAGAAGCATATGCAAGAAATAGTCTTATTGCCTCTAATTCATCATAATCAATACCTTCCATTTGTGCATATCCTTTACTGAATAATATTTCTTTGTTTCTTACGACTTCACCATCTTCATTTAATTTATTTCTGAATACCCACTTTGTGCCTATGACATTTTCATTTTTAGGTCTTGGAACTAGAATCCAAGTATTGTTTTTCTCAATTTGTGTCAGTTCTTCTTCCATTGCCTTGTGCCAATTTTCATCTTTGTATGCTTCCTTGACATCCTTTGGTTCAATTTTTGAAATTAGGCATACTTGTTAATCTTCAAGTTATCTTCTTGTCTAGACCCCTTTACTTTTATCTCATATGATTTGTTCTTCAGAATGGCTTAATTTGACCTACCTTGGTGTTTTAGGTCTTACCTCATACTTATGTCCTTAACCTTCTTTACTTGTGTATGATTCACTGATTTGGTTCATCATTTGTCCTTGGACTTGACTATGTTCCTCTTTTTGTTCTTTCTAAGCTGATGTGACATTCTAATCATATGAATCATATCCTCTTGATTTGGACAAACTTGCAATATTTTTATGTACTTTTACACTTGCACTTTCTAATATCCTTCTTAACCTTTTTTTGCAGCATTTTTAGGCTTTAATCTTAGTTGAGTATCCAAGGAATATGCCTTCATCATATATTGCATCAAATTTTCCAATGTCTTCATCTCTTTTTATAGAACATTTGCTTCCAAAGATCCTCAAGTATTTTATAGTAGGGACATTTCCACACCAAAGTTTGTAAGGTGCCTTTCCTTTTTTTTTTCTTATTTGAGCTCAATTAAGAGTGTACACTGCAATACTTACTACCTCTCTCTAGAATATTTAAGGGACTTTTCCCTCCATCATCATGGTTCTTGTAGTGTAAATAATTGACCTATTCTTTCTTTCAACAACTCCATTTTTCTGAGGTGTCTACGGGGCTAAGAACTGCCTTTTAATTCCATGCCTTTCACAAAAGGATTTGAACTCATTTTATGTAAATTCATCACCTCTATCTAATCTTAGACACTTTATCTTTAATCCAATCTTGATCTCAACCATATTTTTAAAGATTTTAAAATTATCAAGAGATTTATATTTTTGTTTTAAGAAGGTGACCCAAACCATTCATGAGTAATCATCAATAAGTAGCATAAAGTATCTGTCATCTTGCATACTTATTTCCTTGGTTGGTCTGCACAAGTCAGTGTGAACCAGATCAAGCAATCTGTTGGATTTTTCACTTTTAGGTTTAAAAGTAGTTCTTGTTTTCTTAACTAGTTGGAATTGCTTGCATGTGGTATTAATTAGCCTTTTCAATTTTGAAATGTCTCTGACAAAACTCTTGGCATTAAGTGTCGTGATATTTTCAAAGTTCACATGACATAGCCTTTTATTCCATAGCCAACTTTCATCAATTTGAGCAATTAGACAAGTCTTATAACCACCATTTAAATGGAATACATTTCCTTTTATTTTGAAGAAAAGGTAATCTCTATGCCAAAATCATTCACAATCCTACAACTATCATCCTTGAAATGCATTCCATAACCTTTGTCCATTATTTTCCTTATACTAATGATATTATGTTATATTCGTTCAACATATAATACATCCTCAGTATTTGTCTTACCATCTAAGGAGATAGATCCTCTTCCTTTGATCATTCCACCAGTTTTATCTCCCCATATTACCATTCCATCATCATACCTTTGAAGACTTATGAATTTTTCCTTTTCACCATTCATATGGTATGAGAAACCACCGTCACTAATCTATTCATCTCTTTTGTTAATCTAAGCAGCAAGTGCCTTAACTTCAACAACACACTTAGAAGAATTGTTAGGTGTGGAATCTATTGATTTGGTTTCATCATATTTGATAGAAACACACATTGATTCATCTCCATTATTATCAAACTCAACATTAGTGAATCCCTCATCATCAATAACATAATAACATATTTTCTCAACTTTGGGAAATCTTTTCAGACATCTAGAAGCATAGTGACCTAATTTATTGCAACAAAAACACTTAATGGAAAATATTTCCTTGTTCTTAAACCTAATTTTGTTAATAGCTTCTATGTTACCCATTCTCCCAACTCTTGTATTTTTATTTCTTCTTCTTCAAGTTCCATTAACTCTTGTCCATACTTTCATGCTCTTCTTGAAGGTCCTTCACTTTGATCTATTCTATACATGTCTCTCCTTGATGTTGTAGCCTTGAAAGTTGATTATAAGTTAGATAAAGAATCAAAAAACTCACTCATTTCAAAATAAGATAACTTACCAACCAATATGTCTCTTGTCACATTAGAAAAATTTATGTTTTCCTTAATAGAAGAAACTTTTCTCTTTTAAGAAAGGGTTATAGATCTCAAGACTTTTGAGACAATCTCTTCTTCATCTAATACACCACTAAAACATCTGATACTACACTCTAATTCATTTATCTTTAACATATAAGAGTTGATGTTCTCATCTTTAGACATTCTCAAGGATTCATACCTTCCTTTTAGACTTTTCATCTTTTCTTGCTTGACACATGTATCTCCTTCATGAAGAGTTTCAAGCTTGACCTAGATCTCATGTGTTGTCTTTAGCTTCATCACATTTGTGTACTCAATATATGACAAGGCACTTAGAAATTATTACTTTTCTCTAATATTGTACTCAAACTACTTCTTTTGATTTGGTGTAGCCATAGATAGTTTTGTAGATGGTGTGTATGAATTATTTATTATGATCCAAAATTCCTCTCTAATACATCTTTGATAGGTGATCATTCATCCTTTCCATATAGGATAGTATGTACCTTCAAACCTAGGTATGTCATTCTTGTAAGCTTCCATATCAAATCTCCCTTAAGCTATAAAGCTTCCTTCGAAGAGACCAAATCTCTAATACCACTTGTTGATATTATGGCATTAACAACTAAGAGGGGGGATGAATTATTTTTTATCAATACCTTATACTTCAAACCCTTAAACCCACAAAACCATTAAATGTTTATACCCTTAAATCTAATCAGTATGAAAGGACTGTAAAATATGCATGCATGAATAAATCAGAAATAGATCCACATAATTAGACACAAGATTTTTATCATGGAAACCTTGTTAGGGGAAAAAACATGGTGGGGATAATTACCCACAATAATAAAATACCTTATTAGAAGTATGAAATAATTATAATAGTTGGGAATACACCTTCACTCAAGATCACTACCTAGAGATCACTTCTCAAACAAAAACCCTTGAGCTACAACCCTAAGGAAGAATCATTGTCTTACAATTTTATCACTGCAATGATCTCAACCTTTTTTGAACTATGTAAATGGCATCTACCTCATGTATGATATAGCTCCAATGTATCACAATGAAAATAACTATTCAACCTCTTGTTTAACCTCTTCTCCTCATCTCTTAGATAAACTCTTCATCTTCTAGTTTTGTCTAGCATCTGCATCCATGATCCACAACTGGATTTTCCCTAATTCATCTCCTTCTAACAAGATTTAGGTCTACATACCCTAACTCATCTTTCTTCCACATCACCATGCTAAATCTCTTTCTCAACTTCATCTCTGATTGTCAAATCCAAATAATAACACTTAGCAATCACCTAGAGATCATAAATCTCTAAGATTTCATGGTTTAGCACTTACGCAACATGATTTACCAACCTAGCCAGCCAAGAACAAGAATAATAATAAAAATATTATTATTGACCAAAAATTCCATCAATTTGGTTCATCCAATCCATGAATATCACCAATTCATCAAGAACATACTTCAAGAACATCTTGTTGCACTATTAAAAGCACTCATCAAATCAAATCCACCACAGTCATTGGATATGCCAACCCTTTTTCACCTGTTCATCATGAACATCGACTCCAACTTATAAGATAATATAATTATTCCATTCAGACCTCTAAAGTACTATTCCTTTGAGTTGAGGACACCTAAATATACTCCTAAGTTCACTTCTAAAGATCCAATCTTGATTTAGCACATTGAACCCTTTTTATGTCTTCCCATCAATACTATTTGTTACTCTATCTGCCAGTCTCCAATTCTAACTCTGAATCATACTCAAATCTTCATGTAATATTCTTAAATTTGGAGTAAAGAAAGTATGGAACTTCATGAACCATCTCCTACATGTGAAAATTTATATATGAAATATCTAGACCTCACCCAGACCTCTAAAAATCTTGTTCTCCTAGTTATCGTACAATAGTTCAATTAACATCCAACAAGTAGATATTCTAGTCAATTCTTCTAAACCTTCTAAAATTTTGGCATCCCTCTAAGTCCTCTAATATTTTGACATCAATGAAAACACATCCAACATTCCAATTTCCAACAAATGTAACCTGAATTCTCTCCCCCTTTTTTCCATAATGGAAAAGGGCCAAAATAAAAAGATATATGAAAGATATTTAAAGTAACACCTAGATTTTATTGAAAATACCTTCAAGTACCTATCCTTAAAAACTATAAATTCCTTCTTCCCTTTGGAAACTACCACCTCCATGGGGGAACACAAACTATCACATTCAACCAGTCTATCAAATTATTTTGCCCAATCTAAAAATTGAGACCTTTGTTCATACTCTACATCGGTTATGATGCCAACAATAATGCTCCACTATAACTTTAATCATATCCTTCACAAGATAGAATGTATTGATCAAGTCTTCTCTCTGTCTTTGTAGAAACAATAGTTCTTCCTAAAGTTCACCTACTCTGATCCTCTACTTTCCATCTCTATCCTTAAATATATCATATGTTTTCCCAGCTCATTAATCTCTATCTCAATCTTTTCACACTAACCTCTGAAGTTGTCAACCATAGAAGGCCACCGAAGATAGTGCCAATAGAAATTATTTTTTTGTTCCATGTAAGCTTTTGTTTTATCGATAAGAAGGGATAGTCTTTTCATTGCACCATCACACTTCTTCTCAGTCTTATTTCCTATAATTCAGTAATCAGCACTAAATTTCAACAAGTCATTCTCTATATATACTACCATCTCTCTAGGAAGAATAATGGATACACTACATACCACAATTTTATTATTCATCAAATGATCAAGCAATATCTTCAACGCCAAGTTCATGTTGACTAAAGAGCATTTAGTCCACACACCACCAATTCTTTCAAGTTATCCCTTAACCAACATTCTTTTAATAATATTAAAATCAATAGCATCTGATTCCTTTGGAGAAACCATTGTTTTCTCCACTTCTTCCTCAAATTTTGTCTCTTCCTCTAAATCTTCTACTTCCCTAGCTTCTTCCTCTTCAATTTATAAAAAAGTAACAGTTTCCTTCTCTTTCTCACTTTTCTTTATCCTCTTTGGTTCATAAGATGAACCATTGATAACCACTTCCAGTTCATTTTGTCTCAAATGGGGACCTCCTACAATTTTCTTTTTTGATAAAGCACCACCAACCACCAATCTAGAGTAAAGATTCTCCTAAAGAATCATGAAATATGTCTTGTACGTGTCTACCTTATCTTCCAACCATTCCAGGTACCTGCAAATATGCTTACCAATGGGAATGTCAATCCTCCATATAACATTCTCTTTTCTAGGTAAAGATCTCATGAAATAGGATACTAAGCACATGATTAATGAACCAAAATAGAAATCATAATTATCTTCCACTAACATCTTCACATTAAACTTTAAATTTTCTTATAGCATTTTGTATAAATCCATTTGTACATTCTTATTCACATTTTACATGACATATACATAGCCACAATAGAAGTCGAACCATCATGATTACATAATTGAATTTTGTAATACATGCCATGAGAAACATACCATATGATATGATCTTCAATGGCAATTATTTGAAAGGCATGTGGATCCCTACCAATCACTGGAAGGGCTTCTACCTTTTAATAGCTAATAGATTTCTTTGTAGGCACTTCACCAATGTTGCACAAACTAGTGATCTCCTCAATTAATTCATTCATCACATTGTAAGGTCTGTCCAATACCAAGGTTTCTCCTTGAAAATAACTTAGTACAAATTGTATGAATCCTCTATCATTGCACCACATAAATTCTCCCCAAATGTCAAGCCCTATATTTATGACTCTCTACATTTCTTCCGTAGGCAAACCAAACTCCAATTTATTTATACAATTATGATAAAATTCTTTCAACTCAAATCCTTTCTCTATTCTTCTTTTAACACCAAAATGATCAGTAGACTTGGGTGTCATGAATAAGGCTGTAGATTTTTTTCCTTCATCACTTTGTAAATTCATAATTTTTCCTTCTTGAGCGATAGTGCCAAATGATTTGACTTCTTAACCTTTTATAGTCCATGAACTATCATGATTGAGATTCTTACTTGAATTAATTATTACCGATGCAACCATTGTACTTCACACATTAATCTCTCAAAACCATATTTTCATCATTAATGTCACTTCACATGTGCCAGCAACAACCTAGTTACAAATGGTACCTAATTGGAATAGGGGAGGTGTAAAATTTGAATTTTTTAGTACTCCCTCTGAGCCAAATCTCCCAGCTCATTCATCAGTAGGACTAGTACTGGGGATCTAGTACCACTGAAACATTTACACCATCATATTTATTTCTCCATTCTATATTCTACTTCTAAGATCCACTAGATTCTACAGTATGATTATCAAATTTGATATTTACCAATCCACTACCAAATTTGCATGATTTATCATAGTGACCAGTCTATCCACATCTGAAATAATTCACATTCATTTTTCTATATTTCACCGATAGATGATTAGATCTGCATTGACTAGATTTATGACCAAAGTTATGACATACATAATAATTTCCATGAGAAATATTGATCTTTGCATTCTCCTAATCTAAGACTTGACTCTTACACTGACTTTCTTTGTGACCAACCTGATGATAAATAAAGAATTGAATTATTTGTTCCTTTCTTATTCTACAATCAACTACCTTATGAACATTTTTTTTGCAAACATAATAGAAACCATTAAAGTTAAATACTTATGAGTATTTGGTTGTCTTACCAGAGACCTCTTTGTGGATGGATTTTTATTTTTTCCCTTAATTATCATTCCAATCTTTGCATCATACTTAATTATCGTTCCTTTATCTTTTTCATTTTGACTTGAGTATTCTACTTCTTTGTGACCTTTCTGCATGTCCAATAAATCATCTAGAATAATACTACTTTCACATGCCTTAGATTCTACCTTTAGCCTTTCCAATTCTAGCTTTAACTTCCCATTTTGTTCTGAGCTCTTTCTGATCATCTCCTTGAAGTTTTATTCAATCTCTTTCCAATCTTCCAACACCTTTTCTAGTTCAAATCTTATTATCTAGCCATTCTTTGACTTGTAATTTGATCCAGCTCTAATGAGATCTTCCTTTTGAGCCTTTTATTTTGACTCTATCTTTGAATCTTGATCTAGATCTGCACAAACCCCTTTTGATTTTATCATCCTATTCATCTCCCCTTCCATCTTTGTAATTGTGTTCTTTTATTTCTTAAGTTCTTCACTAACCTCCTTGTGTTTAGCTTTGAATTTCTTGATTTTTTCATTTAACATAGCAATGCAAGTATTTAATTCTTTCAAATTTTCCTTCAGATCCTCATTTTTTGATTTAGTACCTTCAATATATGTAGCTCAACATGATCTTCCAATCTTCCTTAGTGTAGAAACCTCCTTCCATCTATTCAAGCAACTAAGATCTCCCTCAGATGGTTAAGCTTTATCAGCAAGGGACCAAGCTCTGATACCAATTGTTGGACTGTTTGAATAACTGAGGGGGGAGGAGTGAATCAGTTATTCCCACACAACTTATAAAAATTTTCTTCTATCAGTCATCTCACAAATAATAGTATTAATAACTTTAGATTTATCGATTAAGAGCATCAAACATCTACATAAAATGTAAGCATTAAGAACACTAAAACACCAAAACAAAGAACGCTAGGATTTACATGGAAACCCAAATTGGGAAAATGATGGAGAAGATAATTCTCATGAAATGTAAAACACTTATTAAGGTGACACCGGTATGGTGATTTTTACAAAGGCTTACTTTTAGTTGTGCTCATTTCCAATACAATAAGGCTCACTGCCATCAACAAGGTTCACTGCCAATCAGGCTAACTTCCCTTATACAAATTAAATATAAAAATGGAATCACAAACTTTACCAATTGTATCAACTAAACATGCATGAATAGTTCCAAATTTAAGCTCTATCACCACATCCTCTAGTAGAACACAAAATGATTGATCTACTTCTTTAAGTATGCAAGCACCAATAGGATATTCAATCTATCACCACAAATACTACTACTCACATACATTATTGTCTTAAGATTGCTTGGCCATAATTACCACACTGATTCCATGCATATTCCACACCTAGATACAAATAAGTTCTTTATTTATATCGGTATCTAATCTTACATGTGTTGGCTTCACACCAAGTGTGTGACAACACTGATGCAATTAATATTACATTTACATTTAATGTAAAGTATCGATACTAAATCTAGGACATACATAAGAACATGCTACAATAAAACCCATAGATAGGTCAGGCTTAAAGTATTACAATTAATTTTACCGAAGACGTCTAAATACCACAACCAAGTCCAAAAGATTAAGACATAAAATAATGTTTAATACCAAACGAAAGATGTCCATAGTACATTGTAGCTAGAGCACCAAAACTATCTAATGAACTACACATCAGCAATCACCAAAAACTGATAAGAATAGCCAAACACTAAAACCATAAAAAGAGTACTCATGTATATGAAGCACTGATAGAATACAATATGTGTATCCCTGAAGCACTATTGACCATAAGAAATATTCAACCAAAATTCATGTTTACATACCAATGACTAACAAGACATACCCCATGATACCAACAACCAACCAATACTGCCAGAGTGTCAATATGGAGGTCTTGACATCAATGACAATTAATTTCAGCAACAATACTAACATTTTCCTCCCCTTATTTCTAAGGAAATTACTATAATCTAGTTTTTTTTGTTGAATCTAATTGCCAAAGACCTAGGATATTTTAATTTTCTTCCAATGAGTTTTCTTTATCTTCATCAAAAGTCTCATCATATGCAGTTCCTATTTCCTCTTCTTCTCTCATTTCCTTTTCTAAAATCTCCTTCATAAAGGATTGTTTTCCTCCATTCTTTATTTCTTCCCTCACTTGTTCTATTCAGTACGGCTAAAAATATCCTAAACTGCCTCTAGTTCTATCAGGATGTTGATTTCCTCCTCTTCATTGTGGATGCTTGTTTCACTAGAAAAAATATTATTCTTTTTAGTTGTTCCTTTCCCCACTCTTTTTCTCAAAGGGATAATACCTCCTTTAACTAATCCCCCTATTAAATATTCTTTGTCAAGGATTTCATCTTCCGAATTCTTTTTGCATATTCTATTTTGATTCTTCCCTATCAATTCTATTATTCCTTCTCCTTTATCTCTTTCCAACAATATTAATTTGGAGCCTTTTGTATTTAATTTTTCCATTAATCTCACTAATTTTCTCCATCCCAAATTTTAACTTTTAGCTTCTAGAGAAATGTAAGTATTGGAAGTTGAATCATCTTCATTTCCTTTCTTCCTTGATCTACTTGAACGTCTTCCCCTTTTGGGTTTAATTAGGGTTACTTTAGGATACCTTCATCCTACTTCTTCATTTTTTTGTTTATTGGACTTGCCAATTTGGGGTCCTCTGATAAGACTTAATCTACAATCTCTTCCATCAATTTTAATTGTGCTTCATTATAAACTTGCCCAAATTTTTCCATGTATGACAAAGGAATGATTTTCTCAACAATGTAAGGTTTAATGATTTAATTATCCATTTCTTTATCTTGTTCTACAATTTCTTCCAAAGAAGAGGATCTTCTATTGCCATCGATTAAGAAACAATCAAGGGTTCTATAAATTTTCAAACCTTCTAAATCACCTTGAAAATTCCATTTTCCTCTTGTATCTATTGTGGATGATTTTATATGATTTTCCAAAAGAGAAAATCCTATATCTATTTGATATTTTTTTAACTATTATTTTATGAATAGAAATTTTTCTACCCCAATTGTTAATGACCCTCCTTCCTCCTTGAGGCATGATATTAGATACCAACTTCTCTCTTTTATCTTGTAAAGACTTACCCAAATGTTTGAAATCTTCAGTCTGGATTCAAAATATCTTGTCATTTATTTTCATGTTTAATTGATCTATAAAAGAGACCTTTTTAGCATTTACATTCATAATATTTGTATATGTATATAATGATTTCTCTCATTTTTCCTCCTCATATTGTTTAAATAATACTCCAGAGGCCTTTTTATCATTTACAATCATAGCATCCATGTTTGTTTTGACTTCTTGTATTATTTCTCTCCTTCATTAATTAAAAATTACCCCTTGTCATATTTTTCTATCTATGAATGTTCTATTATATTGTCCACAAAATTAGCAATATATCAACTTGTGAAAGATTTAGGATTTTGATCTTATTCTTCTATCCCAAAATCCTACTTGGTGATTTTTTAGAGGTTTCTCCCTTATCACTCTTCTCTACCAAATCTCTCTTAATCCCATTTTCCTTAACCATTTCCCAATTTTATATTTTTTAGAACATACAATCTATATCTTTTCTTTTACTTATTTCAAAATCTGAATTAGTGGTATATAATAAATTTGGTTCCCATAGAATGCCTTGCTAATTAATGCTACTAACAAAGTAATTGGATAAATGATCTATTAGATGACATTTGCTACATGTTGTTTCTTATTTCTCATAGAAAATCATATGAACCCATTCACCATATCTGGAAATTATTTTGAGGGAGGATGAAAAGATTTCCTAGGTGGTAATTTGAATTTTCCATAAAGAGACCATCAATTTTCAAGATGCCCAACTTATTACCTAAGAATCTCTTGGATATTTGCAACACTATATTTTATGGGTAAATTTTGAAACTGAACCCAAAATGGTATAAATTTAATATTCATCTTCTCAATAGAAAATTTTGGAGGGTAGATTTTCATATGAAGTCCTAAGTTTCTATAAAACCAAGATTTGGTTTTGAAGACTCTATTTTTTTCCTTAGAATTTAAAATAACTATGAAAAAAAATCACTATCTAGGATGGTTATCTTTTCCAAATCTATCCAATTTTCTTCTATCCACCATGAAAGCTCACTAAATAAAATGAAAATATTCTAGAATTTATGTATTGATTCTTTTTGAAATTTTGACTTAGATGACTGATCTTGGAAAGAAGAAGCTCCTCTGAGAACAATATGCTTAAGTGGAGCTAGTTTGATGCATCTAACAATTTCCCTTCTAAGTTATCCTAAACCAAACCCTCTAAGGTTTGATGAAACTTTGTGTTTTCCTTGGGAATATATCTCTTATCCCCTTCCTCTATCATGAGTTGTTTATCTGAATCAATTACTTTTTCTACCCATTGTTTCTACTCTTTTGATATTTCCATCTATGTTGGAAATAAGTAGCACAACTCTAATTATTGATAAAGTTGTTTTGGAAATTATCTCCCTTTCCCATTCTATAATCTAAATTTATCCAATCAATACGATCCATACCCTTTCTATTTACAAGTTTGTCCATTTGAAATTTTTCTCTATGAAGCCCTCCATTAGTCTATTTCATTATATGTTTCCTTCTTAAGAAAATCTCCCAATAATGGTCTTCCTTGAGAGGAAGGGGGATTAAATGGGACCCCATATTTTAAAGTTGTAAAAATGGGTAAGCTATTAGGGAATGAAATTAAGGGTTTTCTAATCTATGTCCCACCATTTTCCCTTTTGAGTGTCTATATGGTTCTCCCTTCCAATAATCTATCCTAATCCCTTTCTCACCCTTCTTAGACAATCTATGTGCCCTAGCCTTGATTAAAACCAGCTTTGTGAATCTTTCCAAGATTATTTTCCTCTATAAGTAATTTAGTATTCATTCATCTTCTCTTGTCACTCTAGATTTTAGTTATCTATGTTTGAAGTCAAAATGGATGCTTTAACTATGATCTATCTATCCATAAAGGATACCTTTTTTCTTTGATTACAGAAAACTTCCAAAAAACTCTCTTTTTTTCTTGCATTTGATGAGTTTTGTTTGAAAAAGTCTCATTCCCCCAAGATTCTCCTCTCCCCAAATTCCATTCTACCATCTTTGTGTTGTCGGTTGTTGATCTCATGTTCTATGTAGTTGATCCCTCAATTTCCATCTTTGTCTCTCTATTTCCCTCTTGTTATGGCTTTCATTTTTTATTTTATGTGTTAATGTGTCATTTTTTGTCAAAACCAACATGTGGTATTTTTTGGTGTAGGTTTCCATTCATTCATAAAATTTTGAAACAAAATACATTATTTAAAACTGAACTTTGTTTTACACATATTGAAAAAAAATGATTTTGATTAGTTTTCAAAAGTATAGATGGAGAAATACTCAAATTTGCATTTTTTTAGGTTGCATCCACTTCAAAAATTAAATCATATATTAATTGAAAAATTAGCAAAAAATTGATACAAACTGCATGATGTTAGCTAATTTCTCACTAAAGTAATTTTTGACATTCTAAAAAGAATCTTAACATTTTAGGGGGTGCCCACTAGGCAACATGTTATGTTTTTTTGAATAAAATAAGACCACTTTTGTGCTCCCCCCTCTTGAAACCCTTAGTCTCCACCATTTTTTTTTAAAAGTGTAGTTTAGAAAGTGAATTTGAAGCACTACAACTCTTGTTCTTATTGCATCTTCAAATTTTGATTGTAGTTAACTTCATTTTCTCACGGAAGATAATAATTTGCTAATTTAAGAAGAAAAAAAGTGGCATCTTAGTATCCTTTTTTGGTCCTCTATCTTGGTGCACTTACCTACATATTGAAATTGATTTTTTCACTAACACAAAGACATCTATGTGGAGTACAATGCTTTTTATTTTTAAATTTTGATAATGTTATTTTTCATAGTGTCTTAAATATAGGCCATTATTTAAAAATTATAATATATTATAATAATGGAAAAGCTAATTTTGATGGTTGCATACTTTTTAAATACAACATTTTAAATAATTTCATTATTTTTGTATTAGCATTTGAATAGGTGGGAAAAAAAACTCTATCAAAGATTCAATTTAATCTCAGGGGTTCTACTCAAGGGGCTTGATCTAAGAGGATTTGATCTAATACTCTTTAATGATGGTAGCTCTCTAGGCTTAAATTATAATTTATTTTTAAAATATGTTATTTTAGGAAAACTTCAAGATATCTCACAAGTGGAACACATTATTGTGAGATCAATTATTTATCCAAGTATAATTTTAGGTTCTTGTTGATATAAAAATATCATGTTATGGTGAATTTGATAATTGAAATAATCTTAGATTTTTGTGTGTTCTAGTCCCAAGCCTTTTGTGTTTCAACCTTAGCAACATAGATATGATTTGAATCATGAATTTAAGCTATGATATGTAAAAATGATATGAAAAATTGTACACTTTTGTAAGTTAGATCACCTCAATTCTCAAGTCTTTGATATGATTTTGAGGATGGTAGAGTTTACAAGCATCTAATACAATATTGTCAAATTGCTAGGCTCAAGCTCTCCTAAGTAAATCCCCTAAGCTTAGGCACCATGCATAAATGTCTAGAAGGTCTAAGAAGTTTGGATGTCGATTATGATTCTTTGTCCATTAGAAAATAAAGCATGATATAAATTATCATCCTTGTAGCTAGCTTATGGCTTTACGTGCAAATTTAACTCTTTAAATAATAACACATAAAATTATATATTTATTTACAATAATTACTTAAAGAAGATGGGAAAGTTAAAATTTGAACTTGGAAAATTAATCAAGAATTCAATTCTATGTATCTTGACATTTAATCAAGTCAATCTCACAACCCTCTAAAAATGAATAAATTAGCTAAAATAATTAGTTTTAAAAAAAAAATTGAATGTATAAATTATGTGCAAATAAAAAATATTTAAATAAATAATAACATATAGAAATAGATAAAAATAAATTTGAAAAATAACAAATAAACTAATAATGTGTATTAAAAAAACCTCATTTATAATTGTATAAAACATTTCATCATAAATTATATTAATAATTTATAAATGTATTTCTTTATAAGCATTTAGCTTAAATATTATTATATATGTTGTTGAAGCGTGCTAAATGATGACATTATATTTGTTTGTTTCTACGAGTGCTTAGAGATACATTGACATTTTTAAAAAGCAATACGGACTTTTAGTTAAAATTACATATACTTTATCGAATTAAAAAAGGAAAGCATGTAGCTTTTTACAAGCAAAATTCAATTTTATGTTTTAAATGGTAGTAAAAATACCTAACCTAATTGTCCTCATATGATGAATGCCATAGAAATATCAATTATTGGAACGTAATGCCCCTTCCACTTTTACCCAAACTTCATAGTGTAGAATTAAATTTTAAAAGATTATTATAGGGGCTTATGGAAATTGTCATAGTCGATGGAATGTAATGTAATCACTAGGTATATAGAGGCACCATATTTAAATAATATTTTAATATAATGTGATCTTTCATTAAATGTAATAGTATAATTCTTTTAGTTAATTTTATATTTATTTATATTCTTAAATAATGTTTATAAATATGAATAGTTTATTTCATATTTATTGTATTTAAATAATGTTTATAAGAGCTAAGTATTTCAAGTAGTAATTTTAAGTTGAGTGCATTGATTTATATTATTCAAAATAGATCTATGCAATTTGTTATTTCATTTAGAAGTTTGAATTTGGTCTTGAATATAATTGTGTAATTAAAAATACTTGTATTCAAATATTATTGAAAATAAATAATATTTTAAAATATATAAATATTTCACTTCTACAAACATAACATAAATAAATAAAAGATAGCTCTGCAACTTCCCACTCTCCTGATCTTCAATTTTTCTCCAAATTTTTTTTAAATTCCATCTACACATGGTTGCAAATCCTAGGGTGGGCTCTACCCCCAACCCCTCCCCCCAACATGACCCTCCCCCAATACAAAAAATACATTGATGTCCTTTGTCCATGCTTCTAGACACAGATATTTCAATGATTCTTTGGATGCGTCTAAAACCATGTTTCAGGACTCTGCCAATAATAATGAAGGTGAGAAGAATATTGAGGGTGTGTTCAAAGTCAAATAAAAAAAGGCACTATGATTAATGGGACCCAAGATAATACTGCAGGTATCATTCTCCCAAACATTGTCCACACTTAGGGAGGGATGAAAATCTATCTCCCAAACACTATTATGGATAGGGTTGTATCCTCCATACACTATACTCTGGTTGAGAAATCATTTTCCTTTCAACCAACAATTGACATGGTTTGCAGATGGACAACTACTCGATGGAAGCTAAAAGGCAGTGTTTCTATTTTTGTAATGTCAAGGGGGGTCTCTTTATGTTCAAGTTTATAGTCGAGGAGGATCTTATTTTAGTTCTTTCTAGTTTGTGGACCTATGGGAAGCATTTTTTAGCTCTCGCAAAGTGGAAACTAGGTTCAACCCATCGACTAACCTTAATAGGATGACTCTAGTCTAGGTTTGTATGCTTGGCCTTCCGTTGGAATTTTGGGGTGAGCAGATATTCTGGTGGGTAGGCAATTCTGTCGGCCATTATGTCACTATAGATGTTACATAGGAAAAATTCAGGTTAATGTTTTCTTGCTTTTGTGTTAATGTGGCTATTAATAAAACTCTCCCTAACTTTATCACTTTAAAGTCTAAATGGGAGAAGTGGGAACAAGATTTAGTTTATGAAAATGTTACTCTATACTATCAAATATGTTCTAAGCTAGGACACGTTATTCCATACTACAAAGCTCCCTTACCAAAAGAACCCAACTTGAAGGAGAAATGATCTCCCCCCTTACGTTTTGAGGAGAAAATACAAGAGACATGGATCTCTAATGAACTTGATGATGACCCTTTCACTAACAAAATTCTTGAGCTCATGAAATATCTAAGCCCTATAGTGCAATAATATCAGGCTAAGAATTGAAGTTATACCACTCATAGTACCCTAGAGGAAGGGGAAATCCCTCTATCTTTGGGTAAATGTTATCCTTCCTTAAGTGGTTACCCTCTACTACAATCAAGTTAGTTCCAAGGAGGAGGTTTTAAAGGAATTTCGATTACCACCAAACAAACTACTTTGGTGAACAGTGATGGTCGAATTGAGGGTGACTCCATAGTTTTAAACTAGATATCTAGTGTTACTCTTGATGAGGTTGGTTGACTTCTCCAACAACAAAAGGAAGCAGGGGAAGAGACCCCTTGTTAGATGATAAAAACTCTACCTATCTTGATCCTAGTCATCCAACAAGATAAAGATAAATTTGAATCTTATGACAGGGTTTGACATTGTAGATTTGTATTTCCAACCTATCCTCTTATCGTCCTATGGGGTGTTGATGTGCCCTCTTATTGGTCGCATCAATATTAATGAGACTCTCATTTTTTAAAGAAGACATTATTTTAATAAGGAATTAAAGGATTTTGTGAGATTACAAAATTTGTCCAAAATATGCAAGCCTTTTATTTCTATAATGGTGGTTGAATGCTCACACATATGGGAGGCCATGTCGGAGAAGAATGTAGTGGTATCATGAAAAATTAGGAGTGCACTAATGACTCTCCTTTATTATAGGCTCAAATGACCTTTTTCACTATTGATTTCAATTTGGGGTTTCTGCATAACAAGAAATTTCCTCCTCTTGAGTGTGATGCCATGGGAGGAGATAGAGTGTGAGTTGAGCCTAACAAACTTGACCACTTTAAGAACAATTCTATGGTTTAGCATATTTGCAAGGAAGTGGGTGTAGCTTAGTTCATCGAGAGTATGACGGCCCATGATGAGAATCTTTCTATCCAAATTTTTGTCCTCATGAACTGATAAGAGAGTTTTAATAGGAGGGATTTCTTTAGAAATCAATGAGGAGGTGATAGCTTAAGCAATTGGTCTTTCTACAATGGGGAGAAAGGAGAAAAAGGCTAGCAGGATCTCAGACGTAGAAAGCTTGAACCAATTTTTTTGTGATGGTGAAATTCCTATGAAGCTTCATAGAAGATACGATCATGAACAACTATCGAAACCGTGGGACCACATTTTTTTTATGGTTATAAAGTACTTTACACTTGAGGGTAGATTTGGGGTGTATTATTTCTATCATATGTTGTTCCTTAATCTTTTCATAAACCATAATCCCATTTCTTTTTCATTTTTTCTTCTCCACTCTTTAGAGAATTCTATCAAGGTAGTTGTTGAGACCACCAAGAATCAGGGTAAGAAGTCAATACCCTTGCACCAAGGACTTATTCTTAGAATTTACCATTTTCATCTAGCCCTTTGCCCACCCAGACCCATTACTATTCAAGAGGCTCCTAATTCTAGCACCCCCCATATGCTAGCATATGGATACCCCCTACCCAAGTAAGGAAAAATATCTCAAAAACCCTACTCTAAAAGCCCACCATAGCTCTCCCGAAACCCCTCCTAACATTGGTACTGAGGATAAGTCAAAGGAGGAAAAAAGAAAGATCTCTCTACCAAAATGAAGGCCAAGGCCTTATAAAAGGCCCAATTTACCATTCATGAGATTGACTATGACATCGATGCAACAGAGAAACCAATACCCCTCATCAATCCATGAGACTTGCCACACAACCTATGAAAAAGGGGAAAATATGAAAGTGGACTCTAAGTCGGAGGAGGGAGAGGAGAGCGAAAATGATGAAAAGGAGGAAAAAGGGAAAGATGCTAAGAGGGAGGTTTGTTTTGAGATGGATAGCATCCCATCCCATGTCTTTGAAAGCCTCAAAACTGAATCCCTAGACCTCACCTAGAACATTTCACTAGAGGAAAATGTTAAACTACCTATGACTAATAAGGGCACTACTCCTCTGGGTGCGGAGTGTGATAAGTGTAAGGTCACTTTGGAAGAGTTGAATAAAGTCAAGAAAAGAGCTGCATAAATGGACAAGAAGTTATAGGATGTCTCTCACTTTGCATTAAAAATCATGCACAGCTCGACCACTTCTTTTTGCTTGTCATAGAAGAACACACTTGGTAAGGGTGACAACAGTGAAGGAAACTACAAGAAGCTCTGCAAATTCCTCACTGGGGATTGGGCGATGCAGACGCTCAACAAGAAATGCAAGCATGAGGAAGCCTAGGGACTTGGTCCCCTTTTCTTGTTTATTTTGATGCTATTAGTAGCCCTTGTGGCCTTGTTTTAAACTCTATTTTTAATACCAGGATTGTTATCTCTTATACTAGTAGTTTCTATATTTTTCGGTATGGCTCGAGATGGCCCTGTTTAAAGACTTCAATTACTATATTGATCAGTACAGTAGATGATTTTAGTGTTTATAGTAGGTATCATGACCACAAATACTAGTCACTTTTTGTTTTTTTGAAGTTCATTTGTCCGATTATTTTTTATATAATGTTAGTGTTGTAAATGTTAATATGTTTACTAATGTCTATCGAACTATTGTGAAAATAAAGGAGGGGTGAAAATTTATTCAAACTGGAAGAGAAAAAAGAACAAACAGAGAAAAGGGGCATCAAACAGCCCTATCAAGATCAACCAAGTGATCAAGTTGATGGGACAAGCCCATTGAAAGTTGAGTCTTATCAACAATATTCCAATTACACATATGGTCAAAAGCCCACTTGGCCAGACAATCAGCAACACTATTCCATTCCCTAGGAATATGAATGAAAGTAACAGACTCTAGAGAAGTACACAGAGTATGAATTTGGTCCGCAATCAAAGCTAACCTCCAACTAACATCTTCAGAATGTTGCTGGTTCAAAAGACGTATCACCACTTGTGAGTCAGATTCACAGATAAGCCTTCTCCAACCAAGGTCACAAGCATTCTTCACAGCATACAAAATAGCTATGGCCTCCATCAGGTTGTTAGTGTGATGACCTTTATAAATTGAAAACACAAATTGAACATCCCCCGTACTATCTCTGCCAACACCACCAATGCCAACAGGGCTTGGATTGCCCTTGGAAGAGCCATCTATGTTGATTTTAAGGATACCCTGTGGAGGGGCACTCCACTTCCCAACCCTATTTATCTTTCGCAAGGGATGTCTACACATCTTTCTTAGCATTTTTCCATGTGAGGGGGGGATATTCAGGCGATTATTGAAAATATCCTCCCCTAGTTCCATGGCCTCAGAAGTGTCACATTTTGCAGAAACAGTTTCCCCCAAAGAGTGGAGGATTTTCCACCATAAGAGAGGAACCTCCAAAAACTCATCCTTAAAGATACGATGGTTCCTCTCGAACCAAATATGTCAAATAATAAAGGAGGGTCCAAGAGTCCAGGCAACTTGAAGAAAAGAAGTCTTAACAAGAGCCTTCCCCCAGCAAGCAAAGAAATCTGCCAGAGAGGAAACATGCCAACAGGATTGGTTCCACACATTCCACCAAGAGTGCCAAATATGTCTAGTGAAAGAGCATTGGAAAAAGAGATGAGAGACATTTTCTTCACTAGTCCGGCAAAGAACACACATTGAGGGTCCTTAGAAGCCACGCTTGCATAAATTATCCCACGTAAGGCACCGACTATGGACAACCAACCACATAAAAAAATTGCATTTAGGCCATGAATATAATATATATTCAAAAGACAACACTCTAATTTTACTGCTTTAAATATAAAAACATAAATATAATATATATTAAATAAAATGTTCTATAACCCATTAAATAAAAAACAATTTAAAGCACCATTCTTAAAAAAGATATTCAATTCCTTGCTCGTGCAATCCCACCTCCTTTGAAAACGATGTGATTTAGTCTTTGATGAAAAAGTCTAAATAATTGTTGTAATAAATACATTTCTATTGATGGTTGTTTTATTGTACACAAAGTACTAGGGAAACAATGTGCTCTTACCTCTTTAGGAAGAAAATATATTGTCTTCACTAGGGAAACGATTCTAAACAAAATGGTTGTTTTGTGAAAAAGTAAACAAAACGATTGCAACAATAAATTATTTTTTATTAAACACCACTTTGATGTTCCTTTTCATGCCTTTAAATAATTGTTTATTTTCTTTTGGATATAAAATAAGGAAGAAATGTGTTTTAGAGAAATGGTGGTTTCATTTTAGTGATTATGTTAAAACACCACTTTGACAAATAAATATCATTTTTACCGCTTTTAGATAGTTATTTATATTTTCTTTATTTTGAGTATGAAATATTGAATATTTGAGTGTTATTTAAGATTTTAAGATTTGTAATGTTTATATTTTTTAGAATGTTTTTTTTTTTTTTCTTGTTTATAAATTTTTTTCCAAACTTTTATAGAAATAAATACATAAATTAAATTGATTATTAATTTAATTTTTAATATATTTTTTAGATTTTATAGAGTATTTATTTATTGGTGTGATGGAGTTAAATAGTAAGACAAAAGATGTTTATTGTAATTAAATATACAAACGAAATAAAGATTGCATACAAATGTATATAAGAATAAAATGATATTATACTTATATTATCAAATCATGTAATAAATACTTTTATTATTATTTACCATAGAAGTAACTTATAAAGCATATCACTCAATATAATACTAAATACTAATTAATACCTTCAAAGAAAAGGGGTTCACATTGTCTTCCCTTTCAAAAAGGTTTATCCTCAAAGGTTAATAGAAGGAAATATAGAGAGAAGTTTGTTTGGCTCGTATGTGACATCTACAAGTTAGAGACCTCACCATTAGACTAAAAGATTCTCAATAAAATAAGTGTGGATTAGATTGGTGAGATTGTTCAATATAGTCTCAAATTGTTAAATTTTGGATCCTTCTTTATTACTCAAAAGACATGAAAATTTGGGTATATTTTGGTAGAGAATGTGAGTGCAAGTTTGTATACCATCTCACCAATATATTGTACTATTATTAATAAGGGCCATATAATTTTGAGCCTAATTGATAACCCACCTTGTAATATAACCTCATATCTACTTGTAGTTATGGAAACATAAAATTAACGAATCGCCAATTCTGCAAAGGTGGGATCTTTTCTATGCTAATCTACCCACTATGGATTTGTACTTATATGAATCTATAGTTAAGGACCCTAAGAACCTAGAATATAAGTAGCCAAATAAGGTAGGGAGTGGTCATAAATATAACTAATGGAGTCATCTAGGAGACACTTGGATAAGTGGTATTGTACTTCCATTTCATAAGAGGCAACCACCTGACCTATTTGCCTTATTGTCTAGACACAAAATACCATAGGTAGATCTTGAGACATTTAGTGACAACCTTAGTTTAGATATCCATTTGGGAGTAACAAAAAAAAGTCAATTGATTTCATTGCAACTTGAACAACTCTTAACCAAAATATCTAGTGATGGAAAAATCATGAGCACTAACAAAGGAGTGAGGCATATTATGAAGCTTAAAGATTGAGTACAAGGAATGTAGAGGTATAATAGAAACTATGTACGAGTTGGGTAAGGTACACATAATTAGTCAAATAGTCAACAATTACTAAAATGACATGTTTAACACTAAACTTTTGATTCCTAGGAAGAAATGATCCATGAAATACTATCTATCAATTTTATGTCAAGAGTAAGAAGGGATTATATAGACACTATAAATTTTATGTTTCTCCTATTTTACATCAATGCACATCACATTCTACTGCAATGGTTATTCAATCTTTATTAAGGTCGTCATGAAATAAATATTGATTGGTATTTTCATATGCTTTAAAATATAATGAGTGACTTGGAATAGAGAAGGAAAATAGTTCCATGAAAATTTGAGTATTGTGAAAAAGTTGACATATAATCCAGGATGGTATGTTATTCAGAGGTAGTTAGTTGTGCATTCCAAGGAGTTCCATGAGGGAGAATCTAATCAAAGAAAATCATAGTGGAGTATTGGCTGGACATTCTGGTTGAGATAAAACCATCACTTTGGTTAGTAAAAATTATTATTGGCCACAGTTGCAGCAAGATGTTAAGAAATTTGTACAAGGTTGCAGGGTATGTCATATGGAAAAAGGAGGCAAGAAAAATATAGGTTTATATCAACCATTACCAGTACTAGAGAAGTCATGGGAGGATATTAGTATGGACTTTTTTCTTAGCCTACCAGGAATATAGAGAGGGCATGATTCTATTTTGTAGTGGTAGACAGGTTTTCAAAGATGGCACATTTTATTCCTTCCAAGAAGAATAATGATGTTGTTCATGTAGCAGAATTATTTTTTGGGGAGGTGGTGAGACTACATGGTTTACCAAAGAGCATAGTTTCAAATTGGGGCACCAAGTTTGTTTGGTACTTTTGGAGAACCTTGTCGAAAAATTTGAAGATAGATTTAAATTTTAGTTTATCACACCATCCACTGATTGATGGATAGATAGAAGTGGTGAATAGGAGTTTGGGGAATCTATTGAGATGTTTG
Source organism: Chamaecyparis obtusa (assembly GCA_027943335.1). Lineage (NCBI taxonomy): Eukaryota > Viridiplantae > Streptophyta > Pinopsida > Cupressales > Cupressaceae > Chamaecyparis > Chamaecyparis obtusa. The sequence continues at coordinate 248,999 of BSBK01011513.1, read as the reverse complement.
GTTGGAGATAAACCAAAGGGATGGGATTTGATTTTACAACAAGTAGAATTTGCATATAATAATTTTGTCAATAGGAGTACTAGTAAACCATCATTTCAGATAGTATATGGAAGTAGTCCCGAAAATGCATTTGAATTAAAAAAGTTGGACAAAGCAGAGACAAGTAGTGCTAATGTTGAAGACTTTGTAGAACACTTGAAGAATTTTCATGGGGAGGTAAGGAAGCATATTAATAAAATGAATACATGGTACAAGGCTAAGGTAGATAATAAAAGGAGGCACAAGGAATTCCAGGTGGTGGATGAAGGCATAGTTCATTTGAGAAATGAGTGAATTCCAGTAGGATCATACAATAAGTTGAAGATGAAGAAGTTTGGACCATGCAAAATAATGAAGAAGCATGATTCAAGAAATGCTTATGAAGTAGAGTTTCCCAGTGAGCTCAATATTTCACCAGTATTTAACATTTCAGATCTGAGGGAATATCATGAAGGAGGTGTTGAAGATTAGGTCCCAGAAGCACTGTGGAATATTCCAACAACTAATTGAGCTAAAAAGGAGATTAAAGACATGGGTATGTGCAGGATCATGGTATGCCAAACTAGGCCCTTAAGTGGCAATGAAAATTCAAAAAATAAGGTTTAGGCAAGTTGACATAAAAATTTGAGCAAGTTATAAATATTATATCAAAAATATGTAAGAGGATAATCTGTAGAAAATTGAATTTAGTTTCTAAGATACTAGGCATTTATTGAAAAAAAATTATTCTATATGTTGAAAATTTCAAATTTCAATGTAGTAGTGCGAAAATTTCAGGAAACAATAAGAAGTAGGCGTATGTCTGACCACCTTAAACACAATCAAATGATAAAAAAAAATTACAAGATTCTAGATATAAGTACTAGACTCATGTCCGAATGTGACACATATTTTTTTGTAATTTATTTTCAAGTAAATAATTAATTATGATTTTTCTTAGACAACTTTTCCAAAATACAAAAACTCTTGTGTCTAACCACGTTAACTTAGTCTAAACTTTATCAAATTGAAAACTTTTTTTATTTTTCCTATAGTAGAAAAATAATAGAATGTGACAGATGTTTTGGATTTCAAAAATGTTAAACAGTTTGAAAGTTATAGCTATTTTTCAATAAGTCTATCAATCAGGACTAGAAAGATAACAAGTAGGTGTATGTCTAACCACCTTAAACAAAATCAAATGATAATATTTTTTTATAAGATTCTAGATAAAGGTAGTAGACTCGTGTCTGAATATGATGTGTATTTTTTTGTATTTTTTTCCAAGTAAATAATTAATTATGATTTTTCTTCTACAAATTTTCCTGAATATAAAAACTCTCGTGTCTAACCACCTTAACTTAGTCTAAACTTCATAAAATTGAAACAATTGTTTATTATTATTGTATTAGGTGAAGCATAGAATGTGATGTATATTTCAGATTTCAAAAATGTTATATTGTTTGAAAGTTCTAGTTGTTTTTCAAAGAGTCTATCAATCAGGACTTCTTTTTCACATAACCACTTTTTGGCATACCATGATCCTACACATACCCACATCTTGGATAGTCATTTTGGAAAAAGCACAAGGAACGAGACATATAAAGAGTATTTGGTCAAATGGAAAGGATGATGTATGGAAGATTCATCATGGTTATCAAGGGAGGAGATTAATTGTCTCAATTTTCCTTTGAACACCTAAGATGTGACAACGTCACTTCTCAAATTACCTTGGCTGTCTGATGTAGGAGTATCTTGGGTGTAAGGACAATCTTGCATAACCCACAAATATTTTTGGTTTCTTTTCAATAAGGGCTATCTTGTGCAGAGTTGTTATTTTTGGAAATTTACTATTTTTAGAAAAAAAATTCATTTGAGCTCATAATGCTCTATTTTCTTCCATGGAGGTCCACTTTGGTTATATTATCCTACCAGTAAAGTTTCATTGCAAGATCAAGTCTAGTTTTGAAGATATTAAAAAAAATTGGTATTAGCAACAAGGTACAGAAACTTTGAACTCAGTTTTGAAGGCTTTAGAGGTTCTAAAGGGGTCAGAACTTTGGATAACTAAAGCTTGCGTAGGTTAGGTGTTATGGATAGCCAATCAGGTCAACGAGCGAAGAGTTATGGTCTCCAAAAGTTGTGCTACCTAAAATAGAAGAAAATGAAATTCCTTCATATTTTCTTTTTGAGTTCTGAAAGTTGTTTTGGCCTATTCTAATATAGTAAAATGAATAAAAATACCTTAAGGATGATCGGCCTCAAACTTTAGGGTTAAATTTTCTAGAACCTTCTTGGGTGGTTAAAATTTCCTATATAACGAAGGCATGTAGGATTATCTAGGGTAGTGTTTTTGGAGATGCATCTAGTGGCTTTGGCTTGCAGAATATTGTAATGAAAATGCTCAAGTGGTTGTGCATGTTATATTTTTTAATGTTGTAATTCCATTTCATTGGAGATAATAGAAATCCCATTTCTTTTCCTTACAATTCATTGTTATTCTCAATTATGTTGTGTGTGTTTGTGTTAATAAGGGGAGCTCTCTCTCTCTCTCTCTCTCTCTCTCTCTCTCTCTCTCTCTCTCTCTCTCTCTCTCTCTCGTTATTCGCATTTCATTGGGCTAAACTAGAATGCTACACATTATGTTTCCAAAAAAAATAATTGATCCTCAAAGAGACCACATTATAATATGCATACATTTTATTTCTAGAAATTTCTCTTCCATTGTTGTGAACACACCTGCTCTTTGACCTCCACTCCCTGACCCCGGCCCACCCTCTCTCTCTCTCTCTCTCTCTCTCTCTCTCTCTCTCTCTCTCTCTCTCTCTCTCTCATTATTCGCATTTCATTGGGCTAAACTAGAATGCTACACATTATGTTTCCAAAAAAAATAATTGATCCTCAAAGAGACCACATTATAATATGCATACATTTTATTTCTAGAAATTTCTCTTCCATTGTTGTGAACACACCTGCTCTTTGACCTCCACTCCCTGACCCCGGCCCACCCTCTCTCTCTCTCTCTCTCTCTCTCTCTCTCTCTCTCTCCATATTTATTGTTACTATCTCATTTTATCTTATATATTATGTCTCTTTTATTTTTGTGGGTTACATATGTTGTCTTTCTCTATGTTTTTATCTAGATATCTTTTTCATTTGAGGTATCTCCTTGAAAATTTGTCCTCAATGTTGTATCTATTATGAAACATATTTTATTGAAACTAAACTTATAAAAAATATAACCATTTATTTAAAATTGTTCTTCATATCAATCAACATAATCAAATATAATAAAAAAAGGTCACAAATCACAAAAAAATTGTACATTTTTATGTATAGAACTTTCTTCATTTGAGATCTCCTTTTTTTTTAATAATAAGTGTCTAGTAAACTTTTTAGTGTGATCGATGACATTGACACAACACATCCTTTGAGTCAAGCCCACGAGCACATTGGATTTGTGAAGGAAGAAACCCACAATCACAATAGCCCAGTGGGGGTTTGAACCTGAGTGAGGACAACACCACCACCACCACTTAACCAACACACTAAGTGGTGAGCCCCGATCTCCTTGATTATCAATCCTAGATGTTGTATCTTTTATGAGACATATTTTAGTTAAGAAATACTTCAACTCACAAAACTATAACAATTTATTTGAAAGAACTATCCATACCAACTCACATAATTAAGTATAATTAAAAAATCCACAAAACAAATAAATATATAATAGAAAGTAACATTTAAAAATCATATTTTCCACCAAGTATTAAACATTAGAAAAACCAAAATAATTGAAGAAGCTCTCCCTTGTTCTAATTTAATGTTTTTAATTGATGTTTTATGTTTTTATTGTTCCCACATAAAATTTACTATTTTAATGGTAGTATGCTAATGTTTTTTTGTCTATTCTTTCTGAGCATGGTTTTTTTTGTCCTTAACTTATTGACTACCAAAATAATACTTGATTGTATAGATATTTTAAAAAAATTATTGTTAGATACAGAAAATTCAGTATTTAAATGGCAGTGAGCTCTTAGGAAATCACTCGATAGATGTTGCCTTGCTTAATTAAGCGACCCTACTAAACAGTAATTCAAAACCACAGGTCTATTCAAGCCAGGCTGGTCGTGGTAGATACGTTGAATGTAATGTAAACACGCGACAGAGAAAATGGGTTTGTATGGATTTCAAAACAAATCAAACACTAAGAAAAAAAAGAAAAAAAAACTGAACCCGCATTTAAGATGTTGCTCAGCCAAAAAGACGCATGAAGAACGAGCACTCTCTGCTTTTATAAAGCCCATCCATGAAAAAGTAAGAGCGGGTGGTCCTCATTTGATTGTCCATTCAACATATAAGACAATGCATCGTACAATAGCAGATTGCCAGGCCGGGTCGATTTCAATGGCATGAGAGAGTTAGTCCACAGATTTCACGGGGCCAGTAGTGCTTTGTAACTGTGGATAGTGGAGACCCCTCAATGCGGGAGATGGAAAATAGTTGGCATGATACGTGACCAATTCCAACAAAATTCATTATAAAATCATGCAAAGTACAAAACGTTAGACTCAAACCCGGGTATAAATTGAGGGCCAATACACCAGGATTGTAAGCCAAGGTCAGAGAAGTGGGATTGGAAATTAATGACAGAGGGAGAGAAGAGAAAATTGAGAAGTGAGCGAAATATTTTGGGAACCACCCAAAAGAAAATCAAGACATAAGCTTTCCTCGCGAACAAGGAAGAGGCGTGAGCTATCATTTCAAAAATGGGTCTTTGTAGATTTCTTGTTTGGTTTATAATTTCCCTATGTACTGTCCTCTTCTTTGTTAAAGTTGGTTGGGCGGAGAAGCGAGGTGGGTTTCATTACCATGCACTGGATGTCGCAGCTCGGCTCAGGGAAGTGAGCTCGCCCCCGCTGGAACTCCATAAGACCTATGAAGAAGAGGAGGAAGTGGGTAGAAGTCCATGGAGGCTGCAAGTTTTCCATAGAGATAGTCTCGTGGGGGGAAACGTGAGCTACGAGAAGCGGTTTAGAGAGACGCTGGAAAGGGAATCCCGGCAGGTGAAGGGGCTCAATAGGCGGGTGGAGAGAAAGTTGAAGGGGAAGGGGAAGGGGAGAGAGCCCAACGCCAAGATTGAGGATTTTGGGGGCGAGGTGATGTCCGGCATGATGGTAAACAGCGGGGAGTACTTTACCCGCATAGGCGTGGGAACGCCGGCGAGGGAGCAGTACCTGGTGTTGGACACGGGTAGCGACGTGGTGTGGGTGCAGTGCCAGCCATGTAAAGATTGTTACGACCAGACTGACCCGGTCTTCGACCCCTCCTCCTCGGCTTCCTTCACCTCGGTCTCGTGCAGCTCGGCCGTTTGCAGTGAGCTTGACGAGTCCGGCTGCAACAGCCGCGGTTGTGTGTATCAGATATCGTATGGAGATGGGTCTCACTCCGTCGGGAGCTTTGCCACGGAGACGCTCACATTCGGGAACACGAGAGTTCAGAACGTTGCAATCGGATGTGGGCATGAAAACCGAGGCTTGTTCGTCGGCGCCGCCGGGCTGATTGGACTCGGTGCCGGCGCCTTGTCGTTCCCTTCGCAGCTCGGGTCATACGGTACCAAGTTTTCCTACTGCCTCGTCGACCGGTCGTCTGAGTCATCTGGCGTGATCGAGTTCGGTCCTGACTCGGTTTTGCCGGTTGGGTCCGTCTTCGTTCCGCTTCTCCGAAACCCACGACTCGGGACTTTCTATTATGTTCCTCTGACGGCCATCAGCGTCGGCGGGTTGCTGGTTTCTCTTCCGCAGAGGGTGTTTGAGTTCGACGTGACCGGTGAGGGCGGCGTGATTGTCGACTCCGGCACGGCCGTCACGCGGCTCCAGAGTGACGCTTACGACGCTGTGCGTGACGCCTTCATTGTGAGCACACAACATCTTCCACGAGCCGAAGGGATGACCATGTTCGACACATGCTATGATTTCGGCGGCCTCCAAACCGTCACCGTTCCCACCTTGAGTTTCCATTTTATCAACGGGGCCGTTTTGACTCTCCCGCCTCAAAATTATCTGACTCCTGTTGATGTCATGGGGACTTTTTGCCTGGCCTTCGCACCCACAGCGGATAGTCTGTCTATCATAGGCAATATTCAGCAACAAGGTATCCGGGTGTCTATCGACTCTGCGGACTCTCTGGTCGGCTTTGCTATCAACCAGTGCTAATGGATTTAAGATTTGAGAGAGCTGTAGATGAGATGGTCTAGCCTTTCTATCGACTCTGCCAACTCCCAAGCAGTGCTAATTTGTTGAGAATAGAGAGGCCTGGAGTTGAAATTAGTCCTGCAACTTAGAACCCTCTGATTCGGCGTTATGTCGCTGTCGGATGTCTTAGACTAAATTATTATTTTTGTATGACGTAATATGTAATTCTTCTGTTATGTTGCCTGAAAATCCTGTCTGTGAGGGGGATCATGGGGAGTCGCAAGAGATATTTTCCTCGTGCCCACTATCAGTTTGTTTCTTATGTATTAGCACTGAACTAAAAATATGTTATTTGGGTTCAAGTATGGAAAAGAATTTTTAAATGGAATCAGAGTTCAATAGTTTATTGTCTGTTTTTTAATATAATTAAGAGTTTAAAACTATTGTTCCAGTAATTGGATAGTTGCAATGAACTTTTAATATATCTTAAGAGTTTAAAACTATTGTACAATGAACACAAGAAGTTTTATTGTGTGCATAAAGTTAAAAAAGTAGTCATTTAGAAGTGATATTAGATACCCATTCATAAACAATATAATATATGTATATTACAACAAGCCAAAAAATTTGCACAACTGATCTAGTACATATTCCTCTAATAAATGTTTTGACTAATATCTATCCCTGAGTTGTATGATGGGGACTTAAAAAGTTGCACAACTTTTCTAATTAAATATTTAATTTTTAACTACTAGATATACAAATGGACAACTATCGATCGATAGCAAACAATAATAATTTAGTAGAACATGGGGAACTGCTAGATCCTTTCCCCTACTTCCTCTACATATTTTAGTCCTTGCCATGATAGCAAACAATAATAATTTGTATTTTGTTAATTTATATATATTAATGGTTGGCAATTAAGGGAGAAGGAAGATTTAGTAGAGAATTGTTTTTGAATAATTATTATTTTTTATATGAAAAGTAGCATAATTAAAACGCTAATCCTATAAGAAAATAGTCTAGAGGCAAGTTAGCCAATTTAACATGTTATTAATAGCACATTAACAGTGCATAAAAAGTCTTAATAACATTCTTAAAATAAAAAACAACCTTTAGAGTATATAATAAACAAAACAACATAGAACTTAAATGAAAAGATTAAAAAATATAAAAAAATCAAACCATAAGATAGTTATTCCAATTCTGAAAAATAATACTTTTTATTTTTATTTCATTTATAATTTTGTATCTATTATGTATCTAAAAGTGAACATAAGGTATTCATTTTCCAAGTTATATAAGAGAATCTACTAAATTTAACAATAAGACTATTAGTAATACATGCCTTGATGCATGTATTTTATGCCAACATAATTTTGGGGATATTGATGGACAACTCAACAAATATGTAATTAATATGGTTACATTGTTGGTGTCTAAAATTCTAAATAATACCTTTAAGCTCTCAACTCGCCTATGAAGATGTGGTAAAATTTTCCAACTTTAAATTACTATTTAGGAATTTGAAGAGTGTGAAGTTAGGATGTGCAACTTTTATTTCTTTTGTTCTAATATATGTTATACATTTATATGTTCTTAAGGAAATAAATTGTTCTATTTAAATTTTATGACAAACTTGAAATGCTTTCTTAATACAATCATACCGAAAAGTAATGAGAACAAAAATATAATTGTATTGCCATGGCCTTTGTAATAGTGAAAAAAAAATATTTTCTTCGGAGCGAAAATTAAAGATAGACAATAGTGGTAGTGATTTTTCCTGTTTTATGGGCTAGATAACTGGGAGTATAGGATTCTTCTTTTAGGTATTATATTTTATTCTATGACCACTTGTTTAAAAATACACAAATTTAAAAATATATACCTACAACAAGAATAATCTTGTCACTTATGTGTTCATCTATGGAAGTTGTTTCTAATGATTTGATTTTGTAAGTAATGTATGTTCCAAAGATCATGAGTGTCTACCTTGTAAGGATATGCATATTGATGCAAACTAGTTTAACTAAATTAGTTTATTTCTTCTTAAACTTTAAGTTAAAAATTTAAAATATTTTAGTTTTGTTTAGTTTTATAAAATTAAAAAATCTCAAAATACATTGAAACAAAAAAAGGAAAATAAACTAAAATAATCATCAAGGAAACGACAACAAAACATTTTTCTAATTATTTAAGGAACCAAGTGAAACCATTTACAACATAAAGTCAAAATATCATCAACATAGTAAAAACTTTCCATTTAATTTTTTTCTTATTCCATTTAAAAAAATGATAACTCTTCATTTTTATTTGACAAACCTCATATAATTACTTGTCAAATATATTACATTTCTTATAATAGACAACACCATATATTTATATCCTTGAAAAAACTCTTTAATAAAAAAAATATGTTAGCTATTGTTCCTTTGTTTTCTCTCAAATATAAAAAAATTCAACAAACTACTATTTTTGTTAAAATAAAATTATACTAGCACTTGCACCTTTGAAGGGTGCAAGGGTTATGCCGATAGTGTTATATATATTAAATGATGTCACTATAGTGTTGATGTAGAAAGTTTGCTCACAACATTTTGTGTGCACAGTAAAACATTGGTAGGATAATTTCATCTTTATTATTTTTTCTTCCTTGGTACCCATGGAATACACCATGTTAGACTTTTCCTTTGCAGAGGTTCATCCTTTCTTTTCAATAAATTATCTTCTCTACAAGTTTTACCATTATCTTTGCACCATGTTTCATCCACATCGAACTTCACAAGCTCTTGGTCAGAATGGCTTGTTCTTTTATTGTCCTCCTATAGAAGAATGGGTATAGCAACAACATTATCATTGTCATTAAGGAAGCACAAACTGTTGTAGTGGTTTTCATCATGATATGAGAGATGAAGTGTGGGAATATATGCGCTATCAAAATTGTAGATCTAGGATAGTTGGCCCTTCAAGTGGTGGACATGAATGTTGGTGTGTGTCACCATGGAAGATGCATAAATCTCACAATGGTCTTCCCACATTCCATCTTTTCCCATTCTTTCATAGTATTTTTTAAAAGTCATTTCATCTTTTTGAGAAAAGAAAGGCTCAAAGTCTAAATGATGCTCTATAAAAATAGATCTGGTAGGGCTTTGAAGAAACAGTTTCCATCTGGTAGCATTTGCAACATTCTCAACTACAATCCATTCCTCTTAGCCTCTATTTCTTCTTGGCTCTCCTCATTTTCTTCTTCATCCAATAGGACACTTAATTGAGATTTCTTGTCGTCTTCCTTGGTGGGCATTTTAGGCTAAGGAAGAGATGGCTCCGGTAAAAGGCTTCTCTAACATATAATTCAGATAGATAATGAGAAGTATAATTCATAGAGAGATTAAGCCAATAATGTACTCAGGCACAATAAAATTTGAATTATCAAAGTTCTCTACTTGAATCATCATCTATATGCAGAGCTTCATTGCAATAGAAAGAAGAAAACTATTTCAATGAGTAAAAATTATTTCCATTAGTATTAGGTTGTGATGAAGATAAAAAATATAAGGTATGGATTCATTTTATTCAAACCTATATATAAACCATAAGCATTTCATTTCAAATGAGAATAATGTTATGTTCAACTATTCTGCAATGATCTCTAGTACCTCTGCATAAATTATAGAATTCATTCAAATGTACCCTTCATAATATGAATAAGATGGATTGAAGTTACTAAATAGGTAGACAATAAAATTACTGCTTGAGGTGAAGGAGGCAAATAGTTGCAATTGGAAGTGATGGGAGAACCAAAACTGAGGCTAATACGTCTTTGGTAAGATGTGAGAAGCAAGTAACAATATGTCAACTATATATAGAAACTGATTATATGTCTTTGGCATGTTTTGAGGAGTATGTAATATGATGTATACTATATATAGAATTTTTTTTATCTTATCCCTCTCTTTTCCTTTCACCTCTCCCTATCCATATCGCATTTACTCTCTCTCTCTCTCTCTCTCTCTCTCTCTCTCTCTCTCTCTCTCTCTCTCTCTCTCTCTCTCTCTCTCTCTCTCTCTCTCTCTCGTTATGCGTATATCTATTTGCATCTCTATCTCTATTTATCCATATTTCTTCTTCCACATATCCCTTTATCTTTGTCCTGTTATTTCTTTGTCTCTCTCCACTCCTATACAACTCTCCTTTATACTTCTCTCTTTATATTATTTCTTCTATCTCATACGATTCAATATCTAGCACATAATAGAATTATATCTTATTTAATTGAGGCTTATAAGTCACACCACATTAATCTAGATGAGAATACCTAATAATGACATGACAATAGTAGAGTATAAGCCCACAAAGCTTTGTTACTAATTCCAAAACATTTTTAATGCAATAGCACCTTCACCATTCCACCTCATTTTCCTCTTAAAAACTATTATAACTTGAATTAAAAATTAATAACAAAAATTTAGAAAATAATATTCCCAAAATTTGTTGACTAATTCTAAACCCATTTTAGTGAACACACCAACTCCTCTAGAGGAAACCAATTAAAAATCATTTTTAATTAAAGTTATTATTATTTTAGTTAATTTTTATTTAATTTAATTTATGTAGTTAATTTTTATAAAATTTGTTTTCTTAATATAAGATAATATTGATATTAAAATTTAACATTGGTATTAATTCATATACACAACTTTGACTTAGTTTATTATTATTTTTATTAAAGTATATTATTTATAACTTTTAAATAGTTGAATGATTATTTTAATTTTTTAACTTCAATATAAAATATCAGAATTGAAATTAAAAAAATAAAATATATAATTTAATAACAAAATTTTGGAAAACATGTAATTTAATAACAAATTCTTGGTCTAATTAATTAATTTTTAAATTTAAGATTAAAAAACTAATGTAAATCCCTACTTGTAATTTTAAAGAAAAATTGAATAAAAAATATTATATAATGCTCCCTAAACATACAATATTATATAAGGCTTTATTGTGTTTCGAGAGGACATTATTATATAGAAAAAGAGCAACTTGTTAAAAGGAAAATGAATATGGGGAATATGGCGGTTTTGATGGCTCCTGCAAATGCATTATATTTGATCTTCTCTATCTATCTATCCATCTATCACCTCATATATCTTTATCATTATATCTTTTCATTTTCACCCTCTCCTCTTCCTATTTATCTCCCTTCATAACTATCACACACTTTGATATTTGATTATTTGATTATTTGATTCTGATCCACCTATCCACACACACTCTCTTCCTATGTTTTTGTCTCCATTTTCACGTCAATCAATCTTTTCACCTCTCCATCTCTCTTTTCTCTTTCTACATCTCTTTTCTCTTTCTAAAATGTTATTTTTTTATAATGGACAAGAGCGCCAAAATACAAAGTTTCAAAGTAATCATATTTAAATATTAATCGATACTAATACACTTATTTATAATTAATTTATGATAATTCTTAAGTGGTAATTAGTTTATGTGACACATGATTGAGTAGATTCAATTTAAGAAAATTGTAACAATGTTTGTCGTTATTTCTTTTTGGAAGTATAGAAGTCCATATGACTTGTCTATTTTTTCTTTTTGAGAAAAGAAATTAATTTTAAAATTATTAGTAAAAATAATAATAGAAATTTAAAGTTTAGTGTTTAGTGTTACAGTGAATGATATGACAGAAGGAATAAGTTCAAGGATGACGGTAAAAGTGAGTCCATAATTATTGTCTCGTGATGAATTATTATTCTAATTAATAGGGACGATTCAACATCTGGTACCATTTCGTTCGTTGATATACCCAAGGCATATTGTTGTTACTCCATTTTCTTCTCTCAGAATAAGAAAAAGTTTGCTTTTTTCAGGTCCCACAGCGATCTCCTCAAATAATTTAGCATAAATATGTGCAATGAACTGCCTTTGTATTTACATATTGAATATTATCTGGATTTCGCTGGTTGTCATGTCCGTTGCCTGCCTTTTTCCTCTTTCGTAAGATAGAATAACATTTTGTACGCTGTGACTATGCGTTGTCTGTTAGTAGCTTTATTTTAGTGACATATCCTAATTATGTTATGTTTGGGAGCATCCTGTTCATATAAACAATGTACAACATAAGTTTTGGCTTTGTATTTTAGTTGAAATTCTACTGTCTGCACACTTTTTTATGCAATATTTTGCTATAGAAGAGGGATCTGAGTTTCAGAAATGTAGAGCTGGATAAATTCACTGATTTCCATTCATCATCATTATTATGTTCTGCGAATGCTGATTTAATCTCGTTTAAATGATGAGAACCATCATTTAAAGCAAGTGCTTTACGGGCGGCACAACTGCACCGAACTTTTAAACCGATTTCCACATTTCCTGGCACCGTTCTGTTTTTCGGCGTAAGACTGCCGGAAAGTCTGAAAAATTCGGCGGGCATGTCACCAGGAGAAAGCCTATCGGCTTAAAAATTACTAAATAAATAGAACATAAAATTAGTAATTAGTGAGATGTGATGCATCCTCTTCCCCTCCTATTGAAAATTGTTGATATTTTAATTTTCTAAACTTTCACTTTTTTTAACTCTTGAGTTCCTCTTTTGTGATCTAGGTGTTATCAAAATCGTATAATTCATTCCTTTTTACTTAATATGTCTTATAGTTATTAGAACTTATAGCAATAATCATGTTGTCCATTATGTTCTCATCTCTCTCTCTCTTTGCTAAATATTTGATCAATTTTTCCAATCTACTATCATCTTGAACATCTTTTCTTACTTGTGTAATAAGAATAAAGGTATATAAGAATAAAGGTATATAAGAATGATACCAAATTGTTCCAATGAATCTATCAAATATACATTCTCATTATTATTTTTAATTTTATAATATATAGCAAAGAGAGATTTTTTTTCAATTTATTTGAAGTGCCTTGAAGAAACCTTTCTTTATCTGAGTATATTATGAATAGTTGACTCACTTTCTTGGTATACCTTTTTTCAATAATACAATTCTATATAACTTTATACTTATTCATTTTCTATTTGAATGTTTTTCTCTAAATTAACTTATATTGAAATTGAAATAAAAGTCAATTGATATATATATAGCTATTACATGTTCATCAAATTCTTATAAATTAGCTCTAATTTATAGTTTAAAAAGTTATTCAATTTAAATGAGTATGGATGAATCTTTTCATTATAGATTTTTTAAATCTCTAAAATTTAGATCTTAAACGTTTAACATCTTTGAATAAATTTTGATTGTTGTTCTCTCTTAAATTCTTTAAACATTCTACCTCTCTCCTTATTCATAAAGGAAAATGATTATGTCTTTGTTTCAAAGTTTTTTAAATTTTAGTTGTGTTTGGATCTTAAGTCTTGATAAGGTGTGTTGAAGACTTTGTCCTTGCAATGTTGTCATCAAGAGAGAGAGAAATGGAGAGAAGAGATAGAAGTGCAAGGATATATAAATAGGGAGTGATAGGGGGGAGGGAGAGAGGGAGACATATAGATAGAAAGAGGGGGAGATATTTAGAGATATATCTGATAGGGAGAAAGATAGAGGGGTGGTATAGATAGAAAGAGGGAGAGATGTGTATGTGATAGGGAGAAAGTAAATGGGGGGAGATAGAGATAGAAACAGGAAGAGAGATATGTGATGTGGAGAAAGAGAGAGGAGAAGAGATATAGATATAAAGAGGGAGATATATCTAAAGATACATATGTGGCGGGGAGAAAGAGAGATGGGGGATATATAAATAGAGAGAGGAAGAGATATATATGTGATAGGGAGAAAGAGAGAGAAGGGTTTAAAGAGAGAGAGGGGGAGAGAGAGATAGAAAGAGGGAGAGATATCTAGAGATATATATGTGTTAGGGACAAAGAAAGAGGGGGAGGGATATAGATAGAAAGAGGGAGATATATCTAGAGATATATATGTGATAAGGAGAAAGATGGGGGGATATATAGATAGAAAGAGGGAGAGATATCTAGCGATATATATGTGATAAGGGGGAAGAGAGAGGGAGAGATATAGATAGAAAGGAGGAGAGATAACTAGAGATATATATGTGATAGAGACAAAGAGAGAGTGGGAGAGATATAAATAGAAAGAGGGAGAGATATCTAGAGAGATATATATCTGACATGGAGAAGAGAGAAGGGGAAAGATCTAGAAATAAGGAGAGATAGTAGTGTTAGTGTTCTTCCTTTGAATTTTCATTTTATCAACAGGGCCATTTTGACTCTTCTGCCTAAAAATTATCAGACTCCTGTGGATATCATGGGGACATGTTGCCTGGCTTTTGCACACACAGCAAGCAGTCTGTCAATGATAGGCAATATTTAGCAGCAAGGTGTCCGAGTGTCTATTGATTCTGTCAACTCTCTAGTTGGCTTGATCGGTATCATGAAATGCTAATTTGTTGAGAATAGAGAGGCCTAGAGTTGAGATGGTTTAACCAAGAATTAGTCCTGTAACTTAGAACTGTCTGATTCGGCATTTTGTTGTTGTCGGTTGTGTTTGGCATGTATTGGACTTTTACTATTTTTGAATGGCATAACCACTATTTCTCCTATTATGTTGCCTCAAAATCCTATCTATGAAGGGAACCTGGGAGAGTGCCTGGAGATATTTTTCTTGTGCACACAAACACTTACTTTATTCTCATGCATTAGCATTGAACTAAAAATATGTTGTTTGGATTCTAACTGGGGGGAAAGGATTCCATAGTAGTTATCTTAATTTTAATTTTATTTAATCTAAGTTTCTAAATGATCTATTAGAGAAATGATTTATTTTGACTTTCATTTTATGTAACGTAAGAACTTAAAGTTTTTGTTTCAATTTTAGATAGTTACAACGAACATGACGATTCTTATGTGACAAAAGAGTTTAAAGTGTTTATTCATAGACGTTCTAATAGTTGTATGCCACAAGAATACAAGAAAAAATCATAAATGATCTTATATATATTCGTTTAATAAATATTTTGACTAATATCTATGCATAAATTCCCATAATTTTGTGTTGGGCACCCAAAAAAATTGCACTACTTCTCTAATTAAATATTCAATAGTTAACTATTAGGTGTAAAAGTAGATGACTATTGGTACATGCAAAATATTTTAGTGGGATTTTTAATTATTATGTATTATTTTTTTAAATGATATTAGTTGGAGGTTAGTTGTGTAAGGGGTGAGAACTTTCTCCAGAGGGTAAACATTTTTTATCCAAAGCTAAAAACCAATGACGCCACAACCAAGTGACCTCGTTCCTATTTAAACATTCAACAATACCACCCCAATGGGTTCTAATCCTTGATGGGAAGTGTAATAGGGGTAAATATTCGTAATAATTTATATAACTGCAACAAGCAAGTTAGATCCAACCACAAGATCTAGATTGCTAAATAAAAGTACTCTTACTCAAGAAAGAAATGACATAACTCAATGCATACAATAAATAACACAAATCAATAAGAAAGCATCAAACCAATAAATCCTTTCTTGTCTCTTCTTGTGTTTGCAATTGTAAGCTCTCAGATTTGTTCCAATTTTGATAACATGAGAGCTCAAAAATTATGGTTGTAGAAATAATGAAGAATTACCTTCATTATATAGAATTCTAGACTCTAATAGATAGTTTTGATTGATTGATAATGATTAGTTAAGACTGATATAGACTTGACTTGATTGAATTGATTACTCATACTAATTGATAGTTAATCATTGCATGACATAGTTGATGGGCTAGAAGACTAAAGTGATTGGACACATGACTAATTCGATTGACATGAGGATTGATTAGATTGATTAGTTAAGAGAATTGATTGGAAAGATAAACTGTTAATCAATGATAGTTAAATGAGGTGGAACTAGAAGAATAATTAAAGTTAAATAAATTAAAATTTATTTAATTGTGCATGATTAGGAATAAACAAATCGCATAGTTTATTTATTCTAAGAAGACTTAGTTGACATCATGAAAGTGTAAGAAGATTGTTTTCTCATTTTGTTTTTTATCCCCCTCTGTCTATCTTGCTTGCTTATTCTGATGAAGTAAGTAACTTGTAACATCAACAATTTGGCCACTTTTAAACTACCACTATTTGTAGTAACTCAGTTAGTGCATGACATGGTTATAGAATTCCCTCCAGATCTCTTTTCTAATGATGTTTGTCAAGGATGCATTCTTGGAAAGCATCCGGAAGAGAAATTTGACAAAGCCAAAGCTTGGACAACTTCATAGCTTTTGGAGTTGGTACATAGTGATTTAGTTGGACCATTTCCACATCCATATTTTAGTAGAGTCTAATATGTTTTGACCTTTATTAATAGATTTTCTAGATATAATTTTGTATATTTTCTCAAAATAAAGTATGAATTATTTGATTCAATCTTGGACTTGAAAGCCTTTTTAGAGAAATAATCTAGGAAATCTATCAAAATTCTAAATACAAATAATGGGGGACAATATATCAACTACAAGTTTCTATAATTTTATACTTTAGAGGGTATTAACTCACAACATACAGTTTCCTATAGTCCTTAATAGAATGGAATAATTAGTCCTTGAAATAAATGGCCAGCCATATGATACACTCAAAATATTTGGCACCACCATATTAGGTAGAAGCCATAAAATGTGTGCTATATATATAACTGATTACCTCACAAATTTTTTAAGGGAGAACTACTCCCTTTGAAGTTTGATTGCATGGAAAACCCTTATTTCTCATGTATAGGCTCATATTCTGGAAAAGAAACACAAGGCCATGGATCCATATAGAAAGACTTAATTTTTTTTGGATACCCAAGTGATGTTAATGGCTATAAGCTTCTAGATCCTACCACTCATTATTTGTTCATTGAGTGGAGTTTTCATTAGCTCTTCTTCTAGCTCACTTCTCCATCCACTATCACTTTGGAGCCAGTGCATCACAATGATAGTTCTTCTGAGGATTTTAATCATCTTGGTTTAAATGAGGAGTTAATTTTCTCCACTTTAGATTGTGATACTAATGATGAGGATTCCTATTCCTCCCATAGTCATCACCCAAAGGATGATGATTATTCTCTAGATTATCCAGTCTCGGGACATTTTTTAGGTTGAGAGACACTAGATTCAGTAGGTGATTAGATTGGTGATCCTTTAGATGATAGAAGAACAAGGTCACAATTTCAATAGGTCCACATCTCTTCATTTCTTTAGCTTCCAATCCGTAATCTTTTAGGGGAGACTTGGGTATCCCTTAGTGGGATGCAACTATGTAGGGAGAGTTCAATTCCTTGGAGAGGAACCACACTTGGGATCTTGTCCCTCTTTCTAAGGGAAGAAAAAATGTTCAATGCAAGTGGGTCTATTATAAAAACTATTCTTCAAATGGGCTAGTTGATAGACATAAAGGCTCATTTGGTTGCCAAAGGATTCTCCTAGGTTCTTAATATTGACTTGACTCTGAGACTTTTTCACTAGTTTCCAAAATGAATTCCATCTGACTTATGCTTTCTATTTATGAAAATCATAGATGGCAAGTTCATTAGATGGATGTGCAGAGTGTATTTCTTCACAACAAAATTTTGGAGGAAATATACATGGAGCGGCCGCAATGGTTCATTCAGGATCTTTCACTTGTTTGTCATCTTCAACAGTCTCTTTATAACCTTGAATAGGGCCCTCAAGCTTGATATGACAAGACGGACTCCTTCATTCTAAAAATTGGGTTCACTCATTGCTTGACTTGTGTCAGCACTATACTATGTTGTATTTTTTGGTAACCATGTTGTTTTATCCTATAAAAATCTTTTGTTTCAATGGTTTATTTCTAATTGATATTATATTGGTGACCTTTGGGCCACTTTAATAAAAAAAATACAATTGAGTTTCAAGACATTGTATATAAGAAAATGTCATGTTGAAGGAGAATATTTTATTGAGCACATGAGAGAATTGCATGATCAATTACAGTAGCATCTCAAGAAAATCATTAGAAAATATAAGCAACATATAGGTTTGAAGAAGAAGATAATGGATTTTTAGTTTGGTGACTTATTCATTTCTAATTTAAGGAAATAGAGGCTTCTTAAATGTTCCTAAAATAAACAAGTGTGAAAATATCAAATCATTCAAGGTGTGAAGGTATTCTTTTTAATGCATATGAGATGAAATTATCAAAATAGAATGGATATTTCACCTATCTTCAATATTTTAGGCTACATATTAAGTACATGAGCCAACTAAGTGAAACCAATAATATTTTAGATATGTAACTTCCTAATTAGAGGAAAAATCTACATGAAAGAGAAATATAAAAAGTTAAATAAAACATCAACCCTAGAGTTGTCAAAACAAAACATGACGTAAAGAGTATTAAGAGTATCTAGTCAAGAAAAAGACTAAAACTCCTAAAGAGGCTACTTGGTTGAATTTCTCTAAGGCTAGTCCTTAAATGAGCTTATTTGATTTTTTATTTCAAGAACATAATTTCTCTTACAAGGATCATTTATGTAGACACGTCTTTGATACATAGTATCCTCATCAAAATAATAATAATAAATTCTATAATATGTTGACCTAGTGTCTTTATTATTTTGTATTTTTTTAATTCCCTTTATTCCTAAGGATTTTTTTTAGTATTTTATTAGACCTCCTAAGGTGCATTTTTCTTTCTTGTGTATATGTCATCCAAAGAGGGAAATCATATATATTTTCGGAAAGAATAATCAATCTTATGGGGGATACAAATATACACAAAAAAAAATTGTGAGCTAGTTTGAAAAACAAAAAAAAATTTGGATGGAAGGAGCTCTAGATTAAATATTCAATTAATCCAAAATGGTCCACTTTATGTTTTCTTTTTGATGAGAATTGTTGGTGTGAAATGAGTATTTTACCAAGCATGTAAATATCATTTAGGCCTTAATCATACATGATATTTAAGTTTAGGAATCTTAGGGGTGCACATGTAAATATTAGGAATCTTTCTAGAAGTATTAGTTTTCATGTGATCTTATCTTATCACATTTTTTTCTAATTTTCTAGATTATCTTGTTAGTTGTATCATCAAGTCATAAAATTAAAAAATGTTTCATAATCATATGTAATCCAATGTTCACCTTGGCCTATATAACCAACAGGTTTCTATTATAATCTTTCATTTGCATTCTTTTATAAAACAACGTTATTCTATCATTTTTTTATCTCTCTTGTGCTTTCATGAAGTGCCTAGATCTTGGGTGGCTATAATATTCAATCAATCTTACATGGTGTGTTGCATACCAACTCAAACAAGAATATGTAATCAAATTGCCCATATTTTCAGGGTCCAATAATAGTTTTTGTGAATGTAATTGACTTTCAAATTATCTTATGTTAATCATTTCTAAAATATAATCTATTATTTTTGTCAACGTTGTCTATTTTGGTTGTCTATTTAGTTGGGCCACCCATAGTTTCTACATCACCTAGTTGAAAGAAGAGGTTAATGGAACTTCAATGATCTTATAACCTGCAATGATCAAGAAACAACAAAAGGTACATCACTTTAACTGCAACTTTATTGTCTTGTGTGTGTGTGTGTGTGTAATTATAGATTCAAAATAATGAAAGAAAATTACATGAACTATATGTGCAAAAAATAGAGATAAGTCATATCTTTCCAAATTCTCAATATAATTTCTAGATTTAGAAGCCTCTCATATCTAGGTAAACCTAGTTGAAGTATTGAGTCAATTGTCTAGAAGTATCATATGTCATGAATAACACTTAGGTCTAAAAGACTTGGAAAAACATGGACCCAATCCATGCTTTCTAAGCTCAAGGTGAATACTAGAAGAGAGTCTTAATAGTTTTATAAATCCTTAAAAAACCAACAAAAATTAATAATTGTCAAATAAATTATATAACACCAATAAAAAATTTATATAAAATCTATTTTGCTTCAATTCAATATTACAACCCAAATATCCTTAAATTTACAATAAAATAAAATAACAAAATATTGAATTACACATCTCTCATTAAAATTTTCAATTTTATAATAGAGTGATCTAACAAAATATGGAAAAACCCATCTATCGTTAGAGTTTTACATGTAAAAGAAGGCAACATTCAAAAATGAATAATTTTACTAAATTTTTAATATATTGTGAAAGAACGAAAGAACTCAAATCAAATTGTTGAAATCCTCTTCCGTGGAGAAATCATGGAAGAAGATCTTCGTTATCCTATGCTAATATCTTCAACTCACGTCTCATGTTTGTCTTCATTAAGAAGATTTAGTATTTAAAACAACCGTAAGTCTGCTAAAATTTAAAGTTACGTCTACTGGCATATGTCATCTTAATTAAAAGCGGCCCTACTGAATTGACATGAAAAAACACAGGTCAATTCCAGCCAAGGCGGTGGTAGATGCGTTGAATGGAATGTAAACACGCGATTAAGACAAGAGTAAGTATGGATTTCAAAATAAATTAAACACTAAAAAGGAATTTGACCTACTGAACCCAAGAAATTCTCAACCAAAACGAGCATTCTTTGCATTTTTTAAGCCCCTGAAAAGCAAGGAGGGGTGGTCCTCAAATAAATTTCCGTCCAACTATGAGAGAGTGCTTCAAACATTAGGAGATTGCGAGGTCGGGTCGATTTCATTGGCATGGGAGTAAGTCAATAGATTTCACGAGGCAGTAGTAGTGCTGGAGACTGTGGCTAGTGGAGGCTCCTCAATCTGGGAGATGGGAAATAGTTGGCGCGATACATGACCAATACCAAATAATCAATATAAAATCATGGGTGCAACGCATTCCAATCAAAGACAAGTATAAATTGAGGACCAATACAGCAAGATCGTAAGTTAAAGAAAGAAATCAGTGAGCAGGAGGAGTTGAATTATAATCAAGGAGGAATCGAAGAGGGCTGAAATTATAGAGAAGAAAAAGTTGAGAGGTGAGGGATATATTTTGCAGACCACCCAAGAGAAGATTAAAAATGGGTCTTTGTAGATTTCTTGTTTGGGATATAATTTCCCTCTACTTTGTTCACGTTTCTTGGGCAGAGAAACAAGGTGGGTTTCATTATCATGAACTGAATATCACATCCCGGCTTAGGGAAGTCATGAGGTCCCCTAATTCGCTGGAACTATATAAGACCTATCAGCAAGAGGAAGAAGTGGGCAAAAATCCATGGAGGCTGCAAGTTTTTTATAGAGATAGTTTAGTGAGGGGAAACGTGAGCTACGAGCAACGGTTTAGAGCGAGGCTGGAAAGGGAATCCCGGCGGGTGAAGGCGCTGAATAGACGGGTAGAGAGAAAGTTGAAGGGTAAGGAGAAAGAAAGAAGAACAGAGCCCGACGCCAAGATTGAGGATTTCGGAGCCGAGGTGGTATCCGGCGTGATGACAGGCAGCGGCGAATACTTTACCCGCATAGGCATCGGAACGCCGGCGACGGAGCAGTACTTCGTGCTGGACACAGGCAGCGACGTGGTGTGGGTGCAGTGCCAGCCATGCAAAGATTGCTACGAACAAACTGATCCGATCTTCGATCCCTCCTCCTCGGCTTCCTTCACCTCGGTCTCGTGCAGCTCGGCCTTTTGCAGTGAGTTGGAGGAGTCCGGCTGCAACAGCCGCGGGTGTGTGTATCAGATAACTTACGGAGATGGGTCTCACTCCGTCGGGAGCTTTGCCACGGAGACGCTCACATTCGGGAACACGAGAGTTCAGAACGTTGCAATCGGGTGTGGACATGAAAACCGGGGCTTGTTCGTCGGCGCCGCCGGGCTGATTGGTCTCGGGGCCGGAGCCTTGTCGTTCCCCTCGCAGCTCGGGTCATACGGTACCAAGCTCTCCTACTGTCTCGTCGACCGGTCCTCCGAGTCATCTGGCGCACTCGACTTCGGTTCTGACTTGGTTTCGCCGGTTGGGTCCGTCTTCGTTCCGCTTCTCCGAAACCCACTATTGAGTACGTTTTACTATGTTCCGCTGACGGCTATCGGCGTCGGCGGGTTGCTGGTTTCTCTTCCGCAGAGTGTGTTTGAGTTCGACGTGACGGGTGAGGGAGGCGTGATAGTCGACTCCGGCACGGCCGTCACGCGGTTGCAGAGTGACGCTTATGACGCCGTGCGTGACGCCTTCGTGGTGAGCACCCAGCATCTTCTCCGGGCCGAAGGGATGTCCATGTTTGATACATGTTATGATTTCGCCGGCCTCCGAACCGTCAGCGTTCCCACTTTGAGTTTCCATTTTATCAATGGCGCCGTTTTGACTCTTCCGCCTGAAAATTATCTTACTCCTGTTGATATCATGGGGACTTTTTGTCTGGCTTTTGCACCCACAGCGGGTAGTCTGTCCATCATAGGCAATATTCAGCAACAAGGTATCCGAGTGTCTATCGATTCTGTAGATTCTCTGGTCGGCTTTGCTATCAACCAGTGCTAATGGATTTAAGATTTGAGAGAGCTGTAGATGAGATGCTTTAACCGAGATTTGTCCTAACACTTACAGTCATCCTCCTTGGCGTTTTATTGCTGGAGGTTGTGTTTGGCATGTATAAGACTATATTATTATTATATTGTATGACGTAACAAGCATTTCTCTCTTGTATCGCCTGAAAATCTGATCTATTCGTAAGAAAATCGTAAGGAAAAGGTAGGAGAGGGAATAGATATCACCGTCGTATACATATTGATTTTGTTGCTTATTCTATCGGTAAGGTGAATGATTCTGAATGAGTCTCAAAGATGATAAGGTTTGTTCAGCCCAACCTGGAGATAAGAGTAGGATCAACGTTTCAAATAATAATGGATATTTTTTCTTCATTCTTAATAAATTGTGCTATTATAATAAGTAGCTAAATAATTCAATGTTTTATAATGTCGTTCTAAGGCTAATAAGGAGAAGGTTTCTCATTACATAAATGGGTTAAAATCAAGTAATCAAGAATATTTTATAACGGTAAGAATGTCTACCATTGAAGATGCATATTAATTTGCTTTGAAGGTAGAAGAATTCAACTAAATAAGAGGTTTGAGAGAAGAAAAATGGAAGAGGTTGTGGTGGAAAGACTTATAAAGGCCAAAATGAAGACCAAAATACGAACTAGGACTCTAGTAGCAGTCAAAAAAAAGGAGAAATAGTTCCTATCGTCCTTGCAATCAAATAATGGCAATCAAAGAAGAAGAGGAAGAGGATCAGGACTAGGAAGAGGAGGTTTTCATGGAACATGTTTCCAATGTGGGTAAGAAGGAAATAGAGCCAATGATTGTCCTCAACATCAAGAGGGAAAAATAGTAGACCAAAGGTCAATGCACGAGTTCCACATGTAGATGAGGATGTTGAGTCATCAAATTCTAAATATTTTGAAAGAGAAGAGGCTCTTGTTACTAGAAGAGTCTTTCTAAATGATGACAATGAACTAGTACAAAGGAATAATTTATTTCACAAAATATGTAAGTGTAATGATAAAGTTTTCAATGTCATTATAGTTGGTGGTAGAATTGATAAACTTGTTTCAAAGGAAATGGTTAATAAGTTGAAGTTAGAGAGGAGGCATCCAATTCCCTATCAGATTGCTTGGTTACTAAAGGACCGCAAGGCTTTGGTCAATGAACAATGTCTAGTAAAGTTCAAAATTGGAAACTGTCATGATGAGGTGTTATAGAATATTATGCCTATGGATGTTTGTCATATGTTGTTAGGGAGACCATGGTAATTTGATCGTCATGCAATACATAATGGGTATGCAAATACCTAATCTTTAAAAAGAATGGAGTCCAACTCAAGCTAAAGCCATTGAAGAAAACGGAGGAAAAAGTATGTAGTAATGAACTTGAATATGTTTCATCAATGGAAGGAAATTTCTAAAAGGTATGAAGCATGAGCATATGTGTTTTTCTCAAATTTCAGATGTTGATAAAGAGGGAGTATAAGATGTACCTACAAAAGTTGCAGATCTATTGGATGAGGTTTTGGATATTGTATCTAATAATGTACCTAACAGATTAAAACCAATAAGAAATATTAGCCACCAAATGGACCTAACTCCTAGAGCTAGTTTTCAAAACAAGGCATCCCATGGGATCGCTCCAGCGGAGAGTGAAGAGTTGAATAGACAATTATAAGATTTCTTGCAGCAATGGTTGATTCGAGAGAGTTTGAGTCCATGTGTCATATGGGCAGTACTAGCACCAAATAAAAATGGAGAATAGAGGATATGTACCGACTCTCAGGCTATCAATAAGATTATTATCAAATATATTTTTCCCCTACCAAGGATGGATGATATTATGGATTGTTTGAGTGGAGCAGAGTACTTCACAAAAATATATTTAAAGATTAGATATTACCAAATCTAGATTAGAAAAATAGTTGAATGGAAAATAGCCTTCAAGACAAATGAGGGCTTGTACAAGTGGTTAGTCATGCCTTTTGGGATACCCAATGGACCAAGCACATTCATGTGACTCATGAACAAGGTATTGAAAGAATTTTTGGGTTAGTTTGTTATTGTTTACTTAGATGACATTGTGACCTGCAATAATACATTGGAAGAGCATATGATGCATATTTGTATGGTCTTTGAGAAATTAAGAGAAGAAAACTTATTAATTAACCTAAAGAAGTGTAGTTTTTTTAAAGAGTTGGTGTACCCGAGATTTGTTGTCTCGAAAAATGATCTAAAAATAGTCCCAAAGTAAGTGAAGAGTATCCTCGAATGGCCTACTCTAAGGATTTCTACTGATGTAAGATCTTTTCATGGTTTGGCTAGTTTCTAGCAACGGTGTATCAAAAAACTAGTAGTATATGTGTTCCTCTAAGTAAAACAATGGGAGGGGATAGAAAAATTTTAAGTGAACTATGAAAGTAGTGAAGATTTTTGATTTGTTGAAAATAAAATTTACAAAGAAACCTATTTTGGAAATTCTAGATTTTAATAAGACTATGATGCTAGCAGCAATGTCATTGGAGTTGTTTTGAGTCAGGAAGGTAAACTTAGATGTATATATGTGGATATGTATATATATGGTTATGGAATAGGCATGCATATCAAGGATAACTTTAAGAAACCCCCTAAGGTAAAGCTGTAAAATCTTAGTGAATATTTAATTATTTTGGGGGAAAATATAATTTTGTTGGTTAATTTTTTTAGTTTTAAAGGAAAATGTATTAAATTCTATTGGCAAAAATTTTTCAATTGTAAAAAATTTTGGTGAATCTTAAGTTATTTGGGGGAAAAATAATAATGTATTTGGTGAATTTTTTATTTTAAAGGAAAAAATATTAATTTCTATTGGCAAATTTGTTCCATCATATGAAAAAATCTAGAAAAAATTTGGTGAATCTATAATTATTTATTAAGAATATATTATTTTTTGGTGAATTTTTTTAATCCCTTGAAAATTGTAGAAAATTTTGACAAATGAATACTCTTATTAAAATTAGTAAAATATTTTTTTGGCAAATTATAATGTTTTGAGAGATATATTAATTATGCCAAAAGAAAAATACATTAAAAAATGGTAATCATCTATCATCTAACAACTTCCCTATAACTATACCTACCCAAAATGGCCTATGGCCCAATACACTATTTCTATACATCACTATAATCATTTTATATTTGTGTATATCTTTATCTCATACAAAAAAGGAAAAAAAAAAGCCTCCCACTCTCAGCACTAGAGAACTTTTTTTTAGTTAGAGTCACTCTCCTCCAACCTTACTAATCAAGAAGCTATGGCATAGGCCACCAACGAACACTCACAACCACATGCATGATGGACAAGACTAGTTGTTGTCTCCTCAATATCTCTACCATCAATCTCCGCCCAATTCTCACCATTGCCCAAACCTTGATATTCCTCACTTTTACCTACAATGTCAAATTGTACACCCTCCTCATCTATGTATGTTTGGACTCAACCCTCACCTGGAACCCCATTTATTCCTGCCAAATGCAGCGAGAAGAGGATAATGTGATTTGCAACTCTCCAAAAAGCCTGCAATTTCTTATGTTGAAGAGAACGAACAATTGGGAACTTTCTTACCTCCCAACTACGACCTCAGGACATATAATATTTTTGTGTAGAGGGGTCAAGAAATTTTCATCTAGATTGTCTAGTGCCCTATCAATTCCCCCTAGAAATGTGTGTTTGAAAATCATTTAGGATAGATACTTAGCACTAGCTTTCAACACTTACATGTAGAGCAGCTCAGCCAGAAATATTGTTGTGATGCTATTGTTCACTCTATAGTAGTAGTTTTCTCTTAAAAATTCTACCCTAAATTATCTTTTGATTGCATGCAAGACCAATGGATGTTTTGATTCAAGAACCACCAACAAACACTTGTTAGTAAGGTCTTCCTTAAAAATGTCACCTTCCTTTTGGTATTAGTACATTCCAAAAGGATTGACATGTCCATGGCTTCTATTCTCACCATTCGGTCAAGGCACTCAAGACTACAAACAACCTTTGAGTCATTCTCCACCTCCTCATCCTATTAGTAGCTTCGTTCAATGAATTATCATGAGGGGCCAATTAATGTAATAAAGGAAAAATCTTATGGCACATTACATCAAATCTTGAGATAAAATAGCCTTGAAGTGTCTCTTGTCATCAAGCAACACAAAGAACTTAAATTCAAGCATCACCTATCCTAAATATGTCAGGTACTCTTGTCGAATTAGCAGTGATTTTTTGCCTATAAGGTGGTATTGATAATCGCGACCAAACATATCTACCAACCATCATTTCACCATTTTCTATATAGCACCCAAACTGTACCATTTATTGTAATAATTAATTATAAATTAGAATACTCATTGTATTCCAATTTATAATTAGTTAATATTAATTTTTAATTAATTAATAATTATAATAAATTCTACAAGTTGGGTGTTGCATAGTTCCACCTAATTGCATTTTGTAAATGATTATTATATATTTATATATAATTTATAGATAGATGAAATATATTATATTTATAATATAATTTATTATTTATTATATATTTATTATTTATAATCATTGGATGATTCCAAATCAATGGCATAAGCTCTACTTGAGGCCAAAAATTTAAAGGACACAAAGTTCTGAAAGTCTCCAAAATAGACTTGTCAAATCTATGTAAGAGAAAATTATGTTTTGATGTTATCGTTATGTTTTGACAGTGACTATTTATAACCAGTCCTTAGTTATTTAAGTTATGAACTAAGTCTATTGCATTGTCCCAATGACTAGCCCCATCTTCTAGCCTTCCTAGCTTGACCTGTTAAGTTTTGGACACGAGTAGCGATGTGGTGTGTGTGCAGTGCCAGCCATGCAAAGATTGCTATGACCAGACTAACCGAGTCTCTGATCCCTCCTCCTTGGCTTCCTTAACCTCCATTTCATGTATCTCGACCATTTGCAATGATTTGGAGGAGTCTGAACACCTTTTTTATGAGCACCCAAAATCCTCCATGAGCTGAAGGGATGTCAATGTTTGACACCTGCTATGAATTTTCCAACCTCCAAACTATTAGTGTTCCAACCTTGAGTTTTCATTTTATTAACGGGGTCATTTTGACTCTTCCGCCTAAAAATTATCTTACTACTATGGATATCATGTGGACTTTTTACCTGGATTTTGTACCTACTACGGGTAGTCTATCTATCATAGGCAATATTCAACAACATGGTGTCCAGGTGTCTATATTTTATGCAGACTCTCTCTTCAGCTTTTCTATAAACTAGTGCTAATTGATTTAGGATAGACAGAGTTGTAGACTAACTGCTAATTAACTACAATGTGCTCGTGTTTTCCACAAGAAAAGCATCCTATACCTCTACTAAAATTCCTCCCTAGAGGAGGTGCACTAGATTGATAAAAGCTACCCTCACTAGCATTTTAGTGATAAACTTGAGCTAGATATGAGTTCTGATTATGCTTATTATGCTACTAGTTGTGGGAATGAATAGACTAGGATCCACCACCTCTATTATTTTTAAATCTCTTCTTTTGATGGTTCTGACCAACCTTAGAAGGAGGGTGATTCCTTGATTCTGATGCCCCATGGAACTAATTTCCTCTATAGCCCAATCCAAAATGAGGAGCACTACCTCCCTGAATACCAACATGGCCACCTAAATGCAAAGCCAAATTATGTTCCTCAAAAAGAGCCTTAATGAATGCATCCTAAACTTTCTTGGGTTTAAAAACCCTTACTCCTCTAGTAATGCTTCCATTGAGGCCCTTGAGAAAATTGTATACAAGCATGGGCTCATCATCCTTATACCCTGAGTACAAATTGGGCTTGTAGAAATGACTCTCATACTCTTCTACAAACGTAGTCAACTATTTCAGATTATGGAGTTCCTCTACCCTTATCTGTCTCTAATGGTTGGATAAAAATCAAGATTGAAAACTCTCTAGGAAAATATCCCAAGAAACTATAGATATATCAATATGGATTTTATCCTCCTCCATGCACCAACATGTGGATTCAAAACCCCTCAAATGCATTATTGTGTACCTTTCCTTAATGTTACTTTCATAAGGGTGCATGGAAAAATATTGGTCTAGGTCGATAAGTCATGTCTTAGTAGTGGACCCACTCTGGGATCCATCCAAAGTAGGGGGTCAAGATTAGAGGATGTCTTTCATGTGACTAGAAAGTAATGCATCCTCCTCTATAGTGGGGTCCTTCCTCCTAAGAATCTCATCCCTATCTTTCTCCTCATGATGAGAATGGTGAGACTCTCCTTGATGATCCCTATCTTGACTATCCTCTAGTGTCTTCAAAATATACGGTAAGAGTTGTCACATCTAGGAACCCTCGGAATCAACACTTTGGCTCTCATACCGCTCTTCTCTACTCTCCTTCGAAACTACTCCACCCCATGATCACCTCGAGAGCTTTCATGATGAGATCTCGAAGGGGAGTTCTAGGCACCACCCCTACCTCTACCATGAGTAACAAGAGGCATCCTACCAATATACACAATAAAATAAGATGAGAAAGAGGATTCTAAAGCCAACTAAGGAAAAAGGTTTTAAGAAGGTGGGTTCAAGATTACTAACATCAAGAGTTATCACCATTGGAAAAAATAATACTCTAAACATTAAATATAATGGGCTAAGAGTCTCAGAGTTCCCAATGTGGCAACCTAGGGCTCTAATACAAGATGTAATTTATTGCTAGGGAACCCAAGAGGAAAACACTTCCAATCACTAAATGGTACAATTTTTTTTAAGAATAATTACTACATCCATCTAACATATTGACATAATATGCATTCAAAGCTATTAGATTTCCACAATCCATATGGTGTTGTTATAGTTTTTGGATGTAATTTTGTAGAATTTTTAAAAATTGCAATAGCATTATATTGATTATGGATATCTAATTTCTTTGATTAATACCCTTTATGGGAGGAAATTATCAAAAAAATCCAAGTAGCTAGAGATTTTAAGGACTAAGCTTTCAAAGAAGATTACAAAACTAGCCTTCGTAAAAATATTTTGAGATTCTCATCTCATCCCTTTATTTGTCAAGATTTCCCACCACCTATGGAATGTCCACACTAAGCACATTTTTGTCCAGGCAACTCTTCCTCTCCTTAGATCAATTGTCTAGACCACTAGGAGATCGATCAATGTTCTGAATTGCAAACTCTTGTCTCTTCATCTAGAGCTCACCTCTTCCTTATGACTGGAACTACAGATACATCTTGATTTGATTTCTTTTACTAAATCCATGGGCTAGAAGGAAGAATGCATCAGGAGGCAGAAGAATAAATTCATTGTATTTCACCTCAAATAGTTTGGTTCCCTTTAGTCACCATCTTCTACTAGCATTAACCATTCGATCTACATGTCTAGGATGTCAATCTTTCATCCTCCCTTCCTCACCATTCCCCCCACACCCA
The DNA here is from genome assembly GCA_027943335.1 of Chamaecyparis obtusa. NCBI lineage: Eukaryota > Viridiplantae > Streptophyta > Pinopsida > Cupressales > Cupressaceae > Chamaecyparis > Chamaecyparis obtusa. Next base: position 218,867 of record BSBK01011513.1, on the reverse strand, counting down.
CTCCTCCCCTTATTCATTCTCAAGCCTCCTAGCCTCTCCCTCTTTTTTCATCACCAATTCACTCCTACCTAATTTACAACTCACCTTGTAAAAATCATGATAATTAATGCAAGAGCATCCAGTAGTGCCAAGGCAATCTTGCATCACCAACTTTCTATTTTTTAGGAAGTTGTTACATTTTAGGGAAAACATGATATTTTGTAGGTGGGTTTGAATTATAAGGAATATGAGGACAAGAATTTGACATAATCTTTTAATGTAATATTAAGCACTCTAGCGAAAGAATTGGGTCAAAATCTTTCACCATTTGAAAGTTATCGTAGTTTTAAGTTTCTAAAAACCTATCAAAAAAAAATTAGAGCCAAGTTTGAGGCACTAAATAGTTCTGTACAGCCTCAAACATTAGGTTATGTCCATAGGTGGTCCATATGGTTGTAGTATTATCAGATATCTTTCCAATGATGTAAACATTTTGTCAATTAGAGTCCCGAATCAAAAGTTATGCCTCCCGGAAGTTGGACCACTTTTTGGGAACTGCCCAGTTCTTCGCAACTAGTTCAAATTTGAATTTCAAATCCTCTATTTTGGCACCTAGGTGCTAGATCTCAAAATGTAAATTTCAATTCTGGATGTAAACTGAAAATAGGTTGTTTTAGGCCCATCTTCAAGGTGGTAAAGTAGTTTTTGAGAGAAGGTATAAAGAGAGGAGGTTCTCTCCAAAATTTGATAGTATTGTAGCATGTGAGGCATGTAGTTTTTCTTTTTGGGTATAATTTCAATATAAAAACTTCTTTATTTAGATAATAGAAAATTACTTTTGTTTTTTTTGTTCATATGTGTCTCAATTTCTACCCTCACCAAGTGGTATCAGAGCAGGTTGTTCTTGAGTGTGTGGATAGATCACTGATTGTGAGGCATTTTGCACCAACATTTGTGGTTGTGGGATTAAGGTCAAGATTGTTGCAAGTAGTGGTTGGTGTTGCACCAAAAGATCAACCTGTTAATTCCCAGTACAAACACTAGACTTATAGAAGACACAGGAGGAGGTTAAGCAATGTCACAAATCCCGAGGGGAGTGCTGATCATTTTGCCAACAATCTCCCCCTCAGCGTTACTCGAGGGGATTCAAACCTGTGACCAAGCTTTGATACCACTTGTTACAAGTAGTGGTTGTCATTGCACCAAAAGATTGACTTGTTAATGCCTAATACAACCACTAGACTTATAGAAGACACAAGAGGCGGTTAAGCCATGTCACAAAACCTAAGGGGAACGCTAACCATTTTGCCAAAAAAGATGCCTCATAGAGTGATGTGTGGTGTGCATGGTGGTAGAAGTGCTCTAGAAGATGATGATTTTAGGGCCCTCCAAAGACAAATCAATGTGTTGCAGGAGGAGCTAAGAAGAGGGTTCAACTCGATTAGAAGGGAAAAAAGTGAAGAGGAAGAAGAGGTTGACAATCCATCTGAGGGTGAAGAAGAAGAAGAATCTAAAGATCAAAGTCAAGTGTGGTTGATAAGGGCCATTTAAAAGCTAGGAAAAAGACCCAAGATTAAGGATTCATATTACTCTAGAAATTTGAACTCAGAAGAGCTTATCAACTCAATAAATGAGATGGAGGAATATTTTGAGTATGAGGAGATGGATGACCCAAATCAAGTCAGGTTTCCAAAGAGACATTTGAAGGGCCATGCCAGTATCTAGAGGAATGAGGTTCGACTACAAAGAAATAGGAGAGGAAATAAAAAGATCACCAAGTAGGACCAAATGGTTGAAAAAATGAAGAAGCAGTTCATCCCAATGGACTATGAGTTGGATTTCTTGAAGAAACTCCAAGGATTAAGACAAGGGAGTAAGTTTTTGAAAGATCATACGGAGGATTTTTACAAAATGATTATCAAAACAGGCCATGCAAAGGCCTTAATGGGTTAAGGCCAAGTATTCAAGAGGAACTAAGCCTGGTTATAATGGACAATATTGAAGATGCCTGATGTAGAGCATCATGGAAATCATTTACATATTCTAGGATCTTGTTGATCCATACAACATTTCACCATAAGAGTAACATATTAGAGGCATTTTCATCAAATAATTCTACATCACCCACAATTCATCCAAACCAAGCATTCACCAAAACCTTCAAGGTTCGTCCAAGTTCTTCATTTAAGGAACCAATAAAATCAGATTTACTTGATCAATATCAATTTCAAACATCACAATTGGCTCCATACACTTACAATACCAATCAACAATGAGTACATCCAATTCATGCTATCAAACATCTTCCAAATGTGTCTCAATGGTGACAATTTTCATACCCTGTATTCTATTATTCCCAAATTTCATTCTACACATCATCTTGCAAATCTCTCCAATGGAGATATAAAAAACCAGGGTTAGTAAATCATATCCCAAATTTAGATAAATCCAACAGTTAGATTAAATGTTATGGTCTTTGTACCAAGACCTATTTTTTGTCACAAAATAAGAAAAGCTTCTTACCAATCATGTTTGGAATGACCATACAATGCCTTTTTATAGACCTTTGACCATTTTTGACCTTACAACTACCTCACATAACCATTAAGCTTCCTTTTACAACTTTTAATGCAACTTTACAATATTGCATTTTTGTAACTTTTCATCTTCTTAACAAATTTTGTGATATTTTCACATAATGACCTCAAAACTTGACAAAAACCTTATAAACATGTCAAATTACCCTTAAATTATCTTTTACAAAAATTTATGCCCTTTCATGGCATGTTTACATCATGTTAACTCTTTGACCCCACTAGATCCTAAATGGACAACTATGCAACTTTTAAACAAATGACTCAAGTAGCCTCACATTATGACTCCAATGGATAAAAATGAGCTCAAATACATACATAGATTCTTTAAAATTCATAAATGACCCAAATATAATCAACTAGTGACCATGGAAATCTTGATTGTTCTTGTACAATGGGAGCTCCTGCACCATACTATTGGCCTTCAAAAGTTTCCAAGTCCCTTGGAAACATGGAACCAATATCCTGCAAGAAAAAAAAAATTAGACAAATCCTTCATGCCTCTAATCCTCTTCACCTTTTCCTTCAAGGACATAGGACTATCCTTTCTATCTCCTTCTCTATTGCTCCTATCAGTGGAGCATTAATGGCTACAACATCTAAGGTACCATCAGTAAAAAATCCACCTTTCATTGTTATTACAAACTCACCAACCTCTTTGCCTTACCTAGGAGTTCTCCTCCTTGCCTCTCTCCCTGGTCTTTTGGAAACTAATTTGACCACTCCTTGGCCCTAGACCATCTCTTACGGCCTCTTAACAGACCTACATGTTTTCCCACTTGAAATTTAGTGGATAGGTACCTGCAAACATATTTTTATCAGAAAAAACCAATAACAAATCATAGGGTTAGGTCTTTGTGTGTATTACCTCCCTTGGCAGTCTACCCACACACTCGGGATCTTCTAGCTCTGATACCAATCTGATGTAGAGTATCATGGAAACCATTTACATCTTCTAGGGTCTTGTTGATCCATACAAAATTTCATCATAAGAGTAACATATTAGAGGCATTTTCATCAAACAGTTCTACATCACCCACAATTCATCCAAACAAAGCATTCACCAAAACCTTTAAGGTTCATCCAAGTTATTCATTTCAAGAACCAATAAAATCATATTTACTTGATCAATATCAATTTTAAACATCACAATTGGTTCCATAAACTTACAATACCAATCAACAATGAGTCCATCCAATTCATGCTATCAAACATCTTCCAAATATGTCCCAATAGTGATATTTTTTATACCATGTATTATGTTATTCCCAAATTTCATTCTAGACATCATCTTGAAAATCTCTCTTGTGGAGATGTGAAAAACCAAGGTTACTAAACCATATCCCAAATTTAGATAAATCCAACGGTTAGATTAAAAGTTATGTTCTCTATACCGAGACCTATTTTTGTCACAAAATAAGAAAAAAAATTTACCCAATCATGTTTGGAACGACCATGCAATGCCTTTTTATAGACCTTTGGTCAGTTTTGACCTTAAAAATACTTCTCATAACCATTAATATTCCTTTTACAACTTTTAATGCAACTTTGCAATATTACATTTTTTCAACTTTTCATCTTCTTAATAACTTTTGTGATATTTTCACATAATGGCCTCAAAAATTGACAAAAATATTATAAACATGTCAAATTACCCTTAAATGACCTTTTACAAACATTTATGCCCTTTCATGGCATGTTTACATCATTTTGACTATGCAACTTTTACACAAATGGCTCAAGTAGCCTTGCATTATGACTCTATTAGATAAAAATGAACTCAAATACATACATATATTCTTTACAGTCATAAATGACCCAAATATAATCAACTAGTAACCTTGGACATCCTGATTGTGCTTGTACAATGGGTGCTCCTGCACCAATGCCTACCAATTTTCATTAAGGGTGGAAGAGAATATAAACAAGAGATTTGAAGGAAAGAAAAGAGGGAGAAGTCAAGGAGGAAGGGGCGATGGAAGATCCTTTCAAAATCAAAATTAGGACTAGAGGAAAAATGAAGATGTGGGTACTAGCCAAAATCAAAGGAACGATAGCTTCAACCACTCTCATGATCAAAATAAAGGAGAACAAAGAGGAAGAGGAAGAGAAAGGATTGGAAAGTGATCTGGGAGAGATATTTTTAAAGGAATTTTTTTCATTGTGGTGAAGAGGGACATCAAGCCTATGAATGTCCACAACACCAAGGAAGGACGAATAGGACCAAAGGACATGCCCAAGTTGCACATGCAGATGAAGAAGCTCTATTAGAGAACTCAGATGATACTTAAAGGAGAGAAACCCTCGTTGCTTGAAGAACCCTATTAAATGAATAAAAGGAGTAATATCAGAGGAAGAACCTCTTTCACACTAGGTGCAAGTGTGAGGATAAGTGTTTTGATGTGATTATTGAGAGTGGAAGCACTAATAATCTAGTATCAAAGGAAATGGTCACAAAGTTAAAGTTGAAGAGGGAGAGACACCCACACCTGTATTGGATTGTCTAGTTGAAAATGACCACAAGTTCATGGTCAATGAGCAGTGCTTGGTGAAGTTCAAGATTGGAAGTTACTGAGATGAGGTACTATGTGACATCGTACCCATAGATGCATGTCATATGTTGTTGGGGAGGCCATGGAAGTTTGATTAGTGTGCTATACATGATTATCATGAAAAAACCTATCCTCTAACAAATGATGAAGTTCGTCAAAAGCTAAAGTTCCCTTGATGAAGGAGGAAGAAAACTTATTTAGTAGTGCTAGGATATGGTTTTTTTATGGGATAAAATTTCTAGAAGACATGAAACATGAACACCTATGTTATTATTCAATTCCTAGAATGGATAAAGAAGATAGTAGAGAAGTTTCAGTAGAGGTTTCAAGTCTGTTGAATGAGTTTTAAGATATTGTGTGTGATACTTTCCTTGAGGGATTACCACCAGTAAGGAAGATTAGTCATCAAATAGACTTAATCCCTGAACTAATTTTCCAAATAAGGAACTTCATAGGATGACTCCTACTGATAATGAAAAGTTGAAAAGACAAGTTCAATAATTTTTAAGGAAAGGCCAAATTCAGTAGAGCCGGAGTTCATGTATGATACTTGTAGTACTGGCACCAAAAAAGGATAGGGAGTGAAGGATGTGTACGGACTTAAGGGACATAAACAAGATAACAATCAAAAAGGATGGACTACTTGAGTGGAGCTCAATATTTCATGAAGATGGAACTCAAGAGTGGGTATCACAAGATTCAGATTAGAGAGGATGATGAATGGAAGACTACATTTAAGAAAAAATAAGTTATGTATGAGTGGTTATTCATACCTTCTGGAATAACCAATGCACCAAGAACCTTCATATGCATCATGAACGAGGCACTAAAGGAATTTATGGGAAAATTTGTTATTATGTATTTAGATGATTTTTTTTTTTCAGTAAGTAGATGAGAACTTAATGGATATTTGTAGAGTCTTCAAGAAGCTAAGGGAGGAGAAACTTTTGATTAACCTAAAGAAATGTAGCTTTGTAAAAAGGGAACTAGTCTACTTGGGGTTTTTGACTCACTAGATGGTCTCAAAATAGATCCAGAGAAGTTGAAGGTCATTATAGAATGGCATGCCCCAAGGACTACTACTGAGGTAAGGTATTTTCATGGTTTGGATATTTTTTACAGGAAGTTCATTAGAAACTTTAGTAGTATTTGTGCACCCCTAACTGAGACAATGAGAGGGGATATAAAAGAGTTTGAATATGGATCGTGAAAACTGTAAGGAGTTTTGAAATGCTAAAGAAGAAGGTGACAAAGCAACCTACTTTAGCCCTCCTTGATTTTAATAAGGTGTTTCAGGTGGATTGTGATGCCAGTGGTAATGCCATTGGAGCTATTTTGAGCCAAGAAGGTAAGCCCATTGTATATTTCAGTGATAAGTTAAATGATGAAAACAAGAAGCATTATATTTATGATCAAGAATTCTATGCAATAGTTTAGGCATTGAATAAATGGGGACATTGTCTATTGCCAAAAGATTTTTTTTATATACCGATCATCAATAATTACAATACTTAAATAGCTAGGGTAAATTGAATTAGAGAAATTTGAGATGGGTAGATTTTTTGCTAAGTTATACCTTAGTTTTGAAGCATAGGAGTGGGAGGTCTAATAGAGTTGCAAATGCCTTAAGTAGAAGGAAAATATTGTTGAAATAAATGTAGATTGAAGTGGTTGGGTTTAGTGAACTCAAGACCATGTACCCTGAAGATCTTGATTTTATAGAGGCTTGGAAGGCTTGCAAGGAACCTATTACTCTCGGTGAGACGAGGTGGTTGGAATACATGATCCAAGATGGTATGTTGTTTAAGGGAAGTCATTTTTGAATCCCAGGGAGTTCCATGAGGGATAATTTGATAAAAGAGAAGCATAGTGGAGGAATGACAAGACACTTTGGTCGAGATAAGACCATTTCCATTTTTTATGAGTATTATTATTGGCCACATTTGTCACGGGATGTGAAAAAAATTGTGCAAAGTTGTCAAGTGTACCAGATGGCTAAAGGATTTAGTTAGAATACATAACTTTATTAGCCCTTACCTGTGCCATCAAGGCCCAGGGAAAATATAAGTATGGATTTCATTCTTGGCTTTCCAAGGACATAAAGAGGCAATAATTTAGTATTTGTGGTGGTTGATAGGATTTTAAAGATGGCGCATTTCAATTCTTTCCACTAGACCCATGATGAAATTCACATAGTTGATTTATTATTCAGAGAGGTGGTGAACATGGTATTATGAAGAGTATAATTTCATATTGTGATACAAAGTTTGTTGTATATTTTTGGAGAACCTTGTGGAAGAAATTAAAGATAGAGTTGAAGTTTAGTTTTGTACACAAACCCCAAACTAATGGGCAGAATAAAGTAGTGAATAGGAGTTTGGGTAACTTGCTAAGATGCTTAGTAGGAGATAAACCTAAGGGATGGGACTTAATCCTATCACGGGGAAAATTTTCCTAAAAAAATTCTATGAATAGGAGTACTAGTAGGTCACCATTCAAAATTGTATGTGGAGGTAGTCCAATGAGCGCACCAAAATTGAGGAAGATGGACTAAGGAAGCAAGACCAGTGCTAAACTTGTAGAGAACATAAAGAATCTACACAAGCAAGTGTGAGAGTACGTAAACAATATGAATATGTAGCATAAGATTAAGGCATATCAGAAGAGGAGACATAAGGAGTTCCAAGTTGGAGATGAGGTTATGGTGTACTTGAGGATAGAACAATTTCTAGAGGGAACCTACAACAAGATTAAGATGAAAAAATTTGGTCCCTGCAAGATTTTGAAGAAGCGTGATTTAGGGAATGCGTATGAGGTGGAGTTTCCAGGTGGAATCAATATTTCCCATGTTTTCAACATTGCAAATTTAATAGAGTATCATGAAGGTGAACAAAAAGGCACGCTAACAACCTTCATGGAAGTATGTGTTCATGATTTTCCTTCTAGGCCTTCTGGAGCTATATTATTGCACCAATATTTGTGATCATATTCAAGGAGAATTTTCATCATCAAGGTAAAGGATATATCAATTTTCAAATTTAGACTATGGTACATATCAACATTTTTTAAATTCATTTCAACTTCATGGTTAATTGAAAATTTTGGGTTTGACCTAGGGAAACACCTTTCTACACAATATTTTTCCTCTTTTCACTATGCAAGAACTGGTGACAGATGCATGGAAAAATTTATAGACAAATTAGGAGGTCTACAGTCTGCAATTTTTCAAATCTAAAAATATCAAGAGCAAGTCAAGTTGGGAAGCTTAGTCTAGGAAGAGAGTTTACCTAGGCACCTTAGTCCTCTTGATTTTGCATGAAATTTGGATTGCTAGTAAGTTACAGTATGTACTTCCCAAATATTCTACTGGAATATATGTATCAATTTTCTATTTTCTTGTACATGCAGAAAGTCATTATTTCACCCTATTTTACCCTAGATATTGCATTCATCTTCCAAAATTGCATATTTATCTTCCACTTATCACAAAATAGAATTCACCTTGTTCCCAAAGATCTTGGTCCAAGTGGATTATTCTCCTTTCAATGAATTCATATGGGAAATAGATCTAGCTTCCTAGATTGTCCCTACAAGCTAGCAAACTCTATGTTCCTACCTTACAATTTCATACTTAGCCAAATTTGAAGAGAAAACCCCCTCTCCTTGCATGATTTTTATAAAAAAAAGATTGTAATGGATTGGGCATGTATTGAAATGGGATCTAATGCATTGTATTAGCAATTGGGATGCCTTCAAGCTATCCAAATGATGTGCATTTTCATTTTCTATGTTGGGAGTTTCATTCATTTCCAATTTTGGGGTAGAATGAAGTAGGAATTCTCAAATCTCCTTCATTTCTTCATATTTTGACTTGTAATTTGTTTCAAATGAATTGGGGGTACAAATTAAGTGTTATATATTGGTTGGAATTTATTTTTTTTAGTTTTTGTCATTAATGTCAACATATGACATATACTTCATTTTTTAGTTGGTTATATTAGACAAACTATGTTTCTAGTTACTACAGGTAGTTGAACAGAAATGTAAGAACATTGTACAATAGTTCATAGTATGCGAGATTTGGTTTATCATGTTGAAGGTGTATAGACTATTTCTAAGATTTCATGTATTAATATGATTATTTGAGTGAGTTATAGTTGTTTTGGTGAAGACTGGTTATGGGATAGAGACAGGGAACTTGACATAGTTAGTTGCTAAGTTTTGAGCATAAGTTGGTTGCAACGTGGAATCATGGCATGCGAGCTTTAGGCATGGAAGAAAATATAGGATGGATTACACTATGGGATTTTTGGCTTGATTGGGTCATGCTGACAACTATGCTAGCGTATGAACTTGGATAATTGCTTTTCGGAATTGACTAGGTGGTGTAACGTGTGTAATGGATTGGCAAGCATTAATTGTGGAACTCGACGCATAAATTAATATTTGTAATTATTTTATATTTTTATTAGGTGTCATGTGTACCTTAGCATTGTGTAATGTAATGGTTTATGCATTGGGAAATCTCTAACAGGCCAACCTAATTGATTTTGTAACTTGTATAAAAGAAAGTAATGTCCTTAATGTATCATAAGGAATGCAAGGGATAAATAGATGTGAACATTGTTGTTGGATGTTAGAGAATAGATGAAAACTAGGTCAGATGCTTTGATAGAAGTATGAGTGGAACCTATTATCATTCCTTGTGCACTTAAATGGAACTGTAAAGGCAAGTAAGTTTTTATCACCTAGTTCAGTCATTTGAATAGTAAGTTCATTTCATTGTATTTGGACAGTGAGTCCTAAAGGTGGGTTTAACCTTCTCTTTGGAGAAGTGTGCTCGGCCAATGTGCCTTTTTGTTCTCATCAAATCCTAACAGGGTTGAAGGACACTTTAACAAGGTTTGTGTCCCTTAATGGGGACTTTTGTACTGGATTTATTGTATCAACTCCTAACAGGGCTAGGTCTTCTAACAGGGACATTTTTATACTAGTGCACTATCTAGTGGGATCCATCCCCACCAGGTTTTTCCCCTAATAGGGTTTTCCTCAAGAATAAAAACTTTGTGTTATGGTGTTTTTTTCTATCTTATTCATCTTGTTTAGCACTATTATATTCTTACTTAATGATTTGGCTCAGAAATTTAAAGTTTACAATTATTATACATAATTTATTCACCCCCCCCCCCCCTTAGTTGTGTGGTGTGGCTTTCTATTGCTAAAATTGGTATCAGATATTTATTATTCTTCTAGACTTGATTCTTGGTCCTACTCCTTAGGAGATCTTTCATTTAATATAGGTTTATAGGTGCTTTGTAGAGTTGGAATTTTATGGTATTAGGTGTACAAGTTGTCTTCACTTTGATGACATTTTGGGGCATGGTTTGAGATTTGGAGTCTTTTGTGGATGATAGTTGAGTGCAAGTATAGTAATTAAATTAATCATGGTATCATAATTATGTAGGTACACTTTTACATTATCATGGCATAATTAGATTTGTGGTGTTTTGGTTTGATGTTGTGATGCAAGGAGGAAGGAGGATGGGGCCAAAGGCACACCCAACTACCAACCTTCCTACAAGATCAATATTCAGAAGCAACAACACAAGACTAGGAGAGAGAGAGAGAGAGAGAATGAAAAAAATTCGTATATTATTCATGAAAAATTTCATACATGTCGGGTTGTAAGGCCTTCCTGATTATGTCCAATACAATCAGAAATCAAATACAAATAGTTCTCATACATGCGAGGATCCAAAAATACCAACTGTATCTTCCTACTAAACTACTCAACTACATCCCCCTAAAATCTAGAACACCTCTACTTATTTATACAAGAGGTCGTCGAACACGTCAGCTCTAAAGATCCTTAAGATCCAACATTGGAGAAAGGGACGACCCAAATTTAGGTCCACATGCTTCTAAATTATCAATATAACCATTAACTCTATGACCAAAATCAAATGCACAAGTCAACTTCAACAAAGATCCAAAATAAACCACTCGGTGAGCAAGATTACCAAACAACTGAAACTGACTCGATGAGAAACTGAACCAACTCGATGAACAACCAAACCGAGCACCAACCGAGCCTCATCGGTGGAAACAAGAATAATTCATTGAGAGCCCACAAAAAGCTACCGAGCACATCTAACAACTCTAACATGGTTTTGGTGATACGGGATTTCCAAGAACCCAATATGCTCCTATATCAGACACCCATGGTTGATTTGAAATGATTCTCTGAATCATACAGTAGGTAGAATCTAAGGTAAATCCAACTCAGATTGTGAAATCCATGAAATATCTTCAATTGGTATGTTCTTCCACTTTACCATATATTCCATGTACTATTTTCCTCATGTGCTTTTGCCAACTCTTTGTTCCAAAATCTGCTCAACTTCTTCTACCTGCTTCTTAAGATAATCATTTGGTATTGTCATTTCTTCATAAGATTCATGATACTCATAAAAATTTGCAATGTTTAATAAAAGTGATATATCCATGTCATCAAGTAACTCAATCTCATAAGAATTTCCACTGTCAAACTTTCTCAATATCTTACAAGGACCAAACTTCTTCATCTTCAATTTTCCATAGGTTCCAACAGGAAATCTGTCTTTCTTCAAATGAACCATGACTTCATCTCCAACTACAAAAGTGGTAACAATTTTGATATCGCTCTGATACCATGTAAGAATTTTCCTAAGGAAAAGAATGAAAATACCAAGATCTAGAAGCTCAATTGATAATACAAGAGAGACAAAATATGATATGATCAATGATCAAATAATAATGAATAATAGATTGATTGATTGATTGATTGATTATATATAATGTAGGAATGCCTAAATATATAGGCAATGTGATAAGACCACATGATAAGGAGATGATAAGCTATCAACCACACTAGGTGGAATCACATGTCCACCAAAGGTGGATCATCCTCCATTGTACATCAAGTATGTGTAACATGTGCAACAATGAGAGGATGATAATGTGATAAGAGCACTAAAGGTGGATCTCACACATAAAGAGGTATGAGATGACAACTATCACCATCTAAAGTGGAATTTCTCCTAACCATTTGCTAAAATGAAATGCAAACTCCTAGGTGTCTCAATGACAACTAATATGAAAATGCATTATCCTAAGTAAACTTAAGTAAAGTGTAATTAGTAAATACTTAATTACACCAACACCCCCCCTTAAGTGAAACTTAGGGGAATGCACTTAATCTCACAATGCTAGATAAAAATGCATGATGGGTCCCGGCTACTAGGCCATGTTAGGTACCCATGTACAACGCAAGAGTAATGCAATGCAATGCAATCTCTCATAAAGAGGACAAAGAGGGAAAACCTCATGGGAAAAACCCTCCCCCAAAAAGAGAGATGAATAAAATAATAGAATATGAGAGAGAAGGCCACATGTGAGGTAAATATCCCCCCCCCCCCCCCACAAGAGAGAAGAAGTGGAAGAGAGACCAAGTAACCCCCCCCCCCCCCCCTCAATCTAGAATGAACACGAATGGTGGATGCTCCGGAATCGATGCAGAAACTACTCCATGGGTGTGGAACAACATTCCTCCCCTTAAGAAGAAACAAGACCAAATGTGTATATATGAAGCCTCATCCCCCAATTTATAAAAAGAAACCTCAAAATGTATGGAATCTCTGAAACCTGCTCAAGAGTCACCATGTCAACGCTAAAAGGTGCCTCCTCCAAATCATGTGTACTAAGCCACTCTATTAAAAAGGACAAATCAGGATCAACTGAGGATGAATGTAGAACATGTGCCAAAGACCCAAGTGTCTCCTCTGAAGATAAAGTGACCTCCTCCAATTTTTGTATCAAAGTATCCATAATCATGTCACCCTCGAAAGAATGATCAAGTAGAGAATGAAGATGAGGTTCAGCAAGCTCCCTCGCAACAACTGAAGAAGGATCAGATCTTCACCAAAGATAAGATGAATGTCATCAATGAAGTCTCCCAAATCTGAAATGTAGGACTCCACAAACAAACCTACAATGTTTGTTAAGTAGTCATTCCATGGAACTAAGTCTGGAAGACAATGAATATCCTGCTACATTGAATCACCTGAACCCATAGTTGTATAAATGCAAGCATCATCAAGAGCAAGATTATAAGTAGTCTCAATAGGAAGAGATGAAATGGAATGCTCAAAAACTTGATCATGAGTGAGAATACCCAAGTTCAAGTAGCCAAAACTCTCCTCAAAATATGAATTGTCACTGTAAGTGTGATCATATGTTGAAGAATCATTGTCTTCAAGAGGAACAAAATCTGCAAAGGAGTGAAATCGAGAAGAGTGATCCACCATCTTAGTAGCAATAACTGCTCCACTCTCCAAGTCATTGATGAAAACTGAATCAAGTTTAAATTCCACAGTCTTCTTTGTAGCAGCATTTGTTATTTGATAGATAGAAAGAAGGTTATTGGTCAAGTATGGAACACACAACACATCATTGAAGTGTCCCTCCCTAACATCAATACTTCCTTTCCCAATCACATTCATGTAAGTGTGCTTTCCCATCAAAATAGGTGGACCTTTGCAAGGCTCAAATGATGAAAACATGGACTGTGAAGAAGCCATATGATGAGAAGCCCCTGAATCTAGAAGCCATCTACCTAAATCAGGACTTGAAGAAGCATATAAATCTTGTCCTTTTTGTGTGATAAATGTGTGACCCTTTCCTTTATCTTTTTCTAAATTTTGTGAAGAAGAAGTGGAGGTAGACATCCTAGAAGGCAAATTGATCTTGTTCTTTACAAGAAGATTCTTCAATTCATCAATGTCCTTATAAAAAAAATGTTCTTTATGTCCATCCTTTTTGCAATATGCACAAAATCGCTTCTCCTTCTTTGAAAATTCACCCTTTTGAGGTGATGTAGAAGTTCCATGTTGTGTGGAATTTGATTTTGCATTTTCTTGTTGAGACTTAGACTTCTAAATCTTCTTCTTCTTCTTTTGATTTTGATTGCCTTGACTCTCATGATTAGCCACCAATGCCTTGGAAGTTGAAGACTTGAGAATCCACATACTCATTAATTTGGTTTGCTCCAACATCAACATTTCTCCAAATGCCTCAAATGAGGGTATAGTAAAGGCACTTCCCATGGTCATCTTGTGGGTATTGTAACTTGACACAAAGGTTGCATATTCTAAAGGGAGATTTTCCATCATATGATGAATCAATTGTGAATCCTTGATAGTGATTCCACAATCCTTAAGTTGTGCTCTCAACTCAGCTTTGTTGATGAAATCTTGAATTGTGTTAAAGTTCTTAGGATCCAATTTGAGAAGTTGTGCTTGAATTGTGAATCCCTTATCCTCATGCACTTTACCATACAAATCTTCAAGTTTAGCCCAAGCATCCTTGGCATTGCCCAAGGAGGAAATGTGAAACAAGAGATATTGAGTAACACATGTTCTTATAATTCTGAAAGCTTGAGAATGTTTAACTCTCCAATCATTTAATTCCTTATCATCCACATTAGGTGCTTTAATTATCCCATCCACATAATGATTTAGTCCTTTTACCATTAGCTTGCTCCATACATTCTATTTCCATGTAGCATAGTTATGTGGAGTTAATGATGGAAATCCATAAGGACCCATAATAAAAAATTGAAAGAGAACTAGAGAAAAAGAGACATGACCACACAAGGAACCCCCCCCCCCCCCTCCCCCAAATAGATGATTTGGGCACTTTATATATAGTGTGTGCACAATTTCCACTTGTCAAAATGAACCAAAGTGGACTTCTAATTTTGATTATTACAACAGAAAATATGAAGCTATAGCAGACTCAAGAAGATAAGACACAAGATCACTCAAAGATCTAATCAATTACAAGTGCCAAAATAGACCATATTTTGAAAGTACTATGTCCACTCAAAATTTATCCAAACTGATTCCAGATTTGGAAAGTAGACAAAAAATCATGCACTTTAAAAAAAAATTGCACCCGAAAATGTGTCCATATGAGCCCGAACGAAGCCTCTGAAGTTGCAAAAACAAGGATCAAACAAGTATAGTCACCAAAAACTGCAATTTCTGCAAAATTTGTGCACCAAAACTAGAAAATAGCTGCACCACTAAAAATTTCAAGAAATTCTACCCAAAATCACAAAAAAATTGCTCTCAATTTGGAGTCTGGATGACCAAGTTATGGCCTCCCAAAGTCGAACTGCCAAATCAAAACTACATATGGTGAGGACTGCAAATTTTTCAAAACTGATCACATCAGCAAAGTACTATCTTAAATTTGATAGTCAAATGGTCGTCACTGTAGTGCAAATACACCTAGAATTGATGGTCAAACAGTCATCAATTTTAAACATAGGAAATCATGACGTGAGCACTACATTAAATTTGACGGTTAGATGGTCACTAAATCAAAACAAAAAATTATCATTGTGATGGCTAGACATCCATCAAATTTAACATCATAAAAATTGTGATAAATGCAAAAAAAAAATTAAAAATACCCTTTTAAACATGCCACATGGCGCTATCAGATTGGTTGATGCAGTGCTTATGTGTCCTCCATGCGGGACGGTTGCATAGCTATGGAGCAAAGGAGGGTGGTGGAGTGGCACCACTAGGCGATGCTCAGTGGGCGGGGAATAAGCACCTATGCCAATGATATATAAATTGTTTATAAGCGCCTACACCCGCAACATTTTCCAAAGAGCTCGGGCCCTATTCATCCGAGCCGGTGTTGCCAAGCTTGGTCTCGAGTCTATGCGGGTTTTTTTCTCCTCAGGTTGGTTGGGTGACTCCAGTCTAGAATGGCTCGGGTCAAGTCAAGTCACCTATCTTTGGTTGCTTGAAATTTGTTCAGGTGGTCGAGCTTGGGATTCGGTGCTATCTGCTTCAGGTCAGGTCAGTTGTGTGCTACTCAGCTCGATCGGAGTGATAAGGGCCCAACAATTTTGAAATCAACTAGACATTTAGTCCCACATCAACGAGGAGGTGGGTAAAATAATTATTTAAAACCAAACGTCTGCAAAGATAAAATAAATCTCTTCGGGAAATGTCTTCAGGACTACTCAGATGTTGTCGGCCTGTGTACGGACTGGTCAGGAAGTGATTAACCGATCTACTAGCTTGAGCACTATAGGACAGATCTGACAGCCCTGACATACCTGTAGGTCTGATCTGATTGACAAACAGGGGTGGGGACCCCGAAAACAACCCCACAAATTTTGCATGAAAAATGCAAAATAAAAACCAGATCTGCAAAATAATTTGAGAATTTTTTTTTTTAAATCTGAAAATTCGTATTGTACTATAGATTGGACTACCCAAGTCCGATTTGCAAAAAAAAATTTGCCTCAGATTTGACTTTTGCCTAATATAGGCAAATTTATAGTCAAAATTTATGGAAACGGTCACCCAGATGCAATGGCAAGGTCAAATCTTTCTCTAAACACTCCCACAAGCTTTTGATATCCTAGATCTGAATCGTGGCCCTCCAAAAGTTGAAGCAAATAGTCCTCCAATGGCTATGCAATGAAATCTTCTATGGCATTGATACTATGTAAGAATTTTGATATCGCTCTGATACCATGTAATAATTTTCCTAAGGCAAAGAATGAAAATGCCAAGATCTAGAAGCTCAATTGATAGCACAAGAGAGACAAATATGATATGATCAATGATCAAATAATAATTAATAATAGATTGATTGATTGATTGATTACATATAATGTAGAAATGCCTAAATATATAAGAAATGTGATAAGACTACATGATAAGGAGATGATAAGTTATCAACCACACTAGGTGGAATCACATGTCCACCAAAGGTGGATCATCCTCCATTGTACATCAAAGTATGTGCAACATGTGCAACAATGAGATGATGATAATGTGATAAGAGCACTAAAGGTGGATCTCACACACAAAGAGGTATGAGATGACCACTATCACCATCTAAAGTGGAATTTCTCCTAACCATGTGCTAAAATAAAATGTAAACTCCCAAGTGTCTCAATGACAACAAATATTCAAATGCATTATCCTAAGTAAACTTAAGTAAAGTGTAATTAGTAAATACTTAATTACACCAACAAAAGTCTTATATTTTCTTGATCTATCTACTCTGTCCTTGTATTTATGATTACTATGTTCCAACTTATGTTTCACTTCCTCATGCAATGTCTTCATGAACTTAGAAAATTCTTATCCTTCAGTAGTTCTCTTCTCTTCTCCAACAATGTTCTTCAAATTTGATATACCTCTCAATTGTTTGCCATTAACAATCTCAAAAGGTATTTTTCCAGTACTCATATTCACTAAATTATATTATGCAAATTCTTCTTGTGCCAACATAGAATCCCAATTACTCAGTTTGTCTCCAAATGAGCATCTCAACAGATTACTCAAACTTCTATTTACAACCATTGTCTGTCTATCAGTCTTTGGATGAAATGTATAACTATACTTCAATTCAGTACCCACTTTTTTCCATAGTCTTCTAGAAATAACCAACAAACTTATTGTATCGATCAGAGATGATACTCTTTGATAATCCATGCAATCTGATAATCTCCTTAAAAAAAAGATCTGTCATATGCACTACATCTAATGTTTTCATACAAGGTATGAATTGTGTAATTTTAGAAAATCTATCCATAACAAATATAGAATCATTACCTCTTGTTGTCTTCGGTAAGCCAAGAACAAAATCCATACTAATATCACTCCAAGGTTTCTCAGGAACATAAATCAGTGTATACAATCTAATATTCTGACTTACTCCCTTTGCAACTTGACAAACTTCAAAAATTCTCAAAAATTTCTAAACATCCTTATACAATCGTGACCAAAATTATCTCTCCTTAAGAAAATTCAATGTTTTATCAATGCCAAAATGTCTAACCAAACCACTACTATGTTTCTCCTTTATCAAATTAGTTTGCATTGATCCTCTCAGTATACACAATTGAGTACCTTTAAACAACATACCTTCTTGAATGAAATAGTCTTCCCATTTAGTACTCGATTGATCTTGAATAGGTTATCTACACTTTCTCCACGGCTTAGAAAAATCAAGGTCAATTTCATATAAATCCTTCATGTCATCAAAACCAAGAACTTCAATTCTCATTTCAATCATCAAAGATCTTCTACTCAACCCATTTCATATGTCTCTGATACCACCTAACACAGGAAAAAGGGAGGTGGGGCCAAAGGTATACCCAACTACCAACCTACTTGCAGAAATCAACAAAAATTCACTTGGTATCAAATAATGTCTCCATTTCTTTAGGGCTTGAACAATAGCATATAACTCTTGATCATACATAGAATATTTTCTTTTAGCATCATTCAATTTCTCACTAAAGAAAGCAATAGGTTTACCTTCTTGACTCAAAATAGCTCCTATTGCACTACCGCTTGCATGACATTCAACTTGAAATACCTTATTGAAATCAAGTAAAGCTAGCATAGGTAATTCAGCAACCTTCTGCTTCTAAGTCTCAAAACTTTATTAGCTCCATGTGTCCACTTTAATTCTCTTATATCTCCTCTCATATTCTCAATCATAGCATTACAAATTGCACTGAAATTTTTAGTGAACTTTCAGTAAAAACTTGCTAAACCATGAAATGATCTTACCTCACTAGCATTTTCAGGTGTAGGCCAATTCAAAATAGCTTGAACCTTCTCAGGATCCATCTTCAAACCATCAACTGAAATCATAAATCCCAAATATACAATCTCTTCTTTCATGAAGGAACACATTTTCAAATTAATCAGCAACTTTTCTTCTTTCAATCTCTGTAATAGTTGTTTAATGTGAAACAAATGTTCTTCTCTAGTCTTACTGAATATCAAAATGTCATCCAGGTATACAATCACAAATTTACCCAATAATTTCTTCAAAACCTCATGCATCAATCTCATAAAAGTACTTGGTGCATTAGTTAAACCAAAAGGCATAACCAACCACTCATACAAACCTTCTCTTGTCTTGAAAGAAGTCTTCCATTCATCACCTTCTTTGATTCTGATCTGATGATATCTGCTCTTCAAATCAATTTTAGTAAAATACTTTGCTCCACTCAAACTATCCATTATGTCATCCATTCTCAATATAGGATCGAAAACTGATATTTCACTGTTATCTTGTTGATTGCTCTGGAATCAATACGCATTTGCCACTCTCCATTCTTCTTAGGTGCTAATGCAGTTGGTACTTCACATGGGCTCAAACTTTTTCAAATCAAATCTTTCAGCAACAACTCTTGGATTTATCGATTAAGTTCCTCATTCTCGATAGGTGTCAACCAATGTGGTTCTTTATTCAGAAAACTAGCTCCAGAAATCAGATCCATACAGTGATCAATGCTTCTCTTCAGTGGTAAACCATCAGGTACATTATCAAAAATGATCTATTTTTACTTGATGATTAATTTATCAACCTCTTCAGGGACACTATTCATTGTCTTCTCACTTAGTTTGTTAGGAATCACAACAAAATATACATCATTATTCTTCAAATCCTTAACAAACTTTCTTCCTTCCATCAAACAAACTTTCACATATGTACAAACATTACCAACAAATTCTTCAATCAAAGGTAACAAGATTTGTCTTCTCCCATCAACCCAAATGGTATATTTACATGTAATCTATCATGCATGTCTATCATATTGTCAAGGTCTACCCAACAAAATATGACAACAATCCATAGGTATAATATACACAACACCTTATCATAGTACTTGTGAGTTTTCAAATTCACATAACATTGTTCACTTACCAATAGTGTATCTCATCCTTGATCCATGAAATTTGATAGGGTTTAGGGTATTTCAACCTTTCCAACTGCAACTTTGCAACCATTTCCTCAGATGCCAGATTCTTCGAGCTTCCATTGCCAATGATTACCTTCCACACTTTATCAACAACTCTGCATTTGGTCTTGAACAAAATTTTCCTTACTAGATCTTCCTTATTGCTTTCACTCTATAATGCTTTTCTGATCAAGTTATTTTCCTTCTATGGTTCATTCAGTGAGTCTTCTTGCACCAAGGCATTTCTACTGCTACCGACTTTCTTGCTTGCATGTGTACACTCAAATGATCTATGTCCTTCTCCTCCACAATTGTAACAAGTTCCTCAGAATCCTCCTCTACCATAGCCACCTCAGTAGTTGTTGCCTCTTCCTCTAGAAGAACTTTCACCTTTCCACTCACTCTTGCCTTTATCTTGATTTGGTTTGTCTTGATCAGATCTACTATTTTCACCATAAGATCTACCTCTTCCTCTAGGGAATCTACCACCTCTTCCTCTTTGTCTTTTCTCATGTCTTTTGTTCAATTTCTCCTTAGCTTTCAGGGAAAACTGATAAGCTTCTTCAATACTTTCCAACTTAACCAAACTGATTTCCTCTTGAATAGAAACTCTTAACCCATTCGAGTATCTAGCAATTCTTTCTATATCATCCTCAATATGTCCAAATCCGATGTCTAATCTATAGAATTCCTCAGTATAATATTTTATCGAGCCATCTTTCTATATCAAACTTTGCATTCTTTTAACTAGGTTGATCTGATAATCACAAGGTAGAAACTTGCCTTTCAATTTATTCACCAGCTTATTCCATACTTTGATTTTGTCTTTGTCTTTCCTCTTTCTGTCCAATTGTAGATGCTCCCACCATAAGGATGCATAACCTTTCAATTTGTACTTGCAATTTTCACCTTTTTTTCCTCTTAAAAATTTTCATATTCAAAATATTTTCCATCTCGATTATCCAATCCATCAACTCATCTGAATCCATCCTTCTAATGTATTCAGGAGGATTGAAATGCGGTGTAGCCTTCAAATTTGTTAATGCCTTCAAAAGTTTTTCTTCACCTTGATCCCTCATAGGTGTAGATTCTGCTTCACCCTGTTCATCTTTAGCTTCTTCATCACTAACATCATCAATATGTCTTCCTCTATGATGGGTTGTCTCAACGGCTTCTAATCTAACAGCAATCTATCTTAGCATATCCGCTAAGCCTGGATATGCATCTCACCTCCCATTAACCATCTTGAAACCCTCTGCAATTGCAGGTCAAATCACAATCTGACACCCCACAAAAAGATATCAACTAGGGCTTACAAGAAGGAACTAGATCCAATCTCTCTCTGATACCGCCTAACACAAGGAAGGAAGATGGGGCCAAAGGCACACCCAACTACCAACCTGCCTGCAAGATCAACACTCGAAAGCAACAACACGAGAGAGAGAGAGAGAGAGAGAGAGAGAGAGAGAGAGAGAGAGAGAGAGAGAGAGAGAGAGAGAGTGTGTGTGTGTGTGTGTGTGTGCAGAAAACTCATATATTATTCATGTAAAACTTCATACATGACATGTTGTAAGGTCTTCTTGATTATGGCCAATACAATCAAAAATTAAATACAAATAGTCCTCATACATGCGAGGATCCAAAAATACCAATCGTGTCTTCCTACTAAAAACTACATGCTAAACTACTCAACTACTTCCCCCTAAAACCTAGAACACCTCTACTTATTTATACAAGAGGCCACTGAACAGTTCGACTCTAAAGATCCTTAAGATCCATCATTGGAGAAAGGGACGACCCAGATTTAGGTCCACACACTTCCCAATGATTGATGCAACCATTAACTCTACGACCAAAATCAAATGAACAAGACAGTCTCAACAAAGATCCAAAATAAAGCACTTGATGAGCAAGAATACCAAGCAACTAAAACTGACTCGGTGAGCAACCGAACCAACTCGGTGAACAACCCAACCGAGCAGCAATCGAGCCCCATCGGTGGAAATAAGAATACTTCACCTAGAGCCCAAAATCAACTACAGAGCACATCTAACAGCTCTAACATGTTTTTGATGATACAGGATTGTCAAGAACCCAAGATGCTATTGCATGATGTTAGGAGGTTTCTTATCTCCTAGATACTTGATTATTTCCTTGACTGTGGTACTTGAGTGTCAATATGTTTGGAATATGATATTTAAATTTTTTGTTTGATTCGTATGGTCGATAGGATTATTCTCTTTGATATCTCAGTTTGTAGGTTACTAATGTAATGGTGAATTTGCATGTTTCGGTGTTTGGATCTATGAGTTATGTGGTTTGTAAGTTCTAGAGTATATTGATTGCAGTGGTATGATTTTTGGTGGACTATTTGCATCCACATCATTGTTTTAGTGTTTATGGAGATATTGTTAGTTCATCTTGTTTGTGGTTATTTATATATTGGTATATTTTATTTGAGATGAGAGGATGTAAAATGATGTTTATAATACATGGATAGTCAGTTTTGGGACTTGTGGAGTCATTATTTTGTCACCTTCTCATGATAGCTTGGTTTACACATTTCAATAGGACCTTTTAATAATGATGAATTGATGGTTTTAGACTGATTCTTGATGGTGATTTATGTAGGATCTTTTGAGCATGTTACTAGTTGTCAATTGTAGGTGTAGACTTGGATGATCTTCAATTAGGATATCGTTATCACAATGCCATGTGTGACTTGGTATCATGGTTTAGTGAGAATGTTTTGTAGTGATGTGGATTCATCATTTGATGGTGGATGGTCTTCTTTAGTGTTGCACATATGTGGATGAGCTCTTAGTTTTTTTGTTGTAGAATGGTCTTTGTAGGTTAACTATTGTGAGATGGTTATCTTCATGATATTGGATATGTTGACATCTTGGAGCCATTCAGGTTTCCTGGAGTATTTTGATGATGTATCATGGCTTGTTCATATTGGCATGTAATGTTTAGTTTAGATTATGTTTTTTATAATATCATGATGCACTCTTGATTCTAGATTAGAGTTTTGGTATGATATATTGTTCTTGAGACCATGATCTGTTCATTGGAACATGTGTTCTTTTAAGGAGATGTGAGGTAATGATGTCATGTTTATCTTCCTGATTCTTGATTGGAGCTTTGACATTTATCTTATTTGGTTCTCTTTGTATTGAGTACATGGTCATTTTCTTGATTAATTCATGATGATATTATATTGCATTTAGATTTTGGCATGGGTTGATTGGTTGCAAATTGTAGACACCTAAAGTTTTTCATCATTGATTGACCAAATTTATCATCTCTCCTCATCTACAGTCATCGTCTTGGTAATTAAATAATTTATAATTATTTAATGATTATTCCTCTGGCTACAAAGCAGATTAATTTAATTAATTTACCTAGTTCATAGTCCCCCTGTCTAACCTATTTCCTCATTTCATTAAATAAATACCCATTTTTATTTAATTAAGATCCTCCCACATTCGTTTCACCACATTTTAATTTAATTAACTCAAAAACATCAATTTCCCTCACCCACTACATCCTCCTCACTTTTCGACTTGCACTCTACTAATTCTTTTTTCATTAGCCTAATCACATCCCACTAATTGTGATGCAGTCAAGGACAGAGAATCTCCAAAGGAGATGTCCAATCCTTAATCCTATAAACACCATAGCAAAAATGATCAAAAAACAATTAAACAACACTAGCCAATAAGGAAATATGATCTTCTATTATCACTAAGCCAAAGGGTTTACATCAAGTTGGCTTGCAAACATGTAGTCTTACATTCCAGGCATAAATACCTGATTATTTACAAAATCAAATTCTAGTCTACCAGTTCTCTCCCATCTACCAGCACTCTACATAGCAATAACTACTACCTAGCTTATATACAAGATCGCCAACCACAAGTCGGCTTATCTGATCATCAATCTCCAAGATAAAGGAAACGGTTTACAAACATATAGGTCGGGACCTAAATCCATAAGAACGCCCCCAAATAGATACATCATGTCGTGCGAACATACAAGGAGGTCAGCCACATATGTAAGAACATAGAACAAGGCACCACAGAGCTTCACATAATGTGAAACTCCATTGCAAGCTGAATCTCACCACCCTGGCCATTAGAATGGGAAGAACCAAATAGGACCGAACCGATCATTAAATATCTTCATCTAGAAATATCAGAATGAGTTGTGAACCTAGACATAGGATGTCTAGGATGTCTAGAACACAACATAAGGATTGTATAAGAAAATGAGCCAACTGGAACGATCGCAGTCCTAAACACCATAAATTATCTAACTAGAAAAATAAACAAATAAACTGAAAGGATATATTTTTTGGGTGATGCAAGATTGCCAACGACCCAAGGATGCTCTTGCATCAAATTGTTTGCACATTCCTAATCCCATGATTAGGGAGAAAGTCAATTTTTTTCATAAATGGATAAGCTCTTTCTCCACTTGTCCCTTCAATCTTTATGGCTACCCACTTGTGGTCATCTACCTTATATGGGTCTCCATCCCATGTGTCCTCTTCAAGGAATTTAAATTTCCTTACTTTTGTTCTCCCGTCTACTTTGGAGTGTGAAAAAATAAAGTGCCTTCATGGAAAAAATTCTTCAAACTTCAAAGTCCCTTTCTTGTCAACAACCTTGTCTCACACTCTCTCATGGGTTGGGACTTGTCAACCTCCCATGAGAATTGAAGACAAAACCATCATTTACCCTTGATCTTTCCTCCTTGCATCTTGGTCATCCATTCCATCTCCCCTACAATTCCTCCATCACTTAGCCATTTCTAGTAACTATCATTCACAACAACACCTAACTTATGAACTCTCATGCAAAATAGAGAAATTTTCATCCTTGAGCACCAATATGTTGCCCAAATAATAAGAACACATTGAATATACCATTGTGGGGGAAATATACTCTTTGAGCGGAGCATCATACTTGATCTTCATTGGTTATTTTGTGAATTTGAGCTCTTTTTAAGCCTAATCTTGATTGTTGATTCATGTTTTAATTTATGTTTTTAAGTGTTTTTATTGCCAATTTCATTCCTTTTGAAATCACTTTTCCTTGCAAACACAAGTGATCATGGATGCTTGGACACTTAGGCGAGGCTTGGAGTTCTCTTGTAATTAGAGACATGTTGAGATGGGTACTTTTGATGAGATTTTTAATAGGAAGTTTGAAAATCTTACACCTTTGTTGGATGTGAGTTCAACATGGACCTAAGAGCATAGTGTTCTTGGATGAGTCATGAGACTTGGATCTTAGAGGGGCGTTTGTATTCTCCGCCCATGCTCTACTTGGAAATTTATTACTTTAGAGGTATTGCCTATTGTTCCTTTCAGGTGTTTTGTAGTTTATACTTTATCATTCACACATATGGATCTTGAGCTATGGATAAATGGTTAGTTATGGAGGATTCATATGAGATATGGATAGCATGGTTATCACTTTGTATATATGTGTTAATATTATTATGTCATTATGAGGATATTAGGAGATGGTTTATGTGTTGATTTCATTCTTTGACAATGGTTACTTTTGAGTTTGATCTTCTTGGTTTGAGAGGCTTACATCCATGTTGGTTACATGATAGATATGTCATGTTAATCTATGATATCAAGAGTGTGTTGGGTGTTTCTATGGATTTTCATTTGGGGTGTTGTAGGGGAGATCATACTTGACACAATTTTGCATTTAGAGGTGTATGTAGAATAGCGGATAACAAGTGTGATCATATTTGTAGTTATCATGGATTCATTAGCGGATATGATGGATAGTTATCACAATGCTTGGAGACCTTAGTTACATGGTTCAATGGGAGCCTTGATAATGATGTAAATTCATTTTTAATGATGGATGGTTATCTTCATGTGGCTTGGAGATAGTGACATCTTCGTTTGCAATGAAGGAATATTGAGTCTTTGGTAAGGTGTCGACTTGTGGTATGTTCTTTGGAGCATATGATCTCCTTGGAAGAGATGTGAGATCGTGATGTTCTAATCCATGGTTGGAAATTTAACGACGGTCTCGTTGATTCTCTTTGGTTTTGAATATTAATCATTTGCTTGGAGCTTCATGATTTTGCAACGTTGCATTTGTAGTTACCATGGATTGATTGGTGTATGCTCATGGAGAATTAAGAGACTTGGTGAGGATTAGAGATATTTTGTTCGTAGAGATTATGTTTTGAGATGGTCACTCTTTGATGAGGATTCAACTAGAGCAAACGAGGAGTGTGCATTTGGTTATGGACATGAATCCATTATAAACCTAAAGAGAAGATTGTCAATTATTGTAAGATTTAATTGCTTGGTGTTGAGTGCTCGTGACAATCTTGTATCCTACTCATGGTCTACTCCACACATGAATGATTTAAAAGGTATTGTCAAACCAATCATTAGATGTATTATTTATTTTATATCTTGTCTTCTCATTTTAGTCAATCTTGCATCTAATAGTTCTAAGGACTTGTTGAAAAGATGTATGGTTATATGAATTTTCATTGTTCTCCTTGTTGGTCTTGAGCTATAAATCTGATTCTTAGGACCTATTTGGCGAGGCATAATAACAAGTTCAACTGTGGGCATATTCTCTTTGTTGTGAGTGGTTGGTTTGTTTGATCTACCTATGCCTTTTTTACTTTTGTAGAGGCAATCAAAGGGTTGACATCATTTGAAATGAAGAGACTTCTTTGACAACATGTTTGGTGGTTTTGGAGCTCTTGCCATTTTATATAAATAACTCTTAAGATGTAGAAATAAATGAGTAACAATTGAATGTAGAGTTACTCTATAGGAACAAGGACAAGTGGGATGCATAACAAAGTTGTTCACAGGTACACATGTACTGCCATGTTGGAGTCAAATAGGAGAATGGAAGTGAATGTATTGTAAACAAATTTATTGTTGGTAATGCAAACTTAAGCTCTCTTCTTGGTGGAGTTTATTAACATAAGAGTTTCTCTATGTAAATCTCATGGTATGTGATACTCTTAGTTATTGATTTGTATTGCTTTGATGTATGATGATGTTATTTATTATTTATTGCTATTAGAAATTAACATAAAATAGTGTAAGTAAACAAGATATGAAGGTTGATATTCATATCATAAAGAAGGATATAAACATGGTATTTTCACGTTAAGGCAATTTAATTTTTGCATTTACATAACATTTTCAGATTTTCGTGTAGTAGTTGTCCAAGCATTGTATCTCATCCTCTGATTACTTGTTTGGATAGAGATTGAATTTCACAGCCTTCAGCATTCGAACCTGTATGTTTCTCAACAATAATCAAGTATTCTCAAATTAAAAAATCTCTGTTTGCACTACAAGTTACAAACATATTGCATAGTAATTGGCAGAGGCGAATGCAGCATAAGATCTCCTTTTATTCTACAAACTTAAGAGGTAAATTCATATTAACAAAATAAACCAATTTCAACAATCATGTAATGAATAAGCATCTTGTCATTGCGTGAATTTATATATAAAGGTGCAAAAGCGAATACATCATATCTACAAAATTATAGAGGCAATTTCATATAAACGAAACAAACAGGTTTCAAGATCAACTTTCGTGGAGTAAATATTCATCAGTTTATGGAAAATCTTGTAAAGAAAAGTGCAAAGACACATATAGCATCTCTGAAATAATACATGACTGCTAAATAAAATGCATTCCCACCCTGCATGTTTGAAGCTGAAGCCCAACTGTATAAAAATTTACTACTCTGAAGGTATTAAGCAGTAATCTCAGATGTATATATACTCGAATAGTTATTACTCTGAGGGCATTAAGCAGTATTTTCAGATGCATATGTACTCAAATACCATAGTTGATCGAGCACAAAGTGAACGATGAAAGCTTACCTAATAAACATAAAGTTTCAAAGTATATCGATTTGTAACATTTAGTTTTACCTGTTCTTGTGGAGTGCCATGTAGACTGGTGCTATTGGTCCGCATTAATTCAACCATATCTGTATAGTTTTTCAAATTACTTATTCCCTTCATATGGCCTTTTTAAAAAATGTCACCAGAATCTCACACAAAATCCAAATGAAATGAAGAAACACGCACAGTAAAAGCCAACTAACCAGAAATCAAGTATTCTTGTTTGATAAGGGAAACCTACATAGCAACACAAATTTTTTGATGATGTCGAACACATTAAGGTGAAAAGCTATTTACCTTATACAGTATTGCAGATCTCAAATAACATTCTAGCTTATATACCATAGGAGAGAATGTTGGTTATTGAAATTAAAAAATATAGTACTGATGACCGCTAATTGATAAAAATTACAAGGATTCAGCATTTCACGCTCTAGGCTCATAATGTACCAACAAAAAGCACGAAATAAACAATTTGCCAAACAAGAAAAAAATAAACCAATGTCAATATGTGTCCAATCTATATACATTTTCACATCTTTGCAAACCCTTATGTGACTACAATAGATTAAAGCTTTGAGATTTCCACAAGTTCTCCCTCAATTTGATAAATATATCTGTCTTCAACTACATCCTCTTTTATGTCCAATATTTCAGGTCTAACTAAAAGAGACACACATATTGGAAATGAAAATTGCCAACATAGCAAATGCTATGTACATGAAGAATTAAAACATCTAAACCAAAAAAATGTTAATGGGATACTTATCAATCTGTTCCAGAAGGCTGTAGCTCCATTGATTCTGCTCTGGACTTTCTGCAATGACTGGAATTTATTGGAAGAAGGTTAAAAGATAATTATCAATCTATTCCAGGAGGCTATAACTCCATTGATTCTGCTCTGGACGTCCTGTTTTAGATGTGATATTTGCCACTAAATATCTCAAATCTCGATGTAATGATCCAAAATCCCATCTCATCAATAGAGCTGGCCAGATAGGCTGTTCTTTGTTCCAATTGGTGCCTGCATCATTCAGGCTAGCATACAATGATCTAGGCAACTCCATGAATTTAGCATGAAAAAACCATAGTAACCAAAGCAGAAGATCAAAATATCTGGCACACTGGCACACTCACCATAACTAAGTCCAATTGAATGCTAAGCTGGTATATAGGAACTCCAGTGTTTTAGCACAAAGAACCAATACTAACTGAAGCAGAAAATCAAAATATATGGCACACTTAACATGGATAACTCTAATTCAAGGTAAACATATTTGCAGAGCTAAACAAAATAACTTTACCTATAACAAAATTTTGCTTTGCATAAATTGCTATTAAATTTAACAAAAACCAATTTATTCTCATACAAGTAATATGGCAAAAAGGATTATTTACAGCAAACTTATCAAAAATTTCAAGAAAATATTGTTCCTAATGTTTCATAACAGTTGCGACTTCTCAGATCACAAAGAATTTAGCTACCAATACAACCTCATCCATGAAGAGAAGGAAACATGCTCATCAACATTACTTCAAGTTCCAACATCTTGAAACCAAATTACAGGCCTATTTTTTTCTACCACCACGATCCCTCAGCGCCAAGGTCAATATTTCTCCAGGCCCAATGTTATAATATGCAAGCGATAAATTGTCTTTGAGAAACCCAGCCCTACCACTGAGTTTTTGTTTGTTTGCAGGCAGGGCAATCTCTACTGCAATCTTATCCTTAAGATTGGCAATAGATTCTGAGAGAGACTGTATTGTAACTTCCAGCATCTGACCACTCATATTTCCTTCTTCAATATTAGGAACAGAGATAGAAATGCGCACAGATCCCTGCAAAAGTTAAAAGTATACATATACATAAGAAACATATATGAAGAATTAGTGTGGGAATAACGGCTTGCTAAAGACATAAAATGGGATATCATGAAGATATGTATTGTACAATATCTAAGACATAAAATCCTCTGATCTACATAAGCAGTCCTTATTTGCACCAGAGTATTAAGAAAAAACAAGTGAATACTTTGTCAAAGATGATTTGCTAAATGGCTTCTAGTAGACTTTTGAAAAAACCTTCCAATTGGCTAACCATTTACTAACTTTTCAGAAACTATATTTCCCAACTGGTTAAAATTCCAAAAAATATTACCCAATGCTTTACATAAAATTGACTTCAAATTACTAAATTTGCCAGGTCTTACACATATTAATTGTAAATCCTCTGTTTTCTAAAACATTATATTGTGTAGTGCTTATTTATTAAACAACAAAGTTCACAAAATAATTATTTCTTATTCAAAATTCTGCATATGGCAAACATGCAACAAAAATATTTGTGGAACACAGACCATTATGAGAGTTGGAATCATCCATACTTAGATGCATGTATATATGGGGCTTAGGATGCAAAACTGTGGCTTAGGGAATCTGTTTACCTGTAAATAATGTTGATAGCTTTTTCCCAGGAAATTATCCCAGATGTCTTTTAATTTGTGATGTCCCTGTGTGCAGGAGATGTGCCCTGGCAGCCATGTGTCTGTATGGGGTTGTCATAAATCCTCAGATGCTAGGGTGGAATGCCTGCGGGACATGTGCCTCGAGGCCACCCTTAATGCCTGTGTGTACAACCCTCACCACCAGGCTGGTCTTTTGGTGTAGTGGTTGGGCCTTAGAGGTATAAGAGCTGAGGTCTCGAGGTAGAGACCCGCATAGCATGGTGGGCTTGTGGTGTCCCTGTGCATGGGAGATGTACCCCAGCGGCCACATGTCTGTATGGGGTTGTCATTGACATAAATCCTTGGATGCTCAGGTGGAATGCCTGCGAGAAATGTTGTGATATCCCCTTCCAGAAGTAAATTGAATATTAAATTATAATAAAATTAATAAATATATTAATTGATCAATATTGTTATTTAATATTAATTAATATTAAAATAATACTATCAATTAATAACAGATCATTATGATTACATTAATCAGATAGTTAGCTATCTAAACAGAAACAACTGAAAGTAATGGTGTGGCAACAGTTATAGAGTTGTTAATATAATCGATGAAAATATATATTACTTATGCTAGCATTTCTTAAGAGACACGATGCCCGTAAGGAATAAACTAATTATTATATATATTGACCGAACTGGATTATTAATACAACGATTAGAATTATTAGGATTGAAATGATGAAGTTTGTAAAGGAATTGATTAGGGAAAGACACAAGGCATGTCTTTTGGCATCGTGGCTTATCATCCCTATTTGTATAATATAAGTTGGCATTCAAATTCATTTGGAGGGGGATACAGACAGACAGTTTAGATGGCAGACATAACATGGTAACTACACACCAATGGGAAAGAAGAGATATACGACAGATAAAATTATTCTTTCATTTCTATGTTCATGATGGAGAGTATATTATAACAAGGGGAATAGATTACGAATAATAGAGATCAGATGATATTATATCATGGTATAAATGGAATTGAAAGTATTATTATCTATATGGTATTATGAGGAAAACAGCAGAGAAGGAATCGTACAAATCAAAGTAACGAGAATCGGAATTGGCTCGGAATCGGCAAGGCCGAATCGAATAGCGAATCGGCGGTGAATCGCCAATGAATCCGCTACAAATCGGCAAAGTGAAAAAACCCTTGAAATTTAGAGATTTTAATGATTTAAAACTTATTTCATGCACCATTTATTGAATATGACTTAATAAGCACACTATAACTGTCCATCACATACATTACATGTAAAATGTAAATTGTAGCTAAAGTAAATAGAAATCATAGGATCGTAATGAGTCAAACCATAGAATGTATGTAAGATGAAGATCCATAAGACATCAAATCATAAATGTATGTAAGATGAAGATCCATGAAACATATGTCTATCAGTATCTGTAAGATCCATAAAACTAAACCGTTTCATAGTATGAATCTATGATGCTTGATCATTGATCAATGCCAAATGTCAAAATCTTCATAACTAGATCTTAGGTAGTCTTTGTTGGTGGCTATTTTCAAGTCCCTAGGTCCGGCAAATGAGGTTTGAATGATTTTGGCCTGTTGGGAAGTCATGTCTGTCTGGGATTTGGGTGAGAGCTAAGCTAAGTTTGTCATAGAGATGGGGTCGAAACCAAGTGATTTGCAATTAAATGAGTTAAAACCCTTTGAGAATCCTTTTGCCAGCTTCAATTTGACCTTAGAAAGCCATGATGGATTGTGGGAGGTAACCCTGCTAAAGGTTTGTTGAATCCTGAAATTTGGTTAAGTCTGGAATTTTCAAAATCTAGAATCTGCATCTTAACTCCTATGAAGCTGGAACCTATCTCAAACAACCTGAAGTATATATATTTTATAATTTATACAAATATAACTTAAAGTATAAGAAATTAAATAAATCAAACTTATACTTAAATGTTATATTTGTATAAACTTACAAGTATAACTAAGGCAAACGACCAAACAAATAATAAAAAAGTATTGTGTTTTTTTTAATTCTTTAAGTTAAACTTTTATGCTGCCGGGGCCGATTCACGAAGCCGAAAATCGGTGATTTTTTCCTGAATCGCCCATGACTCGCGATTCATGTGATTCAAGCGATTTTTGGGGTTTGAATCGGCCAATTCCGATTCCGACTAAGAAAAAATCGGGAGGGGTGAGTCAGATCACCGAATCGCCTGAATTGCAGTGATTCTCGTTACTCTGGTACAAATGGAATAGAGAATTATATTTAGTGATGATGATAACCATTACAGAGGAAACTGAGACCATATATAATAGTAATCAGAATTACCTATATAGTCAGAATTATATATAATAGATATTCTAAATAAGTCAGTGACAGTGCTGTAAGCCTAGGGTGATAGCAAATAAGGCTATAACGTAGCTATGGAAAGTATTGGCTTACATAATATTATATCTGAATTCAATATAGTTTATGTATGTATTATATAATGACGACGTCAGAATTAATTATACTGAACTATATATATATGTATGTATATAGTACAAAAGTATATATATACCAAGATTATAAATGTATAAATATATATATTAATATTAAGTAATAATAACATCAGAATTATATATATATATATATATATATATATAGTATAAGATATATATAATATAGTTGAATCATAAATGTATTAACATATGTATTAATATTATAATATATATAGTATTTATATATGAATAACAGCAATATCAGAAATATATATATACAAATATATGAACTTACATATATCTAACATTTATATATAGATTAATAATAATAAATCACAAGTACATATATATGAACTAATATATATATTGAATTTATATATGTGCTAATATTAATGAATCAGAGATATATATAGATTAAGATATATACTGTTATATATATAAATAATAATCAGAAACATATGGGCTAATATATAGACCATTTGTATATGTATATTGTTAAGATTCTAATATATATATATATATATATATATATATATGGTTAAATTAATACCACTAATATTATGGAGGAGGTAATAATCTATATTATCTGGTAAGGAATTAAGATAATCAGATATCCCAAACATAATATAAATTGATTTCGATTACTACTTCAGACACGAGAATGGAAGGCAGAGGCCACCAAAGAGGGGCAGTCTAAATCCAACAGGATAGCTCCCGAGATAGGGTGGGTACCAGCCCTTCTTTAACCTTGAGAGTTTGAGCTCGAGACAGGTTAAAGGCTGAGTCTGTAAACTTTGAGGGAGTCTATTAATGGTCTCTAAGCATTTTGGTTTGTCTCCAATGTCTTCTCCCTTCTCAAGACGGGAAGTAATAATATGATCAGATTTGTAATATGTATGGGAAATAGCCAAAATTCTTAATTTGTTATTTATTCTTTATTTTTACTCCAAATGGTAATGTTAAATTAGTTGGGGACATTACAAATGTGCCCTGAGGCCACCCTTAATGCCTGTAGGTGCCGCCCTCACCACCAGGCCAGTCTTTTGGTGTAGAGGTATTGTCAAACTAATAGCAATAGTTTAATGCTTAAAGCAATTACCTGTTATTTTCTATAGGTTAGCTAGAATTTTAGCCCAAAACCACTGCCCTCCCACTGACCTAATTTTTAAAATTGTCTAGCATTGAAAAGTAACTGTCATTTTTTCTATTGTTTAACTCCAAATATGTAATATTGTTGTTTGAAGACAATTATAGTTTTGAATGGAGAAGTAATTATTATTTTTAAATAAGTTTAATTGTTTCTTTTTAGAAATATTTTCCTTTGATTAGTTGACAGAAATACACATCCTACACTTTCATTAATCTTCCTTCATCAGAATGAATTCACATATTAAAAATAAATAGATTTTACGCAAGAATCTTATTCTCATATTTATGGACTATAGAAGCATCAAATCTCTCATAATCATGATATTAAATAAATTATAACTTATGAAAAACAGTGTGTTGCCAGGTGGGGCATGGTGCCGTGGTGAAGTCATTCCGTTTGTGAAGCGACCACCAAAATGCAAACCCCTGCTGAGCCACTGAGCTCACAGGGCTTGTACCTTTGCTGGGCTACTCACAGGATATGTGCCTCCGCTCGGCAGATGTGCTCACAGACCATGGGCTTTCGCTGGGCCATTGAGCTTGTGGGTTCAAATTAGTGAAATATAGTTTAATGGCAACTGATGGCTCCTCAGAAATAGCCTCATGGGAAGAGATCATCCATAAGTGGTCTCTCTGAACTCGGACCAAGCTAAAAACCTGAATTGCCTCATCAAAAACAAATGAAAAACTGTGGTATGCCTTGTCAGCATTTGCACTTGGTCCATCTGTAATGTTACCTCTTCAAAATTAAACTATGTCCACACAAGATATGTATCAGGTCACTATTAATAACAGCAACACCCATGACCTATGAAATTGACCTGGTATAGAAGACATGCTATAAACCTACCACAGCAGATGTATTCTCCAGGAAAATGCAACTTCCAGTGTTAAGAAAAGACAAAGAAGATTTAAAAATTAAGATTAATCAAAGCATTTGAGGGAGTACGCCCAGTGCTTTGAAGAAAATAATTTAACGTAACAATTACATTAAATGTCAGCGATATACTTGGTGATTCTCTATAAAAGGAAAGAATGCAATTTCAGTAACAATTATTACAAATTATAATTAAAAGAATTGTTAATAATACCAAGGGGCAGGTGTAGATTATATCAATTTAAGGAATAAGGTATTTAAGAGAGAGTAAGCAACGTAAAGGAGCATCACTAAGAAAACAATTTATTTTTTTATTTCTACTCGTTGTGGAGCATGGAACTACAGTTCAAATTACCCTTCTAGATCTGGAATTAGAGGATAAAAGCCCATAATTCCTTAGAGAGATTTCACACAGAGATCACCATTGTGCATATTCGAATAATTACATTTTAAATTAAGATATCCTTTCAACTAGCAGCAGGTTGTGGCATTCTAAGGTGGGGGTATCAGGCAGATTTGGAGGCAATATATTAAGAAATAAATGACTGCACACTCAGAGCTAAATTGGCAGCTGCTGCAGAAGATAAATTCAGACTTTTCTGAGCTATATTATAAACATTATAATAAACTATTTGAATTAAAATAATAAACTATTAAACTGTGATTTCTGGGTCAATATCGTATTTATGTTTAATAATTAATTGTGCACGGTAT
This sequence comes from Chamaecyparis obtusa, assembly GCA_027943335.1. NCBI lineage: Eukaryota > Viridiplantae > Streptophyta > Pinopsida > Cupressales > Cupressaceae > Chamaecyparis > Chamaecyparis obtusa. The sequence continues at coordinate 183,274 of BSBK01011513.1, read as the reverse complement.
TATTGTGAGCTAGTGATTGCAATATCTATCTATCTATCTATGTATATAGGGGGAGGGGGGAGGAAGGGGGAGGGAGAGAGAGATCTTGCCTTCCAGTGAAATTAACTTCCTACGCATGTCAAGTGACAAAGCCAACAAGTATCAATGAAGGGAACTTAAAAAAACTCAATATCAATTGCCCAGAACAAAGAAACAAAATATCGTTCAGAATGAGGCTAAAGATGTAAATATGAAAAGAGGAAAAATAAAACTTTGAAAGATTCTAAAGATGGAAAACACCAAATAATTCCAACAATCAAATTATTGAAGAGAAATCTTTTGAAGCCAACAACAGTAACAACAAGCATAGAAGTCATGCACAGAGAACCATGGGTGGGTCCATAAATAGACCTGTTTGTCCTACTTTCATTCAGAAGGAGGAATAAGTGAGACAAGCACAAAACCCAATGGGAGATTATATTCATAAATGTATGTAAAACATAGAGATCTCCATCCAAAAATTCAAACAGTGATGACTCTCACTGATTACATAACTATGAGAAGAAACAAAAATGAACCAAGAGTTGAACCTAGATCTCAACCAAGCCAACATGACCATTAAAAAGTTTTAGGGAACTTAAGGCTATCTACATTTGATGGTTCTAATAAGTGTACTGCTTGTGCATGGGTGCAGATGTTAGACGTATACCTATCTCTGAAACCTATAATGAAGGATGACGGCATAAAATTCACCACCTTACACTTGCAAGACACAGCACACAAATGGTGGTATCATGGGTTGGTTAAATAGCATCATAGTTTAATTGAAACATATAATGCACTCTGCAAAAGGTCAATTGAAAAGTTTAGTAGAAAGGATCTTGAAATTCATTTTTAATAGTTGGCCCAATTAAAGCAAGAGATAAAAGTGGAGAAAGATGTGGAGGAATTCCAAAAGTTATCAGTAAAGGTGCTTGATGTAACAAAAAGGATTAATTGTCCTCTTTATTCTAAGGTTAACTAAACCTCTTAGGTGTTGGATTTAGGGAATTCACCCATTGATCACTCAAGAGGCTTTTAATAGAGCTTTGTATTTAGAAACTTCAGTATCGAAGGAGAAGTTCTATGATCTATCATAAAAACCCCTCCTATAGAGAAAAATAAGAAACCCTTACAAAAAGGGTTTCCTCAACAAAAGGCATTACCACCAAATAGCAATTTTGATGACATGACCAAAAATGAGCTCCACTGAAACAAATTATGTATTTCTTGTAGAAAAACGTGGGAACCTAGACACCAATGCTTGGAAAAAGGTCAAGTGCATTACATAGAAGTTATTCCTGCAGAGGATTCAAACGAGGAAGAACCATAGCCAGAAATTGAAGAATGTGAACTTGAAGCAGAAATAAAAGAGGAAGGTAAACATCCAAGAGGTTCACTTGCTACATTATTGGGCGCTCCTAAATATCATCCTTCTGAGTTCAAAGGACACAAATTTACATTTCTTATTGATAATGGAATAACACACAACTTCATTGATGAAGGATCAGTTGCTAAAAGAGGATTGCAAACAGAAATTTTCAATAGACTCAATATCATAGTGACTGACCATATTACCATTCAATGCACCAAGAAATTCAGCAGTTGGAGATAAATCTTGACAGACTCAAGATGCAAAATGAGTTCAATGTGGTGGGCATAGGAAAAACTAATGTGTTTTAAGAGTTCAATGGCTACACTCATTTCAAGAGTTTACTCAAAAATTATCAACTTATAGAGCTAAGGTCAAATCAAAAGGCAACAAGGCATTACTAATCGAGATCCTAGAGTTGCATCAGCAAAGAGATTGGAGAAGTGTTTTAGGAGTGGACAAGTAGCACGGGCAGCACAATGTTTACTAACCTCTAGAGCTACATGAAGTAGGAGATATAATCATGTGAGCACATAAACACCCTTGGACAAGCATAGCATGGATTTCAATGACATTCGTCAAAGATAGCCAACTAATTTCTCCGTATCATTGAATTAAAAAACAAAGTAGAACCAGTAATTACTACTCCTTATAGACGACATCCAAGAAATCTTGAGGAAATTGAGAAAACAATTAAGGAACTTTTGGAGATGGGTCAAATAAGGCCAAGTTTAAGCCCTTTTGCATCATTTGTTGTACAAGTAAAAAAAAAGACGGAACTATGTGAATGTGCATAGATTTTAGAGCTTTAAATTGATTAATGAATTGCATGATGTAATTCTAAAGCATGGATAGACTCCAGCTTTATGGTGGGATGTTCATCCCAAAGATGCCACCTAATACATCCCTTCCTCGAGGATCTTTTTAAATATCTATAATAGCCATTTCATGTGAAGTATGAAGATTGTTAAGTAAATTTCATTTAATTTAAATTAAGGAATTATGATTAATATGATTGTGTTTTCATTCATGTGGAATATTTAGCCAATGACTTTCACTTGGGATTTTATTCATGGATGGATAATGCTTTACAATGCTAAAAATGAATTATTGCTTTAGTGATCTTTTTCCTATCAATTTTTATGGAATAACCTCTTGGGGGTCTCTCTCTCTTCACACACACACACATAATATACGTATCTTCTAAATAATTAATAGTTATGGCTCTTATTATTCAGCTATAAACGAAATGTTCACTGTACCATATTATTAATCAAATTTAAATTAAAAAATCTTATATCTAAATCAATCTTTAATCATTAAGGGCAATATTTATGAATATGTATATATAAATATATCTCGAGGATATCTTGCGTAGAATAAAGAGCTCTATATCTAGTTATATGTTCACACCCCAAATTATCGGACCAAAACGTTAATAATCGCATTGCATATTCTTACTGCATATTTGCGTATTTATTGGAAGTGAGATTTAGAGTTAAATGAAAGTAATAAGCAGAATTGCCAGAAACTCCTCTACCCCTCCTTGGGCATGTGTATCCATATCCGTATCCGTACCTAATACGGATACAATATGACATGGATACACATCGGATTCCCTACCCACATGTGCCCAAAACTCCTTAATTTTTTGACTGTACCAAATACTATGTGATTTGATTTTAAAAAAATTTGACATAAATCTTCCTTAATTTAAAGCAAACTTCAATCATGTAACTTTTTTTAGTTGGTGTAAAAAAAAACCTACACCAAATGAGGAAGACAAATCAAATGTTTTTCTATTTCAGCTACCCATATTTTTTGGTTATCTTCCAAAGCAACTCTACCATTTTTTTGAATATTGCAAATATTTAAATCAACTTATAATTATGTATGTAGCAATTATATGTCTATATTGCTTTTGAAGTAATGAAAATATCCTGTAATAACTTAGAAAATTGTGTTCAATATATGTATATTTGTATTTTATGAATGTCATACCTAACTGTAACCATGTTGGGGGTCTTAAAAAATGGCTGTATCCGTATCAGACACTGTACCCGTATTTGTATCTGTATCCATATCAATGCAACTTTGGTAATAAATCATTTAATTCCTCAAGCCTAATCTTTCAGCTTCAACAATTGAATCGCCACCTTAATCTTTTGGTGGCGGCAGTGGAAATAATGGGAGGAACTTCTTGCCACTATATGGAGAAGTTAGAAGTTCATCCTGAAGGAGGAGGTTATGGAGCTGGGGGTTCTGCTTTTCAAATGGTTTTGGCCATTGGCATGGGGGAGAGTTATCAGACGTAGAGCAATACTATTAGGATACCAAGAATTAATTTTGTAAGACTCTCAGCAAAGAAAGATCCAAAACATTCATTCAACTTTTGCGCAATTTTTGGTGGGAATTGCAAAACGAAAGCTCTCTAGCATTGAAGAACCATTTATCGGTGATTTTTTGATGGCACAGTTACTTAGGTGTATTCAGATCTAATGTAGGAGTAATCCTGAGTGGTTAGAATCAGCTGGAATCGAGTCTTCTTCAATAAGTAACCAGGCAGGATCTCCTTCATTCATATTAGTTCCCATGATAAATACCAGCATCGTGTATGTCGTAGAATTGATTCCATAACCTCAATTCATCTCTGATCACATAGATTTATCCTAGATCAAGCATTTATATTACTTAACATTCGTAAAGAATATGTATATCTATGCATTCGATAGGAAATATATTAGTGTGCATTCAAGCCCAGTACTAAAGCATATATTTAGACTGTGTTAATGCTTTGATCTTGAAATAATAATAATGAAGTAAAATGACAAAGGGGACGACTTGGATTAATTCCAAGAGGGACGACTTGCAATTAATTAATTAATTATTTCAAGGTGCAAGTCGGCCAGCCTTGAGGAAGGGTTGTGACTCTTGAAGAGTCACCACTATGGGTATAAATGAAGAATGTAGATCTTCTCAAGGAAACCACCAAAAACATAATGTGATAAGTACTTGAGCAGATTTACAAGCTCACTCTTTCATACTATTCTTATTTTTCTTGAGCGATTTATTTCAGACCTTCTAGAAAGTGACTTGAAGGATCGAATTAAGGCTTGAAATAGCAGATCCAAAGATTCGAATTAGAGAAGTAAAGAGCAGATAAATAAAGCGAATTAGGACAGACATTGAGGAGCGAATTCATGCATTTAGAAGCAGACCTTAATGACGAATTAAAGTACAGATCGGTGACCACTAGAGATAGCGAATTGGAGCATACTTGTGGCGACTTGGACCAGATCAAAAGGGTGCATGTTTGGTTATACTTTGGGCAGATCTAGAAAGCGAAATCTGCTGGCAGCGAACCTTAAGATCAATCTCAAGGGCAGATCCAAGAACGAATTCATCTGTCTTAAGGAGAAGCACTTATATACATTCATAGGACTGTTTCAAACAGCCTGATTGGCAAACTACTACAACACAGATCAGAAGTCAAATTGAGGTCAAATTGAATCAGATCTAGGATGACATAAAAGCAAGTCAAAAGAAGCCCTAGGTGAGCTAACTCGGGTCACATCTAGAGGGAGTTGAAGGCTCAGTTTTTTGAAGTCTCCTAAGTCTGATTTCAGAGATACTATCCGGGTACTATCTCTCCTTCTTTGTGATTACTTATTGATATCCTGTGCTTAGTCTTGAAAGACCTCTATAGATTGTAAATTCCTTGCTATGATCTTGAAAACATTAACAGACTGTACCATGCTTTCCTCATTAATGATCTTGTGTGAAATGATCTTTAATGCCATGCATTAGGACTGTTTTTAACATCAAATTGAATGAATAATATCTTAGTATAGTAAATCCACATTTCTGATCACACTCTTGGAATAAATCGAGTGTTCTAATACCAGTACAGATCAATTACCCATTCGATCCATGAATGGTATCATTCTTCATGCATTAGAAATGAAATGAATTGTGTATTGATGTCTCTCGAGTTGTCCATGGAATAAACAATTACTGTTATATCACTGTTGCATCCATTGTAAATCTTTAATACTCAGAATGTTGTATGGCATTGATAGCCATTACTGGCATGCATTAGGTTTTATTAGGATTCTGAGGAACATAACCATGATACTACATGCAAAGAAGACCTGAAGCTCAATAAATCTAACAATAGAACTAGGTTAATAATCGAAAGCTTGAGTTGGCCCAGCCTATCATTATTTTTACAAACCTCGGCATAACCTTATAGGGAATTGAAGCATTTCTGACCCCTATCCATAATTAAGTAATTAGGAATGGACTGAATAAGTACTACCTTGTGGTATAAGAGTTTCTATATAATCTCCTTAAGTCAGAGAGGCATGGTATATGCCGTTTAGAAGATTGGGAAAACTGTGTCTTGCATAACTAAAACGGAACTGTCTTCCTGATCTATTTCTATATGTCCTTGAGTATCCACACATCTTTGGGAACTTGACTTTTTGTATATCATGGTTTACTCAGTCTTTCTGATAGGAATCTATTTATATCTTCTAGAAGGTGGATTTCTGATATAAATCCATGAACCTTATGATTCTGCTTAACAGGTAATTATTCTTAGAAATCCATGGTGGACATCTCTCTCTATTTTTCTTTCTTTGGGACAAAACAAAATTGCTCAAGGAGTTGCCATTTGTGGAGTAATACTTAATCATCAATCAACCTGCAATGATATCTTGACAGTTAAATATCACTGTAAATCTCTTGATAACAAAGAATCCTTTGGTTGGGTAAAACCAGATTATTATAAAATATGACAGTATGTCATCAGTAAGAATGCAGTATCATCTTGTAATTCTAGATTGAGCCGAGACAGTTATAAGCGTAGCTACAATTTGCGAAGGTTTCCATTTCTATCCAAGGAAGGTAGAAAATATTATATAAGATCAATCATTCTTTAATTTTTATAACAATTGTTAACTGTTGGGAAGGGACTCCCTATAAGATTGCTCATGATTCATGGAAACCATATAAGTTTTGTTTATGTCAGTGAGTTATCACTCTTAGGTCAACGGACTATTATTGCCTAAAATGGATAAGAATATACATAGCAGGAGAAGAATATACAATGAAGAGTAAAAAATAGAAAATAGTAATATTAAGGTATTCAATTAAGCCTGCGGATAAGGAAAACGGGTCACGGGCAGTGATCGGACAGAATTTCCAATTAGATTATGTAATGACAAAGCACAGACAGATCGTTATAAAGAGAATCTCATATCAAAATAAACACTCTATCACTCTATCCATGGATATGTCGCATAGTAGAAGCCGTAAGAGGCAATACTTAAAGACTTAAACAACTAACCGATTAACTATGAATATCTGAATGATTAGGTACCGATGATGAATTGAGATATCAATATATACCATCGATTAGTCTTAAGAGGCCAAATCAATATTAACGTAAAGCATAATGGTTAACAACAACCCCTATTAGTGGATGACAGAGTAGACTAGTCTGTGTTTACTGGAAGGATACAACTGGACTTATCTAGGGACACATCTCTTATGTGAAAGAGATATATAAGGCATCAAATAGAAAATATGAAAGGAGGAGAAGAGAACAATTATTATTAATATTTGGCAATTAAGAAAGAATGAGCGTTTATAAATATAATTACTCTTCGAAAAAGAGATCAGAAGAAGATCAATCATTTACAATGTTGGAAACATTGTGTGCCAGCAAACTGGGCTGTAACCTATCTATGAGTTAAATACTGGTTTGCATAATATTATATTTGAATCTTATTAGGAATAAAGAACTATTATAAGAAATAAGAATTATACATATTTTAGACGCGGATCTTATTGCTACTTTGGTATATGAGAGAGGAAGGGCAGAGGCAACCAAAGAGGGGCAGTCTAAATCCAAAAGGATAACTTCCAAGATAGGGTAGGGATCAACGTTCTCTTTAGCTTTGAGGGCTTAAGTTCAAGACAGGTTAAAGGTTGATCTGTAAACTTTGAGGGAGCTTATCAGTAGTCTCTAAGCACTTTGGAGATTGCCTCCAATGTCTTCTCCCATCTTTATAACTGAAGTAATAATAAGATATGTCCTATAATATGGATTGAAAACAGTCAATTTCTTAGTTCATTACTTATTCCTTATCTTTATTACAAATGTTATTGTTAAATTAGCAGGGTACATTACAATTGGGTAGTAAAAACCCCTAATGATACTCTTTTCCCCCTGAACAGATAAGGAGCTCAACATAAAGACAATCAAGAAAGAACCATCAAGCTTTTCAGGTTCCATGGTTTATGCTTTGACAGTTATTTCAGTTAATGCTTTCTTTTATTCAATAATTAAGAAACAGAAAAATGGTTAATTTCCACTTCATGTGAAATCAGTTATTGAATTATTTCTTTATGCATTAGAGAAATGGAAATTGTTAGTTAAACTATCTTTCATGTTAAGTTAGTTATTCAAGAAATAATATATCTCTTTCAATTAGTAAACACACTTTCAGTTATTCATATTCATGTGAAAAGGATAGCAGTTACTTCTGTTATTAAGAATAAAAGCCAAATTTTATTTCCCGTGAATTGTTCGTTATTTGATTTTAGTATGTGGTAATTATATTTGGTATGTTACACCACCCATTTTGATGAGGCGCAAGAGAGATTTGTTGGGAATCCATTGGATGAATAAAATCCTCACTATGGCAGTAACTTAGAGGAAGACTCTAGCTTTGATGCAATGTTCGGAGATGAAGAGTAGGGGCAGCAATGTACTTTTTTTTCATATAGTAATTGAAAGCAAAACTTGCAGCCTTTGGGCATTTTGTCTGAACTTGTATCCTATTTTTTGATATCACATGCATATTGACAATGTATTATAAAAGCAAATTAAATTAAGGTTTGACATTTGCTAGTTCATTTGACTCTCATCTAACTTTCAATTCAACACAAATGTTATGTATTAAGGATCTATAATGTATGTGTAGGAATGCTTTATTAATGTTATCATATGAATGTCCTTGTAATGTCCCCTTTCCCAATACCCTAGATTTTGTCCTAAAATTACAAGTCCAAGTAAAACAAGAAATGACATAAACCATTTACCGATTGTGGAATAAGATAGATCCTGGTTGAGACCCTACAATTATGTTAGGTAATCATTGAAACATAATCCACAAAAATATCTTTCCTACTAGGGTTAGGAACATTAACTCAATCATATGATATCACTAATTTAATTGATGGAGTTCCTTGGAAAAGCATATAAGGTGCCTTGAGCTTATTCCTTTCCATCAAGTCCAAGAGCACGGAATGACACCCTCCATTCGGCCTCCCAACCCCACTCGGGGTTACCACTACTTGAATGGAACTTAAGTGCTACTTGCATCACTTATATGCATTCTATCATAATGTGCATGTGGAATTCCCCAAAGGCTTTTCCCAAGAACCCATCCTCATTATGAAGCACTTAGTAGATCATATAAGGTACATTGAGCTTATCCATCAAGCTCGGGAGCTCATTAATGGCACCCGTCGTTTGGCCTCCCAGCCCAACTTGGGGTTACCACTCAAATGGACCTTTATGCTACTTCCCCTCCTTATCATACATTCCTACTTCATTATTAATCAAACATTAGAAGCAATAAAATATCTACATAGATTCATACTTCTTATCAAATGAAGACATATAATGAGAGACCTAAATCATATGATAATACATTATATTCATCCCACAATGTCTAATAGATATGTAATTGTTGTGTGATATATATATATATATATATATATATATAATTCTGAGTTTGTAATTTTTATTAGCTTGAATGCTGATTCATCTTCTTCGATATGTCTTGCTTTTATATCCTTCATAATGGATAGGATCATACATTTTCATCTTGAAAGGATACACCAATTTCCATTTGCTGCCCTTTTAAGAAGTACACAACCTTTCACCATTATTCCCCTTTGAAAGAATGCAACCATCCATCCTTAGTTGTCTTAATTCTTAATCTAAGGTACCAAGTTCTCCCTGGTGAAGGTTGGGTCCCACTCTAGTTCATCTGGAATCTAGGTTCAGATTCAAAACGTTGTGGGTTCCGCCTACCAAACCTGGGGCGTATTTGAGAGGAATTTGTCACCGAGTAACAGGGTACAGGCAAAATTTGACCTTTGTTTGAGTTTGTTTAACGTTCTTTTGGTCTTTTTTGGTCAACTAAACCCTCTAACCCTAAAATTGACCGCTAAAAAAAACTAAAAAGGTGAAACCTATCTCATTTGTGCATTTGAGAATGAAAAAAAACTTTCTTGCCTCCATTGCTGAACTTTCTTGTTTGCTTGTCATTGCTCAAGGAGTGTTAAAGGGTGATTGTTGCATGCTCTAAGCTGGTTTGTTAGCTATTCCTACATGGTTGCAAGTGTCGAAAACTCCTCAACAAAATTGAAGAGGAAGATCTCAACAAAAGAGGTAGGTTTTTGTCGTTTTTATTTTTTAATTTTATTTTCTTTGCATTTTATTTCAAAATGAAATGAACTCTCTAGTTTTATTTTGTTTTTTTCATTTTGGTTTGTGGTTTGTATGTTGTTTATAGATTCATAGAATGGCAAGTGTTTCTAGCTCTGGGGACTCTCGATTCAAAACAAACCCAAGCTCTCCACTATGGAAATATGTTGGAATGGTTCAACAACTACCAAGAGGAGGAGGCTACATTTGGATTTGTAGCCATTGCAAAGAGCAATATAACAGCTCTTATAGTCAGGTGAAAGCACATTTGTGTTTTATCCCTCAAAAAGGCATCAAGTTTTGTACTGGCAAGTCAAAAGTTCCTAGAGAGCCTCAAAGTAAAACCCTTCTTGTAAACTCTATTGCAATAAAATATATTGAAGAGCGAAGACAAGTGGATGAAGCAATTGAGAACACAATTTGTCATCCTTTGGACAAGTCTAAAAGTAAAAGAGGATCAAGGGCCTCTATAGCATCAATTTCCAATCAAGAACCCATAGAGGGCCATCCATTCTTGCATATTCCTCAAGAACCAATGTCCAATGAGAGAGCAAAGGGGCCCTTGGTAATGGCATTTCACAATGAGGGTAGAGACATTGTCGAGCAAGACATAGCTAGATGCATCTATGAAAATGGATTGGCATTTAATGTTGTTCGCTCAACATAGTGGCAAAAAAAGGTGAGATCAATTAAAGAGGCTCCAAAGGGATTGAAAGGCCATATTGGCAAAAAATGGTGAGATCAATCAATGAGGCTCTAAAGGGTTTGAAAGGCCATATTGGCAAAAAATGGTGAGATCAATTAATGAGGCTCCAAAGGGGTTGAAAGGCATGGGTTATGAGGAGGTGCACGATACCGTATTGGACAAAGAGGTGAAACATGTAGACAATGCCTTGAAGGCCATCAAGTATTCATGGATTGAAACAGGTGTGTCCATACTATCTAATAGATGGAAAGATGCAAGGATTCACCCTGTTGGTTCTCAAAATGGTTTTACGCTTCAATAGCTACCAGAACATTCACTACCAATTCTAAAGAGTTGCCAACTCCAATTATCAAACCCCCATAAATGACTAGACGAACTAACAGGGATACTAATTCCCTCTACACTGTAGGCTCTGCAAAACCAAGGCGGGTAGACCTTTAATGCCCTTCAATACATTTACTTATAAACACAACTGATAAGAGCATAAAGCAGAGATCTCATAAGAGGCTCAACAATAACAAGAAAATACTAAGTAATGGCTAATTAGTCATTAATTCTCAATTGTTATGGAGCATGAGATAAAATAACTCAAATAACTTATACAGAAGGTAAAGATATTCTCGACAAGAGAAACCTAGATATTGACAACAACAAACATGTAAATCCCACAATAGCTCAAAACAGTGCCTCATCCCATTGGGCCTTAGAGTCATAAGAAATACAAAATTGCACAACAGAGTTTCACTAATAGGATATGATCTAAGAATATTGCCTTACAATATTCTTTAACAACAATCCCAACCCAGCCAACTTATCAGAATCCCTGCACAAACCCAGCAAATTTGCAACTCCTTTCAAGCATTTAATTGACCCCTTAGATCAAAGCATGATTAGAAATTATATATCTCACAACAAGACACTAAATGTGAATAAATTTTTGTTTTATTTCATTTAAAACTTGATTGAATCAATACATTGGAGAGATTTGAATCAGAATTTTATTTCTATAACAACCCTTTGCTACCTCTAACATACAACAATTATACAACTACAACACTCAAAAACGTGCAAAAGACTCAACACAAATTCATAAAATGCTCTATGGAAGATTTACAAAACTACCCAAAACCAAAAGAACTTGCTACTAGAACCGCAAAGATTGGAACAACTCCAAAACTTCGGAACCCTTACAACAAAGAGAAAAAAGAGAATACGTAGAAGAGAGAGGAGATTCGGATCTGATCTATGGACGACACATGTCTCTTCTTCCTTAAAATCTGCTTAGCAAAGTATACCTTCCCCTTTGTCCAACTCAAAATAACTAACCTTTTACTTCAACCTTATTCTTTATTTCCCAGGAATATGCAAAAACTTAAGCCATATCAAATTCCGCCCTTCTTTGACTACCACGTGGTAGTCTCTAATTCGCTCCCAGATTCACCACCTCGTGACAACCACCAATCACGTCGTCGCAGCATTTGTTTATTAACTGCACCATAACCTTGCGAAGTTGCTCCAAACTGCCAGTCGCACCGTCAAAGCATTAATTGTTAACATCCTAGAAACCTTGTGATCTTGCGATAAACCCTAGTCGCACCATCGCAGCATTAACTGTAACCTATTTGACAACTTGCGACCTTGTACCTAGCAAATCATACCTCGTTTGCAGGTTCACAGCCTATTCCATTAACCGGTGAACAACCCTACGAAGTCGCGATAAGCACAGTTTGTAACCGTCGCGCGAGTTTGCACCATTTTATACTAACCATCAACCAACTTCGCGAACTCGTGACTTCCATTTTCTGCCTCCAGCAGATGTTCGCAGTATGCAAACTTGATCGCCTAGGAACTTCGTGAAGTCGTGCTTGTCTACCATGTGTCACCTTCTCACGATCCCGCATTGCTTCTCTTTCCTCATCATCCCGATTGGAAGACTACGAGTGCCCACCACCTGTCACCGTCGAGCCCACCATCCATCTCAATTGCCTGCGCCACGTGGCACCCTCTCGCAATCTCGTGGTCTTTCTCTCTCTACGTCAGCCCAGATCGTGGGGTCACGAGGTCATGCCATCTGTCATATTCGGGCCCGTCTTCCATTTCAACTACTTGTTCCAGGTGGCGCCCTCTCGCAATCCCACCAAGCTTCTCTATCCTCGTCAACATCAACTGCAAGATCATGGGAAGTTGCCATGTGTCTATCTGGACCCACCTTATTGCCTTGGAACACGTGTCACTCGTCGCCATTTGATTCTCCCTTGGACTGCCAATTCACTGCCTGATGTTTCCCACGTCATCTACCGAGTCATCATGGGCCCACAAAATATCGCTAAATTGTCTACTAAGTCAGCATTCAATGAAGTCCAAGTCGCCTCCGCGCACAAGATGCCAAAAGGCTTGTTGCCTTTGGCAATGTAGTGTGTGAGCGCCTCCATATAAAAACACATGTTGTCCCCACCGTCTAATCAATCTAGGATAATGGCCCTACAAGACAACTCACCTCATTTCTTCTCATGTCACGGCGATGCATAGAACCGCCTTGAACATCTGCGAAATCCAACATGGTCCCCCAACAAGATCTCTCCCACACCAACCTTCCTACCAATCGCATTTTAATGAAAGTTTTTGTGGCCGCTTTCCACTGCGAACAAGGAGGAAACAAGTTTGAAACCCGCCAAGCACACGGTTTGAAAGTTTCAAGCCTTTTTTTCCTTCGCATTTTTCATACTGACAATGAATGTTGGGAACGCTAATGGATTAAAAAACCGATTCCATGTTCTAACAACTCATCAAAGGTGCCTAAATATTGAATGCCAAAACAAGGCATCTTCAACTAATGCACAAAGGGCTTCTTCAAAATTTTCAGTAGTGGTAATCTCAAAAATTTGAGAGTACCAACACATCCTTTGATCAATGTTACTGCAATGTCCACGTTGTTAATGTTTTGAGAACTAGAATAGAAATAAAACAAATATCAAATAAAGCAAAACACACTAACACCTGAAATACTCTGGGAAAACCCTCCTACTCGAGGGTTAAAAACCCAGCCCACAAAATTATGATCTCTTTATTGAGTTCTCAAAAAACAATTACAATAAATCTCGATTATGATTGAGAATTTTATTCATTCAATCAAAAGCCTTGATTCTCTCTCCTAATTGATCACTCAAAATATAATGATAGAATTCATATTGAATCACGAAAGACTCACAGATACAATAGATTCAAGATAGACTTTACTGAAAAGAATGTTGATCATACACAGATCGAGGGTAAAAAACCCAGCCCACAAAATTATGATCTCTTTATTGAGTTCTCACAAAACAATTACAGTAAATCTCGATTATGATTGAGAATTTTGTTCATTCAATCAAAAGCCTTGATTCTCTCTCCTGATTGATTACTCAGAATATAATGATAGAATTCATATTGAATCACGAAAGACTCACAGATGCAATAGATTCAAGATAGACTTTACTAAAAAGAATGTTGATCATACACAGATTGCACATACAGCAGTAATCTCTACAGTCAATACAAAGAATCACATCACAATACAATGACCCTGCAATAATAAGAGTTCGATCAAGTATGTTGAAGAAGACTTGAATACGGGAATCAAATGGTGATCAAAATCTGGAACTCACTATACACACATACAGCAGACCCAATCACTGACCATTCCTCATAAGTGCTCAACGAAAATCATCCTTTTATTTCCTTCATTGAATCGACACTACAATGCAACCAAAGTGCCACACACGAAAGTCAAAGAGCCCACGGTCACACATTGCTGACAATAAATGAAGAGGCACTCGTACAACTCGACATGACCTCCATGATAAGGAACGGGTGATAGAAAATGATGCCATGTCATTGAGATTCAGCAGTTACAAAAGAGACTGAAGGAGAGAATGAAAGTGAGAACAGTTGCCAGCCAGATAAACTCTCAACAACTGTAACCGAAGACGTCTCATGATGCCAGCAAGGACCATCCTCGATGCCCAGACAAATCACAATAATGAAGTGAGTAACATAAACAACTTGATGCCAATAATATGAGTTACACGATGCCATCAAGAAATTCAAACTCATATCAAATAATAGAGTAGAACAAAACATGATAAGAGAGATTATCATCACACAAAAAATTTGAGAATCCTTATTGCAGACAAACACAAGTAATTGATATCTCTTGTAGCTACATAACTTCAACAGACATGAGGTGCAAAGTTTTTGAGAGCAGTGGATTGTGAAGGCAAGTGAAGGATGGTCCATTTATTGCCAACATTATTTTCCAAGCCATTGAGCAAGTTGGTGCTCGATATGTTGGTCAAGTGATAACAAACAATGCCAAAAATTGTAGGGCTATTGAGTTATTAGTTGAGGAGCGCTACAATCACATTTTTTGGACTCCTTGCATTGTCCACTCACTCAACCTAATGTTGTGAAAAATTGGCAACAAAGTTGAGTATATCAAACAAATGTATGCTGATGCCCAAGAGATCCAAATGTTCATCACCAACCACCATATGTCGCAAGGCATATTTAGGCAATTCTCGAGATTGGAGCTCTTGAAGGTAAGTTAAATTATTTAAAATTTAAATATGTTTTAGTTTAGTAAACTTTTTCAAGTTATTTGATTTTAATTTATTATTATTTTGATTTTGAAATATGTTGCTAAGACCCGTTTTGCCTCCAACACAATTGTTTTGAGATGCCTTGTGAAAGTTAAAGAGGCATTATCTAGAATGGTAATCAGTGTTAACTGGAACATAGGAGGCGATCTAGTAGTACAAGGGCAGTTATCTTTAAGGCAATGATACTAGATGACTCTTGGTGGGATCGTGTTGAGTACCTCCTGAGATTTACTAAGACTATATTGAACATGATCCGATATACTGACATGAATAGGCATTGCTTGGGTGAGGTATATGATGGCATTGGCTCAATGATTGAGGATATGAAAATAAAAATCATAAGTAAGAAAGAGCAAGATCCTGAAGAAACATTCTTCAAGGAACTACAGAAAAGCATGATGGACAGATAGAACAAAATGACTACTCCTTTGCATCTCCTTATCTTTGCATTGAGCCCCAAGTACTACTGTTGGACAGTCCTTGACGAGAGTAGCATTAGAGTTGCCCCATATAGAGATTCTAAAGTTGCTCAAGGATACAAGGCGGACCTTCGTAGACTCTATCCCAATGACATACGGCCTATGGTGAGGTCTGAATTCATGAGTTTTGCAAACACGAAGAGTTGTGATCTTGATGCTCTCGTGGACAAGCATAATGTTGATGTTCATCAATGGTGGTACTTCCATGAAGAAGCATAGCAGTGCCTACAACCCATTGCAATCAAAATTGTATCACAAGCAAGCTTTCAACTCTTAATATTCTAATTTCGTAGACTCTATCCCAATGACATACGGCCTATGGTGAGGTCTGAATTCATGAGTTTTGCAAACACGAAGAGTTGTGGTCTTGATGCTCTCGCAGACAAGCATAATGTTGATGTTCATCAATGGTGGTACTTCCATGAAGAAGCATAGCAGTACCTACAACCCATTGCAATCAAAATTGTATCACAAGTAAGCTTTCAACTCTTGAGATTCTAATTTCTAAATTCTTGTTGATGAATATTGAATTTATATTTAAAATTTTATTCATAACTCTTAACTCTTTAATTTCAAATTTGAAAATCTTGATAAATTGCTAGTTCATCATCATCAGAGAGGAATTGGAGCACATACTTCTTCATCTACTTAATAAAGCACAATAGATTACAGTCCAAGAAGTCAGAAGGACTTGGTCTATGTGCATTCAAACTTGAGGCTCCTAACACACAGATAATACCTACAAAAAAGGGGAGGCAAGGCAGTGGGATGTTAAACCAGAGCGTGCTGAGTTGGATGATTCAAATGCCTACCTTGGTGCACTAGAGTTGATGATGACGATGAGCTACCTAGTGATCATGAGGCTGAGATTGCTAGTACCGATGCCAGTGGCACTATTTGTGCTTCTAATTTGCCACAGCAGGAGGAGGAGGATATGGTTAATGACTTTTAATGATATTTGATCAGTGATGGTTGATTGTTAAAGAGTTGGCATTATTATTTTTAAACTGAAACATTGATATGGTGTTGTATTTTGGCATTTGGCTATTTATTTGGACTAAAACATTAATACATAAGATGATTTATTTTGCTATGTTACTTTACTATTAGCATACTGGTGTATTATGAACTTATTTGCTGCTGCAAATATGTATATATTTCTATTTTTTATTTTTACATGTTTTTGTATGGACAAAAACAAAGCTAGCCCAAACCCCCTTCAAAAAAAATTGATCAAATCTGTAAACCTGATTCTTGAACCCAAATCTGAACCAAGACTGGCAACTTAGTTCTTCATTTAATTTCAACTAAATGCTTTTAGGAATCGCTACCCATAATACTCCTAATTTAATATCAATCAAACATATTAAAGGATCACTGCCCTTTGTATTTCCTTTGCACTAGTTCAAAGGCAGCAAATTTGAGTCTTAATACTGTGATTTTCATGTGAGAATGAATTCTAAGTCTTATGTGGTTTTAAGGTTGAATTTATTTGAGGGGCATGACAATCCTGTAATTATCTTGCCCCTATATTCATTTCTTAACCTGATTCCCACCTTTCCAACTACTATAATTAACATAGAAACTTGTTACCATGCATACATGTAAGTTGTACATTTACACAATCCCATATACACACATACATACAGGCATACATACATAAATACATACAAAAGTTGTACATTTGAATGATCCCCACCTTTCCAACTATTATAATTAACATGGAAAGTTGTTAACATGGTAGCAACCTCTCTAACTAGTCTAATTAACGTGAGAACTTGTTACCATGTAGTTAATAATATACATAATGTATATTTACATAATTCCCACCTCTCCAACTACATATATATAAAATCAAGCCATTAATTCTGACAAAGGTGTGGGACATTTAGTATCATTTTCCACTTACCATCTCAAATATTCGAATTTTTACCCAACAAACTGTCCAGATTATTAATTATACTTAGACTTATATAAGTTTGACTTAAAACCATATCAACTGCATTTAATAAAGAGAAGCCAATCCTAAAGCATGATTGTTGAGATTTTAGGATCGCTGCAAATGTAATAGCACTGCCTAGATTGAATACGGTATGTGTTTGCCAAATGCAACAATCTCTCTTATTTATATTAGGAATGAGGCTATGAGAGACATGTCCCTTCATGGGACATGTCTATTCATTTTATAATGTTTCATTAATCAATCATATATTAGAATAATATATATTAATAATAATATAACATATATATATATATACACAAATATAATATATTATTATTAATCAATATCTAAGTATTATATGTAATCTAAGTGATCATACAACTGAAGCTACAAACATTAACACTCCCTCTTAGCTAGGGAGGATGATCAAACAAAATGTGTTGTGGTCTCCCTTGTCAACACATAAGACCCTAACTATAGCCATACAAAACATCAGCACTCCCTCTTAGCTAGAGAAGATAAAATCCATCAAGATAATAAATCATTAATTTTAAAGAGAGGAGATATCACCCCACTGTGATATAAGGAGATATGGTATATGCAAGAATATCAAGTCACATGATAGCTCATAAATATCCATGGTATGTCTAATGACAATACGTCTCATGATGTCTGTCATATGGATACTAAGTTTACGTAGAGACATGTCACTATGTGATATGTTTCATAGGGTCCAATCAATATATAATACTAAGTTCAGAAGGATCCTAATATGATTCATATGGATACTAAGAAATCATATATTACATAATTCATGATATGAAGTATCACCTAACATGCGATACCAAGCCTAACAAGTGATATCAAGTTTTACATATCACCTAACATGTGATACCCAGTTTTCAATATCACCTAACGTGTGATATGAGGAATCACCTAACATGTGATACCCAATTTTCATATCACCTTGATATGAGGAATCACTTTTGATCGTGATACCTGATTTTCATACCACCTTGATATGAGGAATCACTTTTGATCATGATACCTGATTTTCATACCACCTTGATATGAGGAATCACTTTTGATCGTGATACCTGATTTTCGTACCACCTCAGATCATGATACAAGGATATAGGAAATAGGAACATTACATTCCATTTACATATAACCCTATTATGGTTTGTGCACAGACATATAACTGTCTACCATAACGAATCTCCATGTTACAAGATCGTCACCTTGTAACATCAAATACAAGTGCTCATTGTCGAAAAGTCGTCACTTTTCTCCAATGTTCACAAGAGAGCCCATAAGTCTTGGAGTCACACACGTGAAATCCACCTTGACTCATGTCAGAGGGTGGATTCATCATGACTCATCCCAAAGGGTGGAAAACAAGGGCTTTCACCTTAAACTTCTCTCTCAAGGAGAAGAATGCAATAACATACAAGATAATAGATGAAACTCCTTTTCATCTAAGGCTTCATTCTCCAACATGCCAAGTTTATCTCGAAGGTACACAACCTTACCTCTAGCAAGAACCTTGATGAGAATATCAGCCATATGTTCTGTAGGGATAATGTACCTTAAATAGCATACTTATGCACTATATCTCTTATATAGTTTTCATCACTCTAGGTGAACCCCAAGTTATGTAGGAGATAGCATAAAAGCATTTTAGCCAGCACACATGAGACTCAATCTCATGATCATAGTCTTCGGGATGTTTCCTTTAAGGTCTTGTAACAACCTCCTCACCTCCTCGTTCAAGGTTGTTTTAGATGAACTATTATACTCCCTCTGAATCTAATATCAACCTTTTGACTTCACTCTAGCAGGTAGAGTCTTTGTTCTTTAGTCTGTATCAAGCTCTTTTCTTGAAAGCCCTTTGATCCAACAACTTATTCATCTATCATGACCTCTAGATATTTGCATTAAGGTCTTTTGGGAGATCCTCTAGTAGCTCCCTCTGTTACGGAATCATACATGGGCCCAATCATGAAACTATCTTGTTTTAAAAGACTCTCATCATCTGGTACATGATCATTTGTTCAATGCAAGAGTGATTTCTTGTATACAAATGTACTTGTCTGATTTCATAGTAACATGAGTGAATGTAATAAACTGTGGATTTATCCTAGACATGGCAACCTCCAAACATTCATGATAATTTGGCTTCCATCTGAAGCTTTGAGTACTAACATCAACATTTTGACCTTCTCATCCAAGGTTGCTTCTGATAGATCTTATGTCCATCTTCAATCAAGTTTTCTTTCCCTTGAATGCAATTTCTTGTGCTTCTTGATCCGTCCTGAAAATCTTTCAAAGAGAGATTATAAATAGTTCATAGAACTAAAAATATACCACTGATAGAAGTATACAAAATTTACTATCCCAATGTTATAGCATGAATTAATGACTCATAAAATTCATGATCAATATTCAAGGGCATAATCATAAAATACTTATCTCTTCTCGTCAAAGACTACTACCCTCAAAAAATTTCTTCCACCAACTTGAATTAATTATTATGATCCTCCCAAAGCTAAATTCAACATTCTCTCTTAGCTAAGGAGGGTCTTTTCAAATATTTGAGTTATAAGAGTAATGTCGACCATGGCTACTCCCAGAGGGTGGGGTTCCATCATGGCTGCTACCATGAATGGAAATGCAAACAAACACAAGTCTTCATCCACCAAAGCTTCACTTGGCGATCATTTGCTCCTAACATGGTTAATGGCAAGATGGGATGAAATGAAATCCAGTTCACTCTCTGATCATGACCTTCCAAAACAGTGTCGATCACCCCATCCAAATAGATTGGTGTTCTTAAGATGTCATCAACATGTGAAATAGTTTTCTTCCTGAGAGAACCAACATCCCATACATGGACAGTCGTATCCAACGAGACTGACACAACCAAATCCTCCTTTGGTGAAAGGAAGCACACGTCACATAATGGTTGTGGTCAGTGAGTACAAATATACATGTTCTCGATTGCCAATTCCATATCCTTATTGTTTGATCATCTCTTGCGCTTACAATCCATGGGTACTCATTATAAAATTGCACTGAGCTATTGTAAACAAGATCTGGAGCAATGTAGCTATAAGAGCTTGCAATGAATGACATGCACTTAGAGGCACTGGAGTCCTGCAAAGTTTGATGTTCCAGTTCTATGCAAATCTAAATCCCTTATGAAAACTCGCAGCTAAGGGAATGATATTTGCCCAAACATTAATGACTGTGACGACAATCAACTTTGAAAACACGCTTTGGTAACGCAAGTACGCTATGGAGTTCTGAACCCTCACACCCATTAGATTCATTTGTTTCAATTCCCTTCATGCGGTGGACAGTTTAACCAATATGCCTTCAAATCACAATGATAATACACCTCTCAGATGGCTAGCTTCATAGCACTTCCCAAGGACTCTGGTCACTGTAATACCTCTGGTCACTGTAAAAGTTGGTGTTTTGATACTATGGTCGCTTGCGACTTTACAGATTAATATGTGACTGACGTCTTCCAAAACTAGGCTTTCTATTCTAGTCTACTATTATCTACCTTTGAAAGTTGAGGCTTAAAAAAATGTTTCTCAAGCTACAAATTTTTTCAAAGACTCAACACCACAAGGAATCTTAAGGCAATCTCTCTTAGTTGAACTCTTCGTACACGACAACTTCCTTCTTAACCTACCAGTCCAACTCATTATAATTTGTTTATTGTCCAACTGCCAGCATATCATTCCAATTTGTTTGTTTAATTTAGATAAGTTGGGTGTTCCATCAAAAAAAAATGGTTGACAGCAAATCACAATCAATTGCGACCATCATGGCAAATATAAAACCATCATTTCTGAGAATGTGTCCAACATGTTAAGGAATGTAGCTTCGTTCAGATAAAATCATTGTTATTTAATTATCAAGTATATATCGATATATATGTAATAATAATAATATGTATTATAATTACTATATATATATCCATATAATTAATATAAGTGGATTATTATCATATTGTGAGATATATATATATATATATATATAATTGATATTATTTATATATTAATATACATGTATATTTAAATAATTAATAAAGATTAATGAATGGACATGTCCCTTTAAAGGACATGTCTCTTCTTATCATTGTCTTGTATAAATACAAAGAGATAGATGTATTTGGAAAATATAGACAATACAACAATACCATTACATTTGCAATCAATCTCTAAACTTAACATGGTATTAGAGCCAAGTTGATTCCTGCCTGTCGAGAAAAGTTTAGAGATCTGCTAGCATTCCTAGAGAAAATTTGAGAGGAAGCCTTAGAAGAACTGGTTAAGCAAAGACTATTCTGAAAAGAGCCATTGTGACTGTAAATTGTCACAGTGAAAATCACCGCTAACATTGTTTGTACGAGATTATTGTCATCTAACACCACAACATTTCATGGCGACGTGGAAGGGTCGGGTCTGAAGGATGACGTGGGAAGTCACGGCAAAGAGACAAATACTACTAGACAATCATAAGTTGGTAGTTGCGTATTTGTACACACATCAACCCGCAGTAATAGTCGCGCATGTATGGGCTGTGTAAAGTGTATAACGGAAGGGGGGATGAAACTTAGAAGGTGACGCCTTGTCTCGTAGTGGTCACGGTGGCAGAAGAACCTAGTAGACACGTAACACAGGTGCACGGATAATGCACGGTATAGACTTTAGCGAAGCATACACTCGGTCAGCAGTGGCGTGGCAAGGAAGCGAATACTTGGATTTATACAGTGGATTCAACGTAGTGATTGGGTACTCTTAGCATCTAAATTAGCAAAGACTTGTACGCTTAGCGGTCAATGGAAATGGAGGTCATCATTCGCCAGTATACAAAGGAGGAAGACTTCCCTTAAAGTATTTAACCTGACGCTAGAAGTTCTTACGGGGAAACACATTATTAGTTATTTGAGTGGTATTTTGAGCATACAGGGGTGGAAATTTGGTGTTGGCTCATATTCAGATAGTTCAAATAAATACAACCAGACAATTCCAAGCATTCAATGCAAATATTATGTGATATATATTGGGGATCATAAAACATATTAGCCTGCTGTGAAAATGGAAAGGAAAGCATTGTGAGAATCTGATCTTCATTCCAAAAGATAAGCAAATGAATTGGGCTCACCTTACAGAAGGAGATAATTGAAACTAAAAGCTTTAGGAGGAAAGCATAAAGACATTTTCATTCAGAGGGAGTTTGAGAATTTAAAAGGAGGTCAAGAGGTTGATGAACTTGAGCTTCAGAGGGAGAAGATAAATGATATGGTTTAGTCAACTTTTGATAATCTCGGTCATTTTGTGATTGAGAGGGAGTTCACTAATGAAGGTGAAACACCTTTGAGGTAAACTTGATATA
The DNA here is from genome assembly GCA_027943335.1 of Chamaecyparis obtusa. Lineage (NCBI taxonomy): Eukaryota > Viridiplantae > Streptophyta > Pinopsida > Cupressales > Cupressaceae > Chamaecyparis > Chamaecyparis obtusa. The sequence goes on along the minus strand of BSBK01011513.1, from coordinate 160,202 downwards.
ATTGATTATTATACTAATGGAATTATTTAATGCTATATGGGCCCTGTGTAAATCATCTGGAGGTGACAACTTCCTATGATCATCACTTGTATTTTTGATGTTATTGGAAGGTGACAATCTTACAATAACTTTCTCTTATCATGATAGACCATGTGATGGCTAAAATAGATCATGATAGAGGTATTCTTGAAATAGATCATGATAGACCATGTGATGGCTGAAACAGATCATGATAGAGGTATTCTTGAAATAGATCATGATAGACCATGCGATGGCTGAAACAGGTCATGATAGACCATGCGATGGCTGAAACAGATCATGATAGGGGAATTCTTGAAACAGATCATGATAGACCATGCGATGGCTGAAACAGATCATGATAAAGAATTCTTGCGTGGTGGATTAATTTCATACTGTGATAGTCATCATGAGGATGCTGAAACAGATCACGGTTATTAAATGTGATAGGCAACATGTGAGGTTGAAATCACGGTTACTGAAGGTGATATACATCCTACGATGTTGAAACAGATCACCATTTCTCATATTGTGATAGACATCATGTGATGTTGAATCAGATCACAATTATTGATATTATTGAGTTAATGTAAAACATATACTGATTTTATCTTCTCTAACTAAGAGGGAGTGTTAAGGAATGTAGCTTCGTTTAGATAAAATCATTGTTATTTAATTATCAAGTATATATCGATATATATGTAATAATAATAATGTATTATAATTACTATATATATATCCATATAATTAATATAAGTGGATTATTATCATATTGTGAGATATATATATATATATATATATGTTGAATCAGATCACAATTATTGATATTATTGAGTTAATGTAAAACATATACTGATTTTATCTTCTCTAACTAAGAGGGAGTGTTAAGGAATGTAGCTTCGTTTAGATAAAATCATTGTTATTTAATTATCAAGTATATATCGATATATATGTAATAATAATAATGTATTATAATTACTATATATATATCCATATAATTAATATAAGTGGATTATTATCATATTGTGAGATATATATATATATAATTGATATTATTTATATATTAATATACATATATATTTAAATAATTAATAAAGATTAATGAATGGACATGTCCCTTTAAAGGACATGTCTCTTCTTATCATTGTCTTGTATAAATACAAAGAGATCGATGCATTTGGAAAATATAGACAATACAACAATACCATTACATTTGCAATCAATCTCTAAACTTAACACAACATACTCCAACTTTTGATGCCTACTATATTTTTCTTCATTCACATTAATAAAGAAACCTTTCGGAAGACATATCTCCTCAATCTCGTAGTAAATTGTATCGACTTGACTTCTATCTGATTCCGATGTAGAAATATATACACCTCCCATTTCCAGTCGTAGCCTTGCCTGAAATATATATGAATCGATTATGGTCTTCTGTTTGAGTGCTCATCTTAGTCTTATATAGTTGTTTCCTTCTCATTGATGTCTGATGATCAATGGTAATAATATTATCGATTGTGTATGACCAAATTAGTTTCCCAAGTTGACGCCTCTTAACATCATAATCGCTGCCATATGGAAATATAAAAATCATCGTCTTTTACTGAGGTTTAGTTTTATGGAACATCTAACGTGTTCCTTCTCTGTGGGAGATCGATAGACTCCTCAACAATATCCTTAAGCTTAGCTCTATGAGTGTCTTGAGCGTATCGCTATCCTTCGGGAATGCTCAAACTTTTATTGGCAACCCTCGTGCCTTAGATTGCAATTCTGTAAAAAACATGTAATTGCAGAATTGTTGACGTGGAGCCTTCATACTCCTGCACAAGGGTGTCAAATGTATGGAGTCGACAATTTTTCCGCACTCATAAATTTCTTTGGGATTTCTCTTGGCTCTATTCGCATCACTCATTTATATTAATGTAATCGTGCCAAACATTAGAAACTCCCTCGTGACGTTATTATTCAACCTGATTGTATGCATGTCGAATTGCACAGGCAGCAAGCAGGATCAAAGGAGCCACAAAATAACCTTTCAAGCTCTGTAGTTTCCTTCATTATTGAAACCTCACTGCCTGTTAGGGAACTTGGCTCTGATACCATGTTGAGATTTTAGGATCGCTGCAAATGTAATAGCACTGCCTAGATTGAATACGGTATGTGTTTTCCAAATGTAACAATCTCTCTTATTTATATTAGGAATGAGGCTATGAGAGACATGTCCCTTCATGGGACATGTCTATTCATTTTATAATGTTTCATTAATCAATCATATATTAGAATAATATATATTAATAATAATATAACATATCTATATATATATATATATATATACACAAATATAATATATTATTATTAATCAATATCTAAGTATTATATGTAATCTAAGTGATCATACGACTGAAGCTACAAACATTAACAATGATAAATATAAAAGAAAGTCAGAGAAGTGAAAACATACCGGATGTTGTGCCAAGAATTGATCTTCCGGAATGAGTTGAAGTTCATCTATCTTTTGCCTCTTGGGCTCGGGCTCTTCAGGTAATGGAGGTGGAGCCTCTTCAGGTGGTGGTGGGGGAGGCATTCCCTGAGGTGGAGGTGGTGGTGGCATCATGGGCATCGATGGTGGAGGGACTGGTGGTGGAGGCCCAAATGGTCTAGGAGGTGGCATAGGTGGATATTGAGAACCAGGAGGAGGTGGTGTAATCATTGAAGTTGGCATCAACCCTGGTGGTGGAAGTGGGGGAGGTGGCCTGTTTATGAGCTGATGTGGAGCAGGAGGCATACCAGCAGGAGGTGGGGGTGGTCGGAGAGGTGGTGGAGGTAGAACTGAAGGCCTCGGGGGAGGTGGCATCACAGATGCAGAAGTGGCTGGGGCAGAATATTGAACTGTGTTTGGAGGTCGAGGAATATTCAATGCCAGCCCAGGAGGAGGAGGAAGGGGCCTAACAGGCATGACACCTGTTTTAGGAGGAGGTGCTGGACCAGGAAGATCCCTTCCGTCATTATTACTTAAATCCAGCTGTTCATCTCCAGCATTCTGGGTCATGGCTTGGTTCGCAGTGCGGCCAATACTTCCAGTATGCCCATCCCAAATGACTTGCTTTGGTTCCTCTTTCTTCTTTTCTATCTCAGCCTTAACTGCATTAGAAACTTCCTCCTCTGTAGTACCAAAAATATCTGGCCGTGTCCGAGCAAGTCCAACAATGTTTCTTGAAATCTCATCATCTGGTGCAAGAGTTGTCTCCCGAAGCTTGGCCATCATTCTCTCCTTCTGTTCCTTATATTTGGGATCTATCAATGAAATCCGCATGTGCTCAGCCATCTCATTGATGGGAACCAGTTCTCCCGTAATTGGGGAAACCACAAACTTAGTTGGATCTTTTTCAACTGATACTCTCTCCTCAGGCCTCTTCCAGTTCTTAACAATTCTCATAGGCGGATCCATTTCCTCCTGAGGCGGTGCAGCAGGCATTTGTGGGTGGCCTTCTTCTTCTATGTTACTGCCATTTTGTCCACCATCATTCGCCGTCTTCAAGCTTTCTTCCACCAAATGCACCTCTTCCTCATCCATTTCCATTTCCACTTCCCTTCCAGATTCTGCAATCTCTTCCTCGTCGTCCATAGCAGCCAACGCCTTGCTCCTCCTTATAACTTCTTCCAAAGTCATCGGCTGTGGCAATTCCTCATCCTCATCATCCGCAAACTCAATTGCCTCAACGACCACAAAGTCATGCCAATCAATCATGGCCATCTGCATCCTCTCCTGCTCAATTTCATCCTCTGCCTTCTGCCTTGCTTGTTCCTGTGACCGCTCCCATTCAAGCCGATGGAAGCACCGCTCCAAAATTGTAGTCATACTCGCCCCATCCTTCATCAGCTTCTCCACCAAGCCCTTAGCAGGCATCAAAACCTTAGAATACGAATCCGTGAGGGCGGTAAAAAATGTAAACATGCTGTGCGTAGGCTTCAAGAAGTGAAATTGAGGGTTATTTATTTCACGGCTTGTAAGTCCGTGTAAAAAGGTTTTACCATTCCTTGCCACAAACTGTGTAGTGAGCTTAATAATATCCAGTTCTTCGCCGGTGATGCCCTCGGGAAGTCTTACGGTGTACTGCTCTGCCTCGGGAGGCAGCAAGGGTTTGGCCACCGGTCTAGCCGGTAAATCTACTGACTTTGCCTCAGCACCAGCTGGTGCATTTGCAGCCGCCTCGGCCGCTCCACCAGCGGTTGCCGCTTGTGATTGCGCCGGGTTTAGAACCTGTGACCTGAATTCTGAAACTCGGTGCTGATAATATGCGTGGTAAGGGTCGCTAGGGTTTAAAAAATTGAACTTCGCATTGTTTTTCTCGTTTGCAAGAATTCTCTTTTCGAACTCGGGGCCATTGCGGGCAACAAACTGCGCGGTTTTGTCGACAATGTTGCGGATGTCCGGGGGCGGGTGGATTATTCCGATAGTTTTTGTATGTGTGGCAACAGATTCGGAGCCTGATATGCTTAAATTGCTTAGGGTCTGAATTTCTTTATCTTCTACCACATTGCTGTCGTTATCAGCGGAGAGCTGGGAGGGCGGTAAAGGGCCGGAAATGCCCCCCGGCGGGGGTGCTGGTAGAGGCAAAACTTCTGTAATGCCCGGCATTTTTGAAACCCTAGATTATCTTAGCCACACACTGGAAAAACAAATATTAACCAGATGTTTCAATTAAGTCTGAACATCGGGTGCTCCTGCCGCTGCTCCTTCCTGTTCCTTGCTTACCCGCACTATGAACGTCCTGTTTATGTTGCCAAAAGTTTTTGGCACGTAAACCAATCTCAGCATCAACTTTCTTCAAGTAACCGGTTACATCAATAGCGTTCCCCTCTACGAGGAGTGAACTAATTTTTCAAATCAACCGCTGATACCGCTTAATAGAGGATGCAAGACGATCGAAACAATCTTAATCTTTCCACATTGTCTACTCGATACTGATGTGAAAGCTTTTTCATGGAAATTTGATGCCGGTCACCAGTGATAGTCTTGAAAATCAGAAGGCCTCGATATACCATGTGAGCAAAACCAGGCAACAGTACTACCCACCAATCAGCACAGTATTTACCAGTCGATATTGCCGTGAGAGGAAATCAGCAGGCCGTTGAGAGAAGGTCTCGTAATACCACATCACCGTAACTCCAGTAGACCATCTTATGCCAGAGGCCAATTCCACCTAATAACCCGTTTGGACCATCGGCTCTGTGCTTCAGTTGCCAATCGAATGGCCGCAGCTCCACCTATTTTCCCTCCACCTCACAGTCCCCAGTTTTTTTGTTCAATGCAGCCTGTGTAAAAATGGGAGCTTTGGGATATGGTATGGACCTCCATCATAACATAATCGAAGGCGGATTTTAGTACGATGTAGTTGGAAAAGCTTAGAAGGCGTTTCTTAAGGGGAAAGTTCTGCCATTTTTGTTTTGTAAAGCGTTAAATTTATTCAATTTGATGGTGAATTTTTCTTCTCTCCAACTTTTTATTGTTCAATAATTTTATTTTTTAAATGAGAATAGTTGATTTAATTCAATAGCGAAGTGAAATGAAAGTTTTAAATAATGTCTATGAGGCTAAACAGTCTAAACGGAAACCAAACACTGCGATAATAACATCTTCCATATGTCCACTCTTTTTTGGGTATCGTCAATCTTCTGATTTCACACCTAAGTTGTTGTGAACTAGTTATTATTTGGGCAAATAACATTTTTGCTTTCCATTTTATTCTTATTCCTATGTAATTCTTTTGAGTATGGTCATATGCTGAGTTAAAATGTTTAATGTAGTACTCCTTCTTCCTCCCAAGTTGCCTTGTCCACATACTTTCCTTGAATTTGTCTTGAACATACTTTTTTATTTCCTTGTTGATGCTTGGGCACTCACTTATTTTAATACCCCACTTATCCATCCATTTGTTGTTTTGTTTCATCCATGTGCTCTTTCGTTTGTCTAACTTCTCTTCTACTGATATTTTTGGCTAGCAACGTTTCTCCATGTTTTCTAATCTCCTTAAGTAGCTTAACAATCTACACATAGTTGTCGCTTCAATAGGAAAAGCCCCTACCTCCGCCAAGACAATCTCATATGGAATGCATGATTTAATTTTAAGGCCACTCGTAATTAAATATTTTTGTAGTCTTTTTATTTGTCTCCATTTACTTGTTGAAGTGTTACTGCCCCATACCTCGTAGCCATATAACACAATTGGCTCAACTAGAAGCCCAAAAAGAGTTTTACTATATTTCCAATCCCATAACTCGACACTTCTACATCTATTATGTAGTGAGTGTAGTGTTTTCCATCCCCCTTGTAACCTTTTTGCTTTGCAAGTTTCCCAACTAATTTTATTGTGGAAATCAAGACCTAAGTATTTATATTCATTGACCACTTGCAAAGGGTTGTCTTCAAAGATGTATTCTCTATGAACCTTCTTTCTCTTCAAGGTAAAGATCATGATCTTGGTTTTGTTGGTATTCACTTGCATCCCTACCTTGTGACAAAATAGCTCTAGGGCTTTCAAGTGTTCCTTCAAATCTTGTGTTCTTGTTGTCATTAGAATGAGATCATCCGTGTATAGAAGTAGTTTTATTACATAGTTGATTAGATGAACCCCACCACCACCAAACTTGTCTAGTCATTCCTCTAATTTGTCAATGTACATCCCGAATAGAATAAGGGATAAAGGGTAGTCTTGCTTGACTCCAATATATGAGATAAGAATGAATTTATGGTTTGTAAATAATTTATTATAAGATTATATATAAGGAGAAAGTTGCAACTACATAGACATGAATACGTCTTAAATAGATGATTTGGAAATAATTTTTGAATCTTAACATAAAGATTCAAATTAATCATTAACTATTTTATGTTAACCTTCTAACATCCTAGTTCAACGAACTATTAATTTTTTACTTTAATTTTTTAACTTTTGTATAAGATGAAAATCAATATAATTAAATAATAATCTTATGTTAATAACTTATAACTTATGAATTTCTATTATTTCTCTCAATTAGTCATGGATTCTAATGCTCTCAAAAGATAAGGAACAATCCTAAGACAAATGATGGTGAGATGTAATAATTGTTAAGAATTAGCATTATTGTTGAGCTTGACATGGAGTCTCACTACCTATACCATGGATACTTATATGTGCAATGGCCTTGTTACCCCAACTGACATTGATACCCAAACTAATGTTGATAATGAACAAGGTTAGCAAATGAGCAATGAAAGGTATGTAAAAGTATTGGATTAGTTGTTATATTGTCATTGATGTCAAGCCTATTGACTTACTGATTTATACAAGTTGTCATATCAATTTGAAATATGTGGTGTTGAGTAAAGAAATGGTTGGTAAAGATAGAAGATGAAATGAAGAAGTGATGTTAAGTATGTGAGCTTAAATGGGCAATTGATGAATCAGTCTTTGACAAGGTAATATTGATTTGATTGTTTTACATGATTTGATGAACTATTAAAATGATGCACAAGTCAATTATATTTTTGGGTAATAAAGGATTGAAGTTGTGAAATGAAAAGACAAGGAATCAATGTGTGCTACCAAGCTAGAAATGGTTGTCGGTAAGTAAAGATATTGGTCATTTATAGTTAACCGAGAAGTTGATAATTGAGGAAGATGTTAATTGAGTAAATGATAACTGGGAAGGTAGATTGAACCGAGAAGATGAAGATGGTCAGTTAAATAATAAATCAATTAAAATACGACATCAAGTGAGAATCTAGATTGATCTAGAAGATTCTAAGGAAGGAACAAAGTTAGTTAATGAAATCAACGGATCAAAAATGTTAGGTATAGATAAATGGTGAATATTTAATGATTGGTTTGAGATCCAAGAAAAGTTCAATTTCCAAGGTGAAGATACAAGTGGCAAGATTTATAAAACATGTTACTGAGCTATAGATACATTGAACTTGGATTGAGATTTGATCAAATGCATGAGATTAATTCAAGGAAACCCTAATGAATAGGATTAAGCAGTAAAAATTATCTATATAAAGGATGATCAAGATGGTAATATTATTGATAGCTAGTGCAGATAGTTGAATAAGTACAGAAGGGTACATCAAGCAGAACAAAGTTGAAGAACAGTGTGAATCAAGTGAAGGAAAGTGATGAGATGAAGAGTGAGTGTTGATCAGCCAAAAAAGAAGAGTTTAAAGAAGACAAATGAGCATAAAGGAGATCTAAACAAGCAAAGGTAGTTGCATATTTTATTAGGTCATTTCACTGTTACTCTCTAACCATTATAGTAGAAAAGCTATTAACCGAGTGGATTCAATAGTCCTATTTATAAATCCTTTATAAGGTGGCATTCTAACAAATGTACTAAGTCCTCTAATAAGGTCATTCATTATAGGGTGACAGATCTAGTTGATCTTTGGTGAAAATACCCTAATAGGGTCACATCTAGCAAATGTGTTTTGTAACCTTTAAGAGGGTTGGCTCTTAATCAAGCTCACTTCAAAAGAGTGAATTATTTTGTGGGTGATAATTCTCACAATGGTTTTTACCCAAATTAGGTTTCCATGTTAAATACTGGAGTTAATGTGTGATTGAATGTTTTGCATGTTATTTTCTAATTTTCATATGCATACCGTTGTGGTCAGTTGAATACTTAAATCTGATTATTAAGATTAATTGTTGAAAAGGTTTTAAGGTTGAAAATTGTTAAGGGACCTGAGATAATTGATTCACCCCCCCTCTTAGTTATCCAACGGGCCTAAGTTAGCTACAAGAGTGAATTGGTTCAAGGGTGGTCCCTTGCCAACTCAAGCTAGATAAAGATCAATCAATTCCATATTGATCCTAAGGTTGGGATCATCCTAAACTAGAGTTTCGACACAAAACTGAAGCTTCCAACTAAGCACTATGGTCCAAGCTATATTTGGTGTTGCAAATCATGGAGCTTGTCTACTTGGGTTGCATAATTGGCATGTTTGATGCAGGGAGCTCAAATGTTCATTAGAGCTCAAGATTTCCAAGTGTGCGATCATTGAATGTCAAGATTTCCAAGTCGAGGTTGTATTAGAATAATTTGATATGTTGTCTCATGGTTCAAACAATTTTGGATTTACGAAGCCCAAAATCTATATAAGGCAGGTTAGAAATTCATTTGTCTCATTTGTGCGTGTAGTGAGTGAGTGACTGGTAAAGTGTTGTGTGAGTTAAGTTATTTTGGTGCTAACTTGATTGTTTGTAATAAGAGCTCTAGAGTTAGCTCAAGTCGCTTAAAGGGTTTTGCATTGCTTTTGGAGCCGAGGTGAGTTGATGGGTTCTCCAACTTAGCCTTTGGTTCAAGGTGTTCACATTGTTTGTAAAGATTGAGTTCATGCACTTTTAGCAAAGCCCAACCTGACTCTTCATGTGTTATTCTATTTTTTTATGGTTATCTTTTAATGGAAAAAGATGGATGACTTTACCCTAGATCTAGCATTATAATTATTTTCTTAGTTCACCTTGTTCCTTTGTATTAAATTCTTGATTGTTTAAGTGTTGGATTCACACTATATTATTTCCTTACTTCTGCATAATCACATTACTTTGCATTTGGGAGGTGTAGTTTGTGTTTGATATGTACAAGTCTCCTTGAATCACATTGGACTTCTCAATGGTGTTGCAAGGGGTCTTCCAGCCCATTAAAAGTTGGTATCGTATCTTAAGCTCTAGTTTTTGTTAGTGTGATCTTGGTCCCTTCCGTGACAATCCAATAAGTCATTTTTCAAATTCTAGTTAGAATATTAGAGGTTACCATGATCTATGCTACATTGAAATATTATTTGGGTGAAAGAAAATACTTACCATGGTGGATTTGGGGGCAACCCATAACTACATGGTCATTGACAAGGCTAAGAGCCTTATTCTAAGGATGGAAATTCATCACACGAGCTCTAAAGTGGTTAACAATCTTTTTTCCTATTAAGATAGTTTATCAAAATATACAACTAACCACTTGGATCCAATATCATCTATATGCAACCCCCATAACATATACAATTACAAAATTGGGGGAGTGTTCTCAATAGCCTATCTATAAACTATATATTCAAAATGTATTGTCTTTACTTCTAAGATCATTACATCATTACAAAATATATTGATTTCTGCTAATAAAACTATTCCCACCTAGTATTCTGAGTGACATTGTCCCTTGGGACCCATGAGTAATCAACCTGTGCATTTTCTTATGCCTATGCTAGAACTTCTTCCCTCTGAACATAATGCAAAGTGGCAATGTTCCCCTAGTTCAAAACATCTAGTTGACAATAGTTCAGAAGACTATTCAGATCTTCCACTTCTGTGGGAGCAAGGAAGCTTTAATTTTCATCAACATAGTTAGCAGCCTGTACCTCATCCTTATGGATCATCAAACTGCCCTCCTGCATCAAAATCATGAATCTATTCTTTGGAATATTGAGAACCATGGAGACCTGTGACATAATATTAAAATGTGTGATTTTAAAACTAAACTCAGTAAGCTTCCTTTGCTCTTGCTAAAAAATCTCTCTATTCCTGTCCTTCCAAAGAGTCCACAAAATTTCATTGGTAAGTGTAAACCAAAAAGAGTTAAGTTTGGAATAAAAAAATTCTACATAACCAACAAGTATTTCACTCCAAGAGATACCAGGTTTTTAATTCCATAGACAAGGAGAACCCAGAAAAATAGCCCAAACCTTGCATGCATAAAAACATTAAAAAAAAAGATGTTCAAAAGTCTCCACAAATTTACAAATACTGCACATAATAGGGGTTAGACCAATAGAGGACAAAACATGACCCACGACAAGTTTTCTTAACAAGAGAAGCCATCTAAAACAAAAACAAAATTGGTTCAACTTTACCCTTCCAAAAGTAATCAAAGAAGAAAAGCCAATCAGAAAATGGGTTTACAGATCCCTAGCATTGAGACACTCATAATATGATAGACGAGTCCTTAATAATGTGATACAACTGTTTAGTAGATGTTGCATTCAAGGTATTACCATCAATCCATTTATAGTTTCTTAAAAATGAGTCTGTATCTATAATATCTCCTTTCACTGCATTTATCACTTCCTTATAAACCAAAGTATATGTCTTTTTTTGGGATAGAGGGATATTAAATTTATTGCTAACAAACTCCCATGACCCCAGGTGCACATCCTTCAAGATTAACTGAATTAGTGATATCCCTTTCATATTCCAAATTTTAGCAGAGCAACTCTGTGTGAGAGCTAAAGGTTTATCATTGAGATACAACCCCACCAAATAGAGCGATCCCTAACAACAAAAAATGGAGGACCACCTACAACATTCCTATCTGGAATGAATTATCTCACCTGCATCCATGCTTTCCAAAAAGAATGAAAAACTTTTGATCCAAATAACTTCAATTTACAGTCACCCATCATAATATCACAAATCAGAACATTCCTCCATTGTTTCCCTTTTCTTATAACTGATCTCTCTATGTTGTTCCTGATAAGAATTTTCCAAGGTTCATTGCCCTAAAGAGATTTAATAACCTATTTAGCTGCCAAGGCTGTCCCATGTACTTTAATATCTTTCAGTCCCAATTCTCCATGTTTCTTTTCCTAACAACACCAGTCCCATCTCACATAATGTCTTTTCCTATTACCTCAACCATCAGACCACAAAAAATCTTTGAGAATCTTTTCTAACATATTAACATGAGAATTAGCAAACATCCAGGTTGAGGCATAATAGATATGATGTGCAGAAAGAACCTTTTGTACAATTTGGATCCTACCAACAATAAAAAGTGTTTGAGTCTGCCATTTAATATGCCTCTTATTAATCTTCTCATAAATCCAATCCCACATACTACTAATATTAAGCTCAACCGAGAAAGGTATACCCAAGTATCTAACTATCTTCTTTGGACCAGCCCATTGCCAACCCTTAATTGATAGCCAATTAGGAGGATCTTCTGACCAACCCAAGACAGTCGATTTATGAGGAGATATTTTGGACCCTAAAACTTTACAAAAAAACTCAAGCCTTTACACTATAATGTCAAAATTCTCTTCAAATAACTCTAAAAATAGAGTTGTGTCATCTGCAAATTGAGCATTGATAAGTTCCTCTTTATTGGGAAGAGAAATTCCCTTAATAAGGGGCCCCAAACTCTGAGCCCTAAGTATATAATACAAGGCATCTGTTGCAATAACAAATAGTGAAGGGGCTATTGGGCACCCTTTCTAATGGATCTCTACAACATTATGGGTTCTGATAGGGATCCATTCACATCAACGACTGTAGAAGAGTCCTTAAATAATATGCTTATCCATTTGCAATAGTATTCAGGAAAACCAAAAGCTTTTAACATTCCTGATGAAGGGTGCTCCCCTTAATACCACAAACACATAACAGAAACAGAGAAACAACAACAATTTGCAAGAACAGAAAATGGGCTTCTTATTATCTCCACAAATGTGGAATTGCAAATTTCAGAATTACAATATGCAAAGCCACATGGGCATTTTCCCTTACAATACTCTATAGGACAAAGCCTCGAATCATTACCCAAATCTACTACCCAAAACTGCTCTGAACTCCTCCGAACTACCCTAGACAACACTATGGGCCTTCCTTATATAGGCAATTTTCCACCACCTGGAAAGGTTCCAAAAATTTAGCCTCTAAGGCCGACCAAAGTTAGAATTATTTTATTTTTCATTTTATTACATCATAATCGGCTCAAAACAACTTTTGAAACCCAAACAGAAATTTTGAAGGAAACTTATTTTTCACCATTTCAAGTGGCCCAACTTCTGGAGACCATAAGTCATCACCAATTGACCCGACTGACTATTATGACCCCATTTCGAAAAGGGCACAAAGTGCTCTACAACACTTAAATTAAGCAAGCTTCATTCAGCTGAAGTTTTGACCTCATATGGGGCCTCTAAAGCCTTCAAAACTGAGTTCAAAGTTTTTGTACCTTGCTGCTAATACCAAAAATTTTCAATATCTTCAAAACTAGAGTTGATCTGGTAATGAAACTTTACTAGCAGGCTGATACAACCAAAATGAACCTCTAGGGAAGAAAATAGAACATTCTGAGCTCAAACGGAAAACTTACTAAAAATTGTAAATTTCCAAAAAATAGAAGCTCCTCTGCACAAGATAGCCCTTATTGAAAAGAAACCAGAATTATTTTTGGGTGATGCAAGATTGCTCTTACACCCAAGATGCTCTTGCATCAATTCCTAATACAAAAGGCCATTCAATTCTATCATATGATTTTTCAAAATCTAAAAGATCATAGCCACCTGTTGTCCATCACCCCTAGCCCAATGCATTACTTCCCAACTAGTCACTAAATTTTCCAGAATAAATATGCCTTAAATAAATCCAGTTTGGGTATTTGAGATGAAATTGCATAATAAGGGAGCAATTCTCCTAGCTAATACTTTTGCAAGGATCTTATAAGAAAGGTTCAACAAGGTAATGGGTCTCCAATTTTCACTAAAGTTTTATCACCTGTTTTGGGTAAGAGCTTAACAACTCCTCTGTTAATGGAATCTCCAAGAGTTCCTTTAATCACGTCTTCTTCATAAACTTTCATGAGTTCCATCCCTATCCATTCCTTATTCTTTTTGTAGAACTCGGCAGGAAGACCATCCAACCCAGATGCTTTACCATTAGGGAAGGAATCAACAACGGCTTTAATTTCTTCTAATGAAATATGATTCCCTAGGTAAGAACCATTATGATATGATATTTTATTTGGTATTAAATTGAGACAATTATTTAATGCATCCTGATTGTCTTCATAAAACTCTGAGGAGAACAACTTACTGTAAAATTGGTGAAAAGCATGTTCAATATCTTCTGGATTATTAGTGATTCCACCTTCTACCTGTATTTCTTTAATAAACTCCCTTATATATTTTTCTCTGATGATGTTGAAGAAGTAACTAGACTCTTTATCTCCCTCATTAATCCAATTCATTCTGGCTCTAATTTGTATCTCTGAATCAATCTCAAGTTATGTTTAGTGTTAGCTAATTATAGTTCTTTCTTCAAGTATGAATCCTTACTCTATAGCTCTTTCTCAATATTATTCAAATTAGACTGCCAAAAATATTCTTCCATGTTCAGGCTATCCATTGCAAGTTTTTAACCAATTATTCGAAACATACTTTTCCATGCATCTACCAACAAATCCCAAGTTTCTATAGGGTTCATCAAGGGATTACAAAGCTTAATCAAATGAGTAACCATCTCAATTGCTTCCAAATTATCAAGGTCATCAAGTGATGACACATTAAGTTTAAAGGTTTTACTTTTCTTACCATCATTCCCTGTTTCACCAGTTTTCTCAATTCTAATGCAAGATTGAATAGGTGAATGATCTGAAATAGAGGTCAGGCACACCATAACTGGAGCATGGCTACCTTTAGGTATAAAAGAGAAAGTAGAAGCATCCCCATAAAATCAATCAAGTCTGCAATACACTCTCTGCTTACCCTTCTGATTATCACACCATGTAAACCAAATATCCTAAAAAAATTTATACATATGTTCTATAGGATCAATAAGATTAAGCTTTCTTTTGAACTTCTGCCAGAAAAAACATCTCATTTCCTTTCCACACATGATCCAACCCTCCTAATTTATCAACCCTGTGTTCTACCATATTAAAATCCCTGAAAAAAATCCATGGGTTATTAGAAAGATGTTTAGCACACCAATCCCACATCTCCGCTCTTTCTCTATAATTATTGGCTGCATAGATATTACAAATCCCAAACTCCTCTTGTTCAATCTTTAAAATCACCCAAATAACTCTTTGGCAGGGTGAACACCCATGGCTAACAATCTGGTCTGCCCATTTAGAGTTGATGAGAATAACAACCCCTCCTTTTCCCCTCTCATGATTCGAGTGAAAACCTATGGCTTTATCCCAAAGGAATTTGAGGATGGTATGTACTTGAAACCCTACAACCTTAACCTCATGCAAGTAGATAATATCTTTGACTACCAACTGATTGCACCACCTCCTAACAATATACTTCCTATCGACCATCTCTAACCCTCCAACATTCCAATTATGGATTTGCAGCATGATGATTATTAAGAAGAGGTTTTTGTGCTCTTGCACAATTGATTAAAACAATCTGGTAAGTTACTCTTCCCTTTATTACTGTTAGACGAGGAGTTCATGTCCCATGTCTTTCTTTTCTCACGAACAACTTCTATAAACTATAGATCTTTATTGAAAGTAACAACTTGAAGGGATTCAGGTGAGACAACACATTCCAGACTCAGTGGTTGTTGGTCTTTAATAGAACCCTTAATAAAATCAGCTCTTTGATTGATAGTGGCTAGGGCTAGTTGTTGGGCATTGTATTTGGGAGGGTGGATCATTCTTATCAATCTCAGGGGACATACCACTTAAAGGAAGGACATCTGGAGTAGAGGGGTTGGCTACCCTCTTAGATTTCCTAGCAAGAACTACTTCAAAATCTTCATAAAACAAAGGATTGGACAGGGTAATGGTGTAGGAGCACCTAGGCTAGCCTCTATTGTTTATAAGTTTTTGGCTTGTACTTGACTCTAGCCAAGTCAAGAGGATAGATTTATTTGTTTGAAGACCTTAGAAGGCCATTTTCAATGTTGGTTAGGTGAATTAGTCACTAGGTCTAAGGTCACTAATTAACCTTTGTTTGTTGTTATTTCAATTTCCTAGTGTTAGGAGCTTAGCTTAAGTTGGAGTCTTAAATGTGTTCTAAACACATAATGGTTGTTGTAAAGATGCCATAAGGTCATAAATGGCCTTGGATCCATGAAACATAGGTGGTTATGAGTCCTAGAATATATGATTGAGGCACATGACAAATTTGCCAAGTGTTGAAGAAGAAGTTGTCTTCAATTTTGCAATTATTGCAAAAGAGTGCATGCCATTCGGGTATCTTTTGATTCCCTAAGTTATAGGATGGTTATGCTGCAGCCAACAGACCTTAAAATTAAGGAAACAGCATATAATGATACCTAAGACTCGAACACCAACTTTCATTATGCATTGTAATAGTTTTAGAGAAAGTTAATAGAGCTCTGCAAGCATTTACAGTGAATTTAATGCTGTTTTGTGTTGACAGTCATACTTAATGGACTGAAAAACTAAATATAATGCTGGATTAGTGTTCTATAGGTTGTTTATGAACTTTTTCATTTGAATAGCAGGTCATTTTGAGTTCATCTAAGTACTGGTTTTGGGCATTTTAGTTCAAGGAGTCTATTTTCAGCTTGTTTTGAGTAGTTTAAAGAGTCATGGCTCCTCCATGAAATCTAACCATGGATAATCATTCATGATAGATGGAAATGGTAGAGGAGTCATTGTACATATTTTTAGGAGTTAGGAGTCGTGAAAGCATGAAGAACTATTTTATATGCTAGGCCCTAGGCGAGTTTGTGCAGCCCGGTTAGAGGTCTAGAGGTGAAAAGAGTGAAGAAACATTGCATGTTTTCCATACTTCTCCAAGAATTTTTCATGAATTTAAACATCATATCTATCCATTCTATGAATATAGGAGTCATACCAATTGTTTAGGATTTGGTTTGAGCAAGTTTGCTATCAAAACCACAATTCAGTCCTAGAAATTAGGCTTATTGGGCCTCTTGTCCTTGTTTGTAGGAAGCCCCTGTACGGTCACTTTCAGACCCAGAACCTTTATGAAAGTTTTAAAAATCCCAAAAGGGTATCTGAAACAAGTTTTAGTTTTCTAATTTGTTTGGGAAAAAATTTCCAAAAAGGGGAAAAATGGACTGGTGAAGGCTACTAGAATAGGCCTATTTTAAGGTCTCTACATGATGAATTGATGAAGCTGATAGGAAGATGATTCAAGATCCTTCCAAAATGGTTCAAATGGGAAATATTATTATTCTTTACATGATGGAGAACATCCCTGCAATTTTGAAGCAAGTTTATGAAGATTTGGCACTTAGAGCCTTCTAAGTGATAGTGGGAAAGTGAATCAAAACTAGGGTGTTGATCATTCAAGGTGAAGTTTTCAAAGATTGACTCTTATAGCAGAGTTTGAATAGGTCTTAGTTAATGATCTAAGTCTATTGTAAGATCCTATAGAGGAATAGGATACTAGGAGGCAAGTGAAGTCTCTTGGAGGGTGTGAAAACAAGCCTTGGAGTTTATCATACACAAGGTAACAAACATATTTGGTCTACAATGTCAACAAGCATATTAGAACTAGCAGCAGAAGGTTGATGCTTCTCCATAGAGTGAGAAATAGGCTCCTTCGGAGCCCTAGAATCAAGATTATTATGAATCTTAACACTTTCTTTATTTCCACCCTTATTTTCACTAGAACTCTTAAGATTATTATTTTTGTTTCCATTTTTGTCAGTATTCTGTACAATATTAAACTTTTCTTTTTGTATATGTTTTAAAGCAGGGAAATCTTTTTTTGTGTGACCATTACATCTACAGTGAAAACAAGCATTAAGATTCCCAAGTAATGAGACTTCCCAACATAACACATCTCCATCAAATTCCAAAGAAATACAATCCGAAAAATCAACTTCTGGTGTTAAAGCAACCAAAACTCTAGCATTAAGGTGAGAGAGTGTAACCCTTGACTGTTCAATTTGCAAAATAAAACCCAATGGTTTTAACATTTGGGAGATAAATAGCTAGAATTCAACATTCAAGTTTTTAATTTCAACCCAATTTGGAGCCGACTTAGGCACAACTTTCTCAACATTACCTTTAGGGGACCATGGAAAAACCCTAAACATAGAACGACCAATATTCCACAATTTCTTATTCAAAACCCATTCCTGCATATTATGATTCTTTAAAAATACAACAAATAACCCCTTTTGAATTATTATGCAATATGTAACAAAAATACCATTTTTTTCCCCCAAACCAAGGCCAGCCAGTCATCAAAAAATTTACAAGATGGCATTGCTTCCTTATCTAAGCACACAAATAAAATCGCAATACTTTTCAACCTACTTTTCTCTACTTTAATAACGCTTACCATATCTTTGTTAGGTGAAAGAGAGAGAGTTTTCAGGTCTAGAGAAGGAGACCTACCATTGTCTCCTCCATCGCCACCAGGTTTGGAAATACCTCCACTACTTCATCCACTTCCATCGATCATGGCTTGTCTCAAACTATCTCATTTTGTGTTCACCATCCTCCTACTGAAGACTCCATTGAACTCTGCACTTGTCGAGAATAAAGGAGAACTCTCGGCCACCACTTACTTATAAGATAGTTTCTCATTTGGCTTCCCAACATTAATACCCTCTGCAGACTCATCACATTTATCATTAATACTAACACTTGCCTAGTTGCATTTCCCTTAATGATTTCACCCTCACTCTATGGGATATCAACATTATCATTCGACCCTCCCATCACACGTGTGAACTAGGTGAGGGAAGGGTAAACCCTAGTTTACAAAGAAAAGTCAAGGGCAAAAAGAAAATATAAGACAAAACAAAGAAAAGTACGCAAGGGAAACAAAAACAACAAAGAGACACATAGCAAGGTGACTCAACACATAAAGTAGGAAACACGTGTTTAACACGCAACACAAGGACAAATACAGATGTAAGCATCCATCAAATCTATGTAGTTGCAGAGCACCATCTTTTTTCTATCTCCTGTAATAAAGTGGTTAATAGTCTTGCATAAAAGGCTATCAAGGATATTAAAGGTGCGATAATGCACCTCAAGTCTTAGTAGGGGTCTGAAAACTTAGTTTCCATTGAGATGAAATATTTTGAGTTGATCTTAAGCTAGGAATTCCTTAGACAGGTTGTGAAAATCATAGAACCATACTTAGGGTGCATTATGAGTGTGGATCTAACCTGACTTTGTATGGTTCCTATGGTGTGCTCAGGGGATTCTCAGTGAGTTCTTAGTGTAGTAATTATGAAGCATGTTGTAAGAAAAGACAATGATGATTTATTCTTGGTCGCATTATTGGATGGATGGGACAAGGAAGTGCAATCTAAGCTTTAAAATCTAGGTGTAGTTCAAGAAGTCATCAATATTGTACCATCCTAAAAAGTTAGCACCTATAATTAGATGCTCAATTTAGCCCCATTTTAGCATGTATGGGTTCTCACATTGATTTCATGCTCTCCTAATGCTCACTGGACCTTTAAAGTAATATTATTGTATGCAATGAAATGTGAGTTAAAGGAATAAGATAAATAAATAGGACATTCAACTACACAAAATCAAATGCAACATATATGATAAGACAAAGAAAAACTTAATAAACCAAAGAGGATGCAAAACCTTATACACCTAAGAAGCTTCCTCGATATGTAGATGTGTCCAATGGTTTGGATGTGTATTGAAATGTTGTTTTCTCAAGCTTCAAAGGTGAGTAGGGATTTTCACATTATAAGGATATGGTTCATAGATTTTCTCTTCAAAAGGGCATGATAACTTTGTTTCAAATGGTGGATGATTTGTGAAGGGACGAAGGGTCAATTTATAGGATTGAGGGGATGCAAATGGATGGTCGAGATGCAAATATGAGGAGTGGCTAGGATGCATTTGAGGGGAAGCACAAGGATTGTGCTTTCTCAAACTCATAACCTTGTGACAAGTGTCACAAGGAGAGAGCATGAGAGGACATTGGGGATTGTGAAGATATACCATAAAGACACTTCTTGTCTCAAATCCCTAAGGTCAACTCTTGAGGAATGTAACCATTTTAGGAAATGGGAGGGATTTTGGAGAAGTGGGGGAAATGAGTAAAATATTCCTTGGAGGGGACAAATATGGAATAATATGGTTGAGGATGTAAGAGGGCATTTAAGGTTGACAAGTGGAGAGAAGGTTGGGATTGGAGTTGAAAAGACATGGAGTTGACTCGAGTTTGGATTTGGATTTCTTAATCTTTAGATTAGGATTGTGCAAATGTTTAGGAGAGGATTAGGCTTTGATTAGGGATGATTGGTGAGCAAGTGGGAGGAGAGAGAATGAGTGGGGACTTAAGTAGTTAATCAAGGGTGTTTAACTAATTAAATGAGGATTAGTATGTGTGAAGGGGTTGGTTGAGTTAGTACTCAAGGTTAGGTAGTTGAAGGGTTGGTTAGATGAGGGTTAAAGTTAGGAGCCATGTGCTCAAATTAAATTAACTTGATTAATTTAACTCACAAAATAGAGGAAATATGATTAAATGAATTAATTAGAGAAAATACGAGTATTTGTTTAATTAATAGATGATGCAGGAGCATCTTGGGTTGGCTTGGTGACTACTTTGGAGTTCTTGGAGGAGTGCTCGGTAGAGGAAGGGCTTTAATTAATCAAATAGCTATGGGTTGCTTATTTAATTAATGGGACTATAATTAATTAATTAATTAGAAGACAAACATAAGTTAATTAAATAATAAAAATTTAATTAATAATGCCTAGAAGGGAGCTAAATTTGATTATAAAATTGGTAATCAAATCTAGGTGTCTACATTTTTTCCCTCTTCAAAATAGTGATAAAATAACTTTATTTTGAAGATGCTCAAAGTTTTAACAATGCAAAGAATTAAGGTAACTAAGTTGCCCCATACTATAGGAAGATGGTGTTAGTTAGATTGGGTGATGCCCCCTCAAGAAGGCAAGCAGGAAAGAAAAAGGGGCCTAGACAATGTCTCAAAAAGAAATGTGCCCTAGCGGGATGAAAGAAAGGGAGAGGAAAATATAACGTAGAAATGCAATCGGAATGAAAAACTTGGGTCCTGGGAGGAAACAAGGCGAGAAAATGTCACCCGGGGGTCGAGAAGGTGAAAAAGGGTGCCCTAAAAGGGACCCTTATAAGGACAGGGGGGTCAAAAATGATCTCATTTGCATCCAGAGCCTTTGAGAAATTGAGAGAGAAGAGAGCCCATTTGAGACCTTTGAGCTAGTGTGAGTGATTGCGGAGATGGCCCATGCAGGACGACCAAGGCACTGAATGGATGTTGTGAGGAGCATCCATTATCGTCAAATATTTCATCTTAAATCAGTTACTAAAAATCACACTTTCTAATTTGATAACAATTCTATTTTAAATTTTTTTTCTCTACAAAACTATCTATTTTTATTGTGATCATTTGTTTGTATTATAAATTTGAAAAATCAACTTCAAAACTTAATATTACTTATTAATTTATTTACTTTAATCAAGCATTTCATCTTAAATTAATTTTAAAAATCACACTTTCTAATTTTAAAAAGATTTCTTTTATATTTTAAAAGCTTTCTATTTGACAATTTGCAAAATAGTTCAACCAAAACCAAATGTTTCATCAACAAATTCATTATCTACTCAATTAAGAAATTAAACACTTACATACTACTTTCAATCATTTTAATTTGTTTAAAAAATATTATATTATTTTCAACTATAATTGTGTATAGATTTTTTCCATTTCAATTATAAGTGAGCATAAATTGTTTTTGATTAAGGTAAAATCAGGTTTTACATGGACCTGAAACCGGAGTTTAATACAACAAAAGATAGAGCATTAAAGAAAACAAAATGAAACACCTGCTGGAAAACCACAGCAGCGAACAACAATCGAACAGTTCAAAAGAAAAAGCTAGAAAAAATAACCAACAACAAAACATCTACCAACCAGAAAAGCTAATTATCTTTTATCATCTTCTTCTGGAGATCTTCCATCTTCTGGATAGCTTCTTGTAGTTCCTTCAGCTCTATAGGTTTTTTGGGGACCTTTCTCTGAGTGCATCCTCTAGTTCTCATCCCCGGCCCTGTATTTCCAGCATCCTCTTCAATAGTGATTGTGGTTCTTTCCAGCATGTTCCTTTCCAGATGGTTATGCAACATTTTCAGGTTCATTATAGTCACCTTCAGACCCTCATTGCTATGATTCAAGACACCTCTTATCATGTTGTCATGGTTGTTGATTTTAGTCTCTAAAGCTTTCATCTTTTCTTTAACCTTCTTATTCATCTCAGTTTTACCATCCTCTTTAGTATTTTTATTTTTAACCTTATCAAAAAGCTTATTTTCCATTTTTCCCATCTTAGTATTCATGTTATTCATAGTTTTTTCCATATCCTAGATATGGATATCCATTTCCTGCATTTCCTTCTTCCAGTCCCTATTCTCCTCCTGATTCTCCACATTGTTCTTCTCCTTGTGCAGAGAGTCATCCCTCTAAAGGGTTCTAGGTTCCTCTTTGTTATTTATTTTCTCCAACTTAACCATCATGTTCTTCCCTTCCTCCCCTCTTGTGGAGGTCTCCTCACCAGTGTCACTAGCAGAGGGAAAAATACCAGCCTCCTTTCTGTCATTCTCTTAGCCACCCATAAAACCCTCCAAAAAAACATCATCAACTTTATAGTCCTCCTCTCTGGTTTTACCTTCCCCCATCTCTGACATGGCATTATTCATTTTTTCCTCCACAAGATCAATCTGAGAAGAAATAACCTCCTCCAAGGAATGAGTTCCAACCTCTTCTTTCTTAGCATCCTCAATAATAACAAGGGTATCTTTTGTTATTTCATCTGAAGAGTACCCATGGGTTCCTTCCTCTTCCTCCTCCACTTCCTCCTTATCTTCTCCTTCTTCATGGCTATTCTCCTCTTTGTCATCGTTCCCCTCCTCCATCCACTCATTCATTTCCTCTTCTTGATCTTTTCCATAGTCTTCCTCTATCTCATTTTTTATCTCTTCCTCTTCAGTCTCCTTCTCGCTGCCTTCCTCAAGAAAACCCTTTCCTCTCATTTGGTGTTTGTGCTCAGACTCCTTCTCTCTGGTATCTTTGTCATCAGAAGTAGCAGCATGTTTTCCTTTTTTAATCTTTTTCTTCTTACTGGTCTCGGGTTCCTTCTCCTCAATCTTCACCTTTCTTTTCTCCATGACCCTTTTAGGGATAGGGTCCGGTATGTTATCCCTTATGTGCTCAGATATAAGGAGAATCAATCCTTCATGTAGCACAGGGTTATAAGCCTTTTTCCTATGACCGATAATGCTACTATTCAGAGAAGTTAATAGATAATAAGGGAAAGAGATTCTTCTTTTCTACCTGAAGTGGTTAGCAAACACAAAATGGAAATTATAGATTTTTGAATACCGCCCATCCAGAGTAAAATATTCTATCATGGCCTTCAGAATTTTAGCCCAAAATTCTTCAATATTAGAAATGTCCACATAGTCCCCCTTCCCCTTAGTCATAAGGGCTTTCTCATCAACAGTTTTGGGAAAAATTGCAAAGGCTTAAGTTCCTAGCTTATTATTGCCTCTATGAAAATGGGTACCATCAACAGGTAAACCAATAATTTCAGCTAAGCTAGAAATGGTAAGCTTGAAAGACTTGCCCCAAAGAAACACCTTACCATTATTCCAGCCCTCCGCAAACAAAGCTGTAATCTTTTTGTCGTGACCATGAAGCTTCTTCATAAACTGGGTTACCCCCCTTTTTTCAGCTTCTTCCACACATCTCTATCCTGTCTCCATTTGTCACAGTTGAAGGGTTCCTCCCTCTTCAGACCACCTCCCATAATTTTCTGGTTTTTCATGTACCGGTTTGGCTTCTTTCCAGACTTCTCTGCCTTACTTCTCAGATTCACAATGCTTTTATGGTTTTTGAAAGTAACCCTTTTGTTTGTGCCTTATTATCTGCGGAATAAAGTTCCCACACATTAGCTTACATGCAAGCCTCCTCGGTAAATGATTCATCCTTGTCATCATTAAATTAAGTGATGTTTCCTTCATAGTGATTAATTCTATCATATTTGATTAGACTGGAAATCTCACTCTTGAGATTCAATTCCCCTCTCCACTTTTGGATGACGTCAGACAAGGTACCGTCATTAGCCAACCTGTTCGCCAGTTTATTGCCTTCACGATAAACGTGCGTGACATGGTAGTCTTCAAAGGAGTTCATTAAAAGTTTTATTTTGTTGATGATGTGTTCTATCGTCCAAGAACTGACAAAGTTCCCTTTTATGGCATTGATTATATTTAGAGAGTCCCCTTCCAGCCATAATTTCGTGCAACACAAATCTTTCGCCATCATGACCAAATAAAGAGTAGCTTCTGCCTCCGCCACGTGGCTAGTTTGAATTCCAAGCGGGACAACAATCGCTCCTAAGCAGTTTCCAGCATTATCTCTTATTAACCCTCCACCTCCAACCCTTCCAAGATTTCCCTTCGTCGAGCCATCAAAGTTCCCTTTAACCCAACCATTGGGAGGCGTTGTCCACATAACATTATCTCTCAGATTTTGATTCTGACTCTTCTTTACTCTCTCCCATGAGATCCTAAAGTCCTTCGTAGGTTGAGGGTCCCAAAGGCTACTATCTTTCCTTCCCAAACTTCTGTAATTTTCCATAATACTTCTAGACACTGAATTAGCAACCACTGAGGGAGGGGCCTTTTTCTCTCTAAAGATTCTATTGTTCCTCTCCTTCCAGATAAGCCAGGTAAAGTGGGGAAGGACAAATTTCCAGATAATCTTGACATTATGGTCGTTAAAAGGACTCTACCACTGCTGAAAGAACTCCTGTATAGAGTTAGGTTTCACCCAAATGAAATCAAGGGAAGACATAGTTGAGTCCCACACCTCTCTTGTAAAAGAAAAATGTATCATAAGGTGATTGCTATTCTCAGCATCTTGACAACACAGGGCATACCTATTAGGCATTTGGAACCCTCTTCTTAAGAGATTATCCTGTGTGAGAATTTTATTCTGAACAAGCAGCCAGAAAAACATGTTAATTTTAGGAGTAAGGTCCTTGTTCCATACCTGTGCCCACAAAGGATGAGCCTCATTAGGGAGAAGAATCAACGAAGCAGAAGCAACTGAGAACTTTCCAGAAGTCGTTGGACCCCAGGTAATTTTGTCATCCTCATTCTCTCTTATAAACCAGTTATTCATTTGTTTATTCAGTTCTTTAAATCTGATATCCTTCTGCCCAAGGTCTATCCATTCTTCATTATTCCAGTAATCACTGACCAATTCTCCTATAGTATCTTTACAGTCTTGAATAACATTCCCCCACTCTTCATTCTCTATCAGGGGCTTCTCTGATATCCATTTATCATTCCAAAAATGAATTTTCCTACCATTTCCCAACTTCCAAATTGCACCTTTGCAAATGAGATTCTTGCCTTTACTTGTACTGTTCCAAACAAAAGATCCCTGGATATCATTTGAGATTGGAGAATTCCTTCTAGATTACTAAGATGGTATTTCCTTTTCATTATCAAGTTCCATTCTTTCTCTTCTTCAAATATTCTCTAGCATTTCTTAGCTAGGAGGGCTTTATTGGTATAATTGATGCTCCTTATTCCCAGACCCCCCATCTTTTTGGGCTTACAAATCTTCTCCAATGCCACAAGACTGAGTCTCTTTTTCTCTTCCACTCCAGACCATAGGAACCTTTTTTGGATTTTCTCTATTAAGTTAGCAAATTTTTGAGGAATTTTGAATAAGCTAAGAGCATAGACCGGAAGATTTTGCAAAGTAGATTTCAACAATTGGACTTTCCCAACTTGACTGAGGATCGCCCCTTTCTAGCCCGCCAATTTCGTTTGAAATCTATCAAGAATTTCATTCCAGAAATCAGCCTCCAGTTTCAAGCACAGAGATAGGCCAAGATAAGAGGCCGGGAGGCTTCCTATCTTGCACCCAAGGATAGCAGAGATTCTATTCATTATGGCTTCAGGGGTATTGAAGAAAAATAGGGCACTCTTCTCCCAATTTATGATTTAACCAGTGGCATTAGCATACACATTTAGCGCCTTTTTCATATTCCTTGCCTCCTTCACTGTAGATTCTCCCATCAAAATCGTATCATCAACAAATTGTTCATGCGAACAGACAATCCCTCTAGAGGTCAGATGTAAACTTGTAATCAAACCTTGAGAAACCTGAAGAGAGAGGAATCTCCCCAGACATTCTGCCATTATAGCAAAAAGAATTGGTGATATAGGGCCACCTTGACGTAACCCTCTGGATGGTCTGAAGAAAGGAGAGGATCCCCCATTCACAATCACCGAAGAAGAGATAGTAGTAACAAGTTGCATAATAATTTTAATCACTCCCTCATCAAAACCAAAAGCATGAAGAATCTTCATAAGAAACTCCCAATCAACCCTATCATAGGCTTTTGATAGGTCAAGTTTCATAAGGAACCCTTGCTTCTTCGATTTCTCTAGCGAATGGATATTCTCATGAACAACCATGATCGAGTCCAAAATTTGTCTTCCCGACACAAAACCATTTTGTTGGGGAGAGATGAGATGGGGGAGAATCTTGAGAATCCTAGAAGTCAAAACCTTAGATATTATTTTATACAATGAATTGCAAAGACTAATAGGTCTAAAGCTATCAGCTGTGTTAGCTCCCGATTTTTTTGGTATCAGTGCTATGAAGGTAGAGTTGAGCTCTTTAAGCAAAGACTTAGAGCCATAGATTTCTTTCATAGCATCACAAATATCATCCCCAATAATATCCCAGAAATGTTGAAAGAAAAACATTTGAAAACCATCTGGCCCATGGGATTTTTCACCTTCAAAGGACTGGATAGCCTTGATAATTTCCTCCTTCGAGGGAATAGATTTGAGAAAGAGGTTATCCTCAGCCACTAACAATGTAGGAATGGAATTCAACAAATGGTTTTGATCATCAGGATTGAGACCTTGTTCTTTAGAGAGGATCGAAGCAAAATGGCCCATCATATCTTTCCTTATCTCTTCCTCTTTATTAAGAGTTCCCCTTTGGGTAATCAAAGAGTTGATTCTATTCATAGCCTTGTGTTTCATTGCTGTTAAATGGAAGAATCTCGTATTTCTGTCACTTGCTTTCAACCAAAGAGACCTAGATCTCTGTCTCCAAAATGTTTCTTCTTTAGATATAATATTATGGTAATCCACAAGGATAATATTTTCTTCTTTTCTAGTTTCTTTAGTGAATCCTGTGCTCTGTATCTTATCTTGAATTTCTTTAAGGTCCATTTGAATTTTGCTTTTGGTTTGGAATATATCCCCAAAGACATCCTTATTCCAAAGTCTAACTTTAGACTTGATGTTAGCCATTTTTTTTGCATAAATTGTTCTTCAAACATAATTTCAGGAAAAAAAATTCAAAAAAGCTTCTAATTAAAAAGCTTTAGAAAATTAAACACTTACATACTTTCAATCTTTTTAATTTCTTTACGAAACAAAAATTATTTTCAATTATAATTGTCATACATTTTTTTTCCATTTCAATTATACATAGATTTATTTTATCACTTTGCTCTTCAAACATGATTTCAGGAAAAAAATTCAAAAAAGCTTTTAATTAAAAAGCTTTAAAATCCAGATAACTTAAGCACATGGAAAATTAATCACTCCACTCATCTTTCCATGCCTATAAATGGCTCTAGAATTGATGCCATGAATGAAGTGCATGACATAATATTTCATATCATCCACTTTGTGTTAAGTTGCTCGATTTTTAACTAGTATACATGCATGGAAATATGAAAGCATAAGATTAAATCAACAATGAGGACTTCAAACTTCCACTAGTAAATATTCTTGTAATAAAATTATTTGTAGGATTAAAACACTCAACAATTGTAAGCCAACAAACAAATTATAAGCCAGAAATGGGAGCAGAAAAAACAAATCCAAGAAGCTTTGTTGGTCCAAAGCCTTAGTCAACAAGATCTTTGTATTCATCATTTCTTTTGGTAGAGGCTGTGTTGAAGTAGGAGTCATGAGGCAACTTGACTCTTGGAATACTCTTTCCACTTGGGAATCACACGTTAATCAAATTAGCTCACTTCCCTTCCCTTGCAATTGTGAATCATTTCTTTTTTGTTTACACGAAGAATTCTATTGTGAAGTAGTAGAGAATACCTCTCGGATAATAAGTTTTTAGCATGTCTTTCCACCAAAAATCAATAATTCTCATCAAAACTTTCATCAATCACTACTAAATTTTGCAACTTGTATTCAATCAAATACAATTTTTATTTTTTTTTAAATCTAAAATTTATGGAATGACCTTGACTATACACAAGGAACCAATTCAATATTACCTTAGGAAGTTCAACATAAGGATCATAAATATCCTCTTCTAATTAGTCTTTTGACTTCAATTTATCTCTAGAAGTATAGTCTTGAGGAAATCCTACATAATCTTGTTTAAACCATTCTTCAAACCACACTAATGACCATTGTTCCATACACTATCAATTTCATTTCACTAGAATTACTTCTATGTGCTATCTTGTTCTAGCCTTGCCTCTTTTTGATTTAAATCACACAAACCATTACTTTCATTAGGGGTCAAGTTTGTCATAAGGGGATGCTCACCTCACATGTCATTTGTTTGTGATTGTGTTTAAACAAACGCTTTATTGAAGCCTACCATGAACTCAACTCCTTCACAAAATTTTAGTTTCTTTGCACTAACTAGGACCTCTTTCAATGTCTTTGATAAATGAATAACATTTACATGATTATTCCCATTATTTCCTAACTCCTAAATTGATTGTAAGGAGAATTCATCCATATATTTACCTCCTCCAAAATCACCTTCCTTGCAAAATAAATGAATTCTCCATGAAATAATATCACATGGGAGATAAATAAGGAAAGGGGCAGGAGGGAACTACTAAAATCCTAGAATATGAACCTAATAGATATAATAAAATTCAAGAAACAAAAATAAATAAAATAAAATCTCAAGAAAAAAACTAACATATGGAACAAATAGCATCTATTAACCAAAGACCACAAAGCACATGAATGGAAAAGTATATAGAAGAAGGTAAGATAAAGGAGAAAGGAGGAGAAACATGGATGTTTTTTTCGCATCTTTCATAAGAACTTCACTCTGTTGCTCTCACTAGTTTATAATTTTGATTACTACAACCATCTATCAACTACCTCTTGCTATCTTTCTTATTAGTGCTAGTAATAAAGTGCCTTAAATTTTATAAGAATAGAAGATACTTCATAACAAATTCTCTTATTTTATTGCAAATATTGATAAAGACATATAACAACTTACAATTATATGTTTTCTTATAAGCACTAGTAAGCAATCAAAGGTGATATTCCATGGTTGATATGCACATATATAAAGAGTTTGTGAACCTAGTATTGGATGATTGGCATAGTTAATTATTCGTGCATCTAGTAACAATTCAATAAAACATGTAAGAGTTGTTACTAGTTACTATTAAAAAATATTTATCCAAGGTTTATGAAGTAACATCTCTTGTTTGTAACTAATTTCAAGTTTGATTTTCTTTGTGCTTACCCTCCCTTGTGTGTAATCATTTCTTCTATTGATATATTTAACTCCTTTTGAATTTATTGCACATATCACCAAACATCCACAAAGTTTTTATTCAATGCAATATAAATATATTGACTTTGATGCAATTGTCTAAATTAACCCCCTATTGTTTTTGAGCTGCCAAATAATGATGTGTATGATGGTTGTCATCTTTCCCAAACTCAAATGGGTTTAATAGTCATTTCACATGTGATCTGGAGGATTTCCTAGTTTTTTCAAAGTTTTCTTATTCTTAATGTTCTCCAATTTGTAAACATGGATATGTTGCCTAGAAATGTGGAAATTATCATACAATTTCACATTATACAAAAACCCTCCTTTAGCTTAAGAACGGATATTTTGCAATTGTGCTATGTTTTTGTCAAAACACTTTAATTCCAGTCAATTTATAATGTCCTACAAACTTTGAGTTTGATTTTCTTAGATGTTTGCACGATGCACTAATGTCCCACAAAAATGTGTAAAACTCAATGAGCCATTGGAGCATTATGCTTCCTGGAACTTGCTAGGTTAATGCCCTTGTCAGCCAGGTTAGCTCTTGCGAATGAACCCATAGATTCTATCTTGGGGTAAAGGGCTTCCATTTTGAAAAGAAGAGGAAACATCTAATCTTTCATTCAAGCTCTTTCATACACAAATTTCATACAACTTGAAGCTTTGGGCACACAATAATTGTATACTACAACTATTTTGAGCTCTTGCATGCAACCCATCCATAGTGTATTGGTATAGAACAATCTTGGAACATGATACATTGTCTTTGGGAGATTTGGTAATCTTCTAGAGATTTTTTCTTGCTAGCTTAATTGTCCCTACTTCACCATGGACTATCTTTCTTCAATACATTGTTTTTTATTTTCATTGGTTGTCTTTGAAGTTAGGACTACCAAAATGAGGGTTTGACTGAGGCAAATTACCTCTTAATATATTTAATTATATTTCTCTTATAATCACATTTTGTCCTAGTGACCCATAACAACATTAACAATCTTCTAGTCAAGTAAAAATTTTCCACTATAGGGAAGATCATTAGAACTTAATGATATATCTAGAATGTGATCATGATCTAAATAAGAGAAATGGGAGCAATACTGACCATTTAAAAAGATCACAAGGTTACGAAGAAATAGATGCTGAAAAAGATCACATACCTGGATGGTACTATTGTTGATGTAGTCTTGTAAAATGTGTGAAAGATGTACAAATCTTCATGTATCGTGTCCAAGAGTATGATGATATTGACAAAATGCTTGTGCACATACCACCTTTGGTATGGCTTGTTTGAAGGTAGCAGTCTAATTTCTAGAAGGTTAATCAATTCATTCTTGAGTAGCCTTTGCGTAATGCTATAATAACTGTTAGAAAACTGCCTTCTTCATTGAGATGCCAGAATGAAAACCTCAAGAGCTTGTTGTATAATGATTACATTGGATTAGCTTAAGGATTTATTCTTTCTATACCCCTAGAAGAAGACGTTGCACCTTGACTATCAGACTGAAATGATGAGGACTGACCCCATACTAAGTCAAAGTTTGTTGATAGTTGCATAATGCAGTACATAAATGCATGAAAGGGTTATATTTCATTAGCAGAATTTTCTCCCTGAGCATTGGTTGCAGGTTTCAAAGAGCACACATTGTACATCAGAATCGGGGAGCGTATAAGGGATTTTTGAGAATGGAGACTGATATCTAAATATAAATTCAATTAATCCTCCCCATTCGTTGCTTATAATGAACCAGGTTAGTGTAAATAACCTAAGGTCCATTTTCCACATAAAAATACTATAAGAACTAAATTATCAATTGATCGAAGGAGAAAACAGAATTGTCCAGAAGCGAGCAAAGCCCATCCAAATTGGTGATTTTAAGAGACTAGAGGAAAAACTTTGCTAACAAAGCATTCTAGAAAAGAAAATCACTACATAAGGAACTGAAGGCAGAGACTCTCTTTCCACTATATTTCTCAAACCTCAATACCTCAAACCCTTGTGGCAAGGGTTTGTTTAGAATGTCCATGCTAGAGGGATACAATGATAATAAGGCTGAGAAGAAGGGTTTGTTAAATTAGCGATTTCGAACTGCTTCTGACCCATATTTTGTACCAACTTGTTAAGGATACGGTTTAGTGGACTTGCAGAAGTTTACACAGAAGTGGAGACTTACGGTTCTGTAGAAGTAACAGAAATAGGGGGTTGTTGTGTAAAACCAGGTTGTGAAGTGATAAGTAATTAACAGCCAAGCAAGTGTTGATAGATAATGAATGGGCTGAGAGTAGAAGTAATGGCACATCCACTAGGAGTAGCAGAAACAACAATTGAGATCACTGATGATGAAGTCAGTATGTGGATAGAAGCCCACAACATGGGCACTGTAAGCTACATGTTGGTGACATTAGATTGCAAATCTCTTAAATTTCCTAGAAGAGATGAATTAGAGGGAATATGTCTTTAAACTATATATACCAATGTTCACAAAAATTCAAGGCTCTTGGGATCTTGATTTAACATGAAGATTAAGAAGCAAAGAGAAAAATAACAAGAGTATGATGTGAGGTGCCACATGAGAAGCATGTAGAAATGTGGTCTTGATGACAAGAGGTGAAACTCATGCGTCAAATCTATGTCACCAATTTGTGATGTTTTGTACTCGAATCATGACATGAGTACTGTGAAATTACAATAAACTTTAGTTTGATATTATTATTTTTCTTGATTTTTGTATATGATAATCCTTATTCAGACCTGCTGTATATAATTCATCTCAAATACAAAAATATTTATCAATATATATATGTCTTTGCACATAGAAGGAGACGTGACTCATAAATGAGTCACGTCCCTTCAATACCGATGCCCTTTCATAACAAATTACCTTTACCGATAATCAAATATTAAAGACTGCACTTTACATATATTGTAACTACGATATATGTAAAGTGCAGTATCGTATGTTTTTGTATTATATAAGCCACGGGTAACATACTGCACGATATACATATTGTAAGATATGTATACCGTGCAGTATGTTATATGAATTAACAATCATATAACATATTGCATACGATATCCGATATATATATATATATATATATATATATATATATAACAGTCGGTATGGTGGCCGATATGCATAACAGTCAATATGGCATCCGATATATATCATAGTCGGTACTTGGTATAGCAGTCGATATTAATTGGTATGTATTATCGTATCAATAATACATATTAACAATATGTATTATTGATATGATAATATCATATCACATCAATAGTGCAGATCGATATATATATAAGGCTTAGTTATATATATATATATATATATATATAAGTATATTGATAATATTAGATATACATAAATATGTAATATTATCAAGTATATATATATTAATATAGAATATTAATATAAAATTATCTAATCATAGCTATTCATTGTTAACAAGTACTTTGAAACAAGTTGTAATACTTTTGAGGATTTATATAAGAGGAAGAATGTATTGGTGGGTAGGTTGTTCACTTTTCAGGGTTTTCTCAAGATAAATCTGTTGTTCATTTGGTGTCTACTTTTATGTATGTTTGTTTCATTGTGTGGGTTGTGTGGGTTGTATGAATTTCTTTGGACTCTTGTCATGATTACATCACTTACCATTTGTTAGGTTTGCCACAAGTGAACAAATTTGTCAATTTAACGATATTACGAGTATAATGATAATATTCTCTAACTTTATAGATGCTTAAAATTGTGTTTCTATAAAATTTACAGTCTTGATCCTTTTGAGTTCTTATTTTTGAACTTATTATCACTCCAGATACTTATGAAATATCCTATTTAGCTATCCCTTATCTGTCTTCAAACCCTCATCTCATTTGTACCAATTTATACATCTCATCATGCTAAATGTTTGTAATAACATGAATGTATAATTACAATACAGAATAAACTGTGGTTTTATTTATTATATATATTTGTCTCTAGCATCAACCTATGAACCTCATTATACAACTTTTATAAGTGTCATACATATGTGCTAATAACAATATAAACACAATTGTGACTTTTTTATTCATATATAGATTATAATATTTTATTTCTAATTAATATCAAACGAATTGAAATCAAATCAAATTAAATAACATTTGTGAATTCACAAAACTATTAACTATCTCACCAAGCAAAGAGATGCTAAGCAACATTAGAAGTATCTAACCATAAATGAGACAAAATCTATATGCACATATACAATATAAATATGTAATTTCATCTCAAATGATGGACCTGACATTGACAAAAGATCATACAATTAATTCTATTTAAAAAACTATACTAAAAAGCAGAGTTGACTGTGAGCACTCCTCTCCCGCATTTACTTGAAGTGTTTTTGCCCCATTCTCCACCTCCTCTTCTATATTTCGTGCATATGTAAGTTTCCTGAAAAAAATTCAATGAAACATCCATATTATCATAAAATTCATCTTCAATAGATAACTCAACAGTATATAAAAGCACCACTGATCTGCATTACATTCTATGCATCTAATTTTACTAAGCCAACAGCATGGTCTAAATTGCTAAATACTCAAAACAAAAACAAAAGAAAACCAAACAAAAAAGTTCTAGAGTCTGAAAATAAAACTTGTCCCTCAATTATTGCTGCAGGTCTGACACGGTGCACACTATTACAGTACGCGCCAATTTTTGAGGTTGCTTCATTTAGCATCACCAATAATCTCCACAAGAACATTGTCCTTGTTTAAAATGATGGAAACGGGTGGCATCTCTCACAACAATTTCTCTTGCAGCAATCTTGGATGTAAATTTTGTTGCAGTGTGGCAGTCAGCACATACTCGAAGGTTCTTAACAACTCTAATGGTCGTTCCAGGAGGAGTGTTTAACAAACCAAATGCAATTGCCAACTTTTCACTGTGGTGGCACAGAAATAATTTTTTTTCTTCCTTTTCCACATCATTAAGTGAAAGTCTTGAATCTGGAAAATACCCTGCTGCCTTCATCTCCCAATCTAATTTCTCCAATTTTGCATAGATCTCCTGTGTCTGTGGGTGTGATCTATCTCCTACACAAAAAGCATGCACCATTTTATGGTCTTCAATCCAACTACATCCAGGGATCTTTTTAATTCCTCTATCTTTCATCAATCTCCTTACCATTTGAACCTCACCCCACATACCCACTTCTGCATAGATATTTGATAGAAGAACATAAGTACCAGCATTTTTAGGATCCAAATCAAAAAGCAGTGTTGCTGTGAATACTCCCAAACCAGTATTCATATGCGATCTACAGGCACCAAGAAAACACATCCATACAACCACCGGAGGTTTAATTGGCATCTTAATAATAAAGTTTAGGGTGGTCTCTAGATAGCCAGCTCGGCCAAGAAGATCAACCATGCACACATAATGATCAACTGTAGGTGTAACGCAATATGGGTTACTTATCTGATTAAAGTATGCACAGCCCTGATCCAATAAACCTGCATGGCTACATGCAAATAGAACACAGGCAAAACTTACAATGTCAGGATATGTTCCAGAGTGCTTCATTAATTCAAAGATTTTGAGAGCATTTTTGCAAAGTCCATTTTGTGCATATCCTGCAATCATGGCATTCCAAGAGATCACATTTCGTTGAGGCATTTTGTCAAACAGTTCACGTGCCTTGTCTATGCTTCCACATTTTGCATACATATCTACCAGGGCACTTGAAACTACAATATCTGACAAAAACCCTCCTTCCGTTATGCTTTGATGAATGTCCATACCCTGTTTTAAAGCTCCCATTTTAGCACAGGCTGGAAGAATGCTAGCGAAGGTTGTGGAGTTTGGCTTTATAGCTGCCCATTGCATTTGCTTGAAAGTTTCTAAAGCCTTTTCAACAAATCCATTTTGTGCATATCCTACAATCATTGCAGTCCATGAGATCACATCTCTTTGAGGCATTTTGTCAAACAGTCCACGTGCCTGATCTATGCATCCACATTTTGCATACATGTCTATGAGGGCGCTTGCAACTACAACATCTGACAAAAACCCACTTTCAATTATAATTTGATGAATACCCATACCCTGTTCCAAGGCTCCAATTTGAGCAAGGGCGGGGAGTATGGTGGCAAAGGTTGTGGAGTCTGGCATTACACCAGCCAGTTGCATTTGCTTAATAGTTTTTAGGGCTTTCTCAACAAACCCATTTTGAACATATCCTGCAATCATGGCGGTCCATGAGATGACATCTCTTTGAGGCATCCTATCAAACAATTCACGGGCTTTGTCCATGTTTCCACATTTTGCATACATATCTACCAGGGCACTTGCAACTACAATATCTGACAAAAATCCCCCTTCCACTATGCTTCGATGGATATCCATACCCTGTTCTAAAGCTTCCATTTTGGCACAGGCCGGGAGGATGCTCGACAACGTTGTGGAGTCAGGCTTTACCCCTGCTAATTGCATTTGCTTGAAAGTTTCTAATGCCTTTTCAACATGCCCATTTTGTGCATATCCTGCAATCACGGCGTTCCATGAGACAGCATCTCTTTTAGGCATTCTGTTAAACAATTCACGTGCCTTGTGCATACTTCCACATTTTGCATACATATCTACTAGAGCATTTCCAGCCATAATATCTGAAAACAATCCACTTACAATTAGGCTTTGATGGATGGCTCTACCATGTTCCAAAGCTCCAATTTGAGCACAGGCAGGGAGGATGCTGACAAAGGTTGTGGAGTCTGGCATTGCACTCGCCAGTTGCATTTGTTCAAAAGTTTCAAAGGCCTTTTCAAAATACCCATGTTGTGCATATCCTGCAATCATGGCATTCCATGAGACGGTGTCTCTTTGAAGCATTTTGTCAAACAGTTCACGCGCCATGTGCATGCTTCCACATTTTACATACATATCTACCAGGGCAGTCGCAACTACAACATCTGACGAAAATCCTCTATCCTTTATACTTTGATGGATGCCCATACCCTGTTTCAGATCTCCTATTTTGGCACAGGCTGGGAGTACGCTGGCAAATGTGAACTGATCGGGTTGGACTCCTGTTTGTTGCATTTGGTGAAACAGTGAGACTGCCTCGTGAGGAAACCCATGTCTTCGGTATGCTGAAATGATAGTATTCCATGAGAACCCGTCTCCTCCTTTCAAGTGGTCAAACACTTTACGGGCATCAACCAAACTGCCGCATTTGTCATACATGTTAATAAGCTTATTCTGAAAGCTTGTGCGTGTAGAAAATGTAAACCGCCAGTGAGCGATGAAAGAGTGGATTTTTTTCCCTTGTGAAAGCGCCTTCTTGAGAATGCAGGTCTGCAATAATTGAAGATATGTAGAGGAATCTCCAGGAGGGTTGTGTGTAGTAAGCAGGATGTGCAGAGGCTCCTTCAATTGACCCTCTCTGCATAATGCTGTGAGGTTGAGATAAGGAGTGCATGGCAGTGGCATTTTAAGATTGTAATTGAAGCTTGGAAAATGTGCAGCCTGAGAGAGAGACTACAGCAGATTGACATACATAAAAACACAGATTCATAAAGAGAACATGGTATACAGCAGATTAGCCGTTTATCAGATATAAAGAGAGTAACGATTCAAGAATATTGAAAGCTGAGAGAGATGACTGGTTGAGAGCTCGTATCTTCCTGGTTCTTACCTGTGTAATAATTGCGGGTTTTCATTTTTCGTGTGTATTATTTGTCTATAACTTAGGCCCCGTTGTTTGTCGGAAGATGACAGGAATATGAAAATGACAATCCGATTTTGATTCATATCTACTGTTTGGAACCCTCAAAGTCAAAATCGGGTTATCATCTCAATACTTGAATATGGGCTGAAAATGAGAATATGTAGCTTGTTTTGATAACCTGATTTTGGCCAATTATAAACCCAATTTAATGAACGGTCAGGTCTGGCATCTGATCTGTCGAGGGTTCCAGGGATTCGAATTGTGGAATGGCAATCTCCAGTCCAAAATAAATGCAGCCAAAGCAGACGAGATCAGAACGCGGGCGAGATCAGAAAGCTGGCCAAAGCAGACGAGATCGGAACACGGACAAACGGGGCCTAAAATTACCAAATCCGTCTGCAACAATTTAATTTCGTAGACAAAGCTAGGGATTTTTGAGCATGAAATGTGAAGGCATTTTTATGGTGTGATGATGGGAGACGGAAATACATTTTGGATTCAGATTCTTCCTCTCAAGTAACATATATAAAGTTCCTTATAAATCCTGTGACCAAATCCGTCTGAAACCTAACAAATCTGGTGTCTACGGAGCCATCTCTAAGGAGCTGTTACAGATTTTAGCAGCCGTTACAGACATTGTTGATCTTACCGGATTAGGGCAAAAATGATAACCTGATTTTGTTAAAGGCCCCGTTTGTTTGTGGAATTGGAATTTGAGTCAAAACCTGATTATCTCAAAATCAACCAAACAGTCCAAAACATCTTCCGAATATACAAAATCAGAATTTGAAAACCTGATTTTGAGATAATCAGGTTTTGACTCAAATTCCAATTCCGCAAACAAACAGGGCCTTAATGTTCTTTAAATTTTGTTGAGGGGTTAGCTATTTATGTAGGCATGTCATATTTGAAAAGCTACAATACAACTCAAGGACTTGCAAGGTAAGGGCTAATGAAGGATCATAAAGACTTGTTGCACTTAAAAATAATAAAGTCTTAAAGTCAAGCATTAAAAATCAATAAGAATCTTTGAACATATTAAAGTTTACATTTGAGGATGACATGTCTATGTTGGAATCATTTGTCGTTGCACCAAAAGCTCGACCCGATCCACGGGAGGCAGTTAAGCCATGTCACGAATCTCCAAGGAGTTGCTAACCACCAAGTCAACAATCTCCCCCTCAACACCGACTGAGCCTTCAACACCCACTGAAGGGAGACTTGAACCCATGACCCAATGCTTTGATACCAATTGTTGGAATTATTTGCTGTTGCACCAAAAGCTCGAACTGTCAATGCCCGATACAAATGCCAGATTTAACCCAATCCATGGGAGGTGGTTAAACCATGTCACGAATCTCTAAGGAGGTGTTGACCACCAAGTCAACAGTCTACATAATTTTTTTCTCATTTTCAAATGTAGATCTTAGTATGTTCAAATATTCTTATTGGTTTTTACTGCTTGAATCTAGGATTTTATTATCTTTAAGTGCGATAAGTCTTTATGGTTCTTGATTAGCCCTTACCTTGTAAATCCTTCTTAAATTGTATTGTATCTTTTCAAATATCTTAATTTGGGTTGAGCTACACAAATTTTGGTTAGCTTACCTAAAAAATGTGTCTATTACAAGGTTCACCTTTCAAACAAGTGTAAGGATTCTATTGATTTTTAGATTGGTTAAGTTGTACCATGCTAAAGAGTTCTTATATTAATTTGTCAAATACTTACCATAGATGTCAACCGTTTAATCATAAAGTGAATAGTTATCCTCTAGTTATGCCAAGAGTTGAACCT
Source organism: Chamaecyparis obtusa (assembly GCA_027943335.1). Taxonomy (NCBI): domain Eukaryota; kingdom Viridiplantae; phylum Streptophyta; class Pinopsida; order Cupressales; family Cupressaceae; genus Chamaecyparis; species Chamaecyparis obtusa. The sequence continues at coordinate 121,337 of BSBK01011513.1, read as the reverse complement.
ACTTCACCACCTTCTCAAAATAGCAAGGAAGACATGACTATAATAAGAAATCTAAAAAATAATTACAATAATGGGATGAAAGTTTCCTTACAAATGGTGGATTGCAAAATAACAATATAGGTCCAAGTGTTTGAAAGCATGTTGATAAGGTGAAGGAGAGCTCTGTGAAAGCTAATTACATAGACATTTTATCCTCAAATATAGACCTTGGGATGTTGAAAACTCCCTATTGATTTTTACTCCTTGGACTTGGGACTTCATTGTTTCTAAACAAGTCTTTGTGATCCTTATTTCAAATGATTTGCCTGGCTAGCTCTTGCCTTATAAATCCTTCTAAAGGTGTATTGTGTTTTGAGTTGAGCTACATAAATTTTCGTTATCTCGTTGTTAAAAAATGTAGTTATGATGAGGTCAACCTTCCAAATGAGCTTAACAGGACTCTAGTAACTTTTAGATTGGTTAAGTTATATCATACCTAGAGAGTTCTTTACATTAATGTGTCAAATACTTGTTATAGGTTTTAATATTTTAATAGAAAAGTGAAATATTGCCTTTTTGTTATGCTAAGATTCAAACTTTCTTCACCTTCTTCAAAAAGTGAAGAAGGTGCGACTACAATAAGAAATCACAAAAATAATCTTACTAATGGGCTGAAAAGTCCCTTATAAATGGTGGAATAAAAAACACAAATATAGGTCCAACTGTTTGAAAGCATGTTGATAAGGTGAATGAGAAATATGTTATTGTTTTAGAGCCTTTTCATGAATCCTCCAAGGTGGTGAAAAAACCTCATTATAGAAAAAGGCATCTTATTACTAGTGTTTTATCTTAAACAAAGAGTTCACCTTCTTATAATCTCCTTGTTTCTCCTCAAGAGATTTTTAACCACTCACATAGCTTCTTTCACACCTTATAGAATGAAGAGTATGTTCTAGATAAGTGTCATAGCTATGATGATATACACAAAATTGATAGTGGTAATATGCTTCTAAACTCCCATATTTTATTATATTTTTTAATCATTAAATGTTTAGAGTTTAACAAAACCTCAAAGAAAATTTATCTTGTGCATGATAAGAGGAAAAGGTTTGCAAACCTCAACATTCTTTATTTGCATGAGATATTTTATTTTGGATTTTTTTTCTATTTTTACTATATATCATGTCATATGAATTTACCAGTCACATTTTCCAATGTAACCATGAATCGAGATGTGACATAATTTCTATTATGATTTCTCTAAAATGGAAGCCACACTTATTTGATCAAGGATGAAACCCCACTTGTAAGGCTTTATGGACCCTCTTTAATATTAATAACCATTTTTTAGGTGTCATTATTTTTTATGTGACCAATGATGTTGTTGAAGATCTCATCTTTAGTGTTCGGTTGTTGATTCTAATGTTGGCTAATATAATTGTTGGTCTACTTCTAGTACATATGGTCTAACCTTCATAATGAATTTGAAAGGGCACTCAAACATCTTGACATAGAAATTTTTCCAATTCAATCTTTATTTTATTTTTGTTAATTATTTTTATTTTTTGGTGAAGCCATTGTTGAAGATTTTTTAGTGAAACCATTTTGGACCATCCTTCTCAACCCTTCAATCAAGGGGATTGTCTCACTATCTGAATGTTCTTGACCCATCTAATTTTTAATCTTTTGCAAATCATTGGCAAACTTTTCTACTTGGATAAGAGACACTTGTGCTAAGGACTCATCCTCCTCTTGTGAAGTCTAGAAGAGTGATTTTCAATAATGTTAGATATTTCATTTGTAGTCATATAGGCATCACCTGAATTCCCATGGAAAATATTAGTTGACTCAGGTTCTATATCCTTAAGAAATGTCATAAGTCTATAACTTCTTCTCATGGGGATGTTAGATGTAGGGCTCAAGGTCATAACACTCATGCACAGAGCTATAAAAGAAGGGTATATCTGAAAATGCAAATTCTTTAAAAATTGACCGTTCAAACATTGCAAATCATGAAATACATTTGAATTCCTAAATGCATAAAATGTAAAAATCATACAAAGTAGACCTACACATCCAAATTAGATTTAAATGAGCTATAAGATGTGTTAGGTTCACCAAAATTTAATGGTGGGAACTAGGACTCAACCAGGATGCACTAACAAACTAAGAAGCTTAGGCCTATCTCCCACTTACACTGGAAGAAAGATGGTCCACTAGGTCTAAAGAGGGATGAAACACTAGGTTGATGCAATGATAATTCATCTTTAATAGAATGCTACTATGTAATATAATTGTGGATGGAAGAATATGAGATAGGAGATCAAATGGAGTGAGTTGAAGGTTTTTTGTGTGTATAGGGAGACAAAGAATAGACAAACATATTTTGGAAAGGATCTAGAACGAGACGACTACAATTGAATTGCAATTTCAATCTGACTAAAAATGTGGGAACAAGATGCCTAGCTAAATTTGGTCCCAACAATTTCCAGTGAAATGACTTGTATATTGTAGCTCTTCACCATATCTCACTATATATTTTTCCTTACATATGTCACCTATACTTGCACATAGAAAAGAGCAAAAAATATTGTGTAGAAATGGGTTGTCTAAGTCAAACCATGGTTTAGGAATTAACCTTTAATTAGAAATAAATGGAAATATAATTGAAAGCGTGTTGAAGCATAAAAAAGGCTAGATATGAAAAATAATTTGTTTATACCTTCATAAATCTTATTGAGCTCATGAAGATGCTTGAAGTTGACTTTATGGATAGGAAAATCATGGATGCCTTTACAAGATTCTTCCATTTGCAAATATTCCTAGTCTTCAATGCCTTGATACTAGATCTCTTGCCTTAGAACTTGAAGATATGAAATTGTAGTTGAGAGCTTTGTTTGGAATTAATGTGTTATTCAAATAAGAGAAATTATCTTTCTTTTATACCTTCCACAACATTTCAAGATGTAAAACTTGATGAATGTTGACACATGATTTAAATCCCTGCTTTAAAAAAATGTAACTTTTACATAGTCTAAATTTGGGCTTGATCATAGAAATCCTGAAATCAAGGCATTCCTCGAAATGACATCTCTTCAAGACATTCTGTCAAACACTTCACGTGCCTTATCCATGATTCCGCATTTTGCATACATATCTACTAGAGCATTCCCGACTATAATAATTGAAAAAAATCCCTCTTCAATTATGATTCCATGGATGGCTGTACCCAGTTCCAATGCTCCCATTTGACCATAGATAGGGAGGATGCTGAAAAAGGTTGTGGAGTCTGGTTTCACACCCGCCAGTTGCATTTGCTTGAAAAATTCTACGGCCTTCTCAACAAACCCAATTTGTGCATATCCTACAATCATTGTATTCCATGAGACCGCGTCTCTTTGAAGCATTTTGTCAAACAGTTCATACGCCTTATGCATGCTTCCACATTTCGCACACATGTCTAGCAGATCATTTGCAACCGCAACATCTAACAAAAATCCTCTATCTTTCATGCTTTGATGGATGTCTATTCCCTGTTCTAACGCTCTCATTTTTGCACAGGCTGGAAGTATGCTGGCAAATGTGAATTGATCGGGTTGGAAACCTGTTCGTTTCATTTGGTGAAACAGAGTGACTGCCTCATTTGGTAATGTCAAAAGTTTATCTAAAGAGCTCAATAACTTCTAGCTTTTGCTGCCTAATAAAATTTTATGGTAAATTTGGGTTTATATGAACGAGTAGAAATTTAATGTAGGGGAAGGTTGCTTACTGAGTTTACTAAGAAACTCATTATTTGTTGTCTCAGAGGTTATTGTCACCATGAAGATCTCGAATAGAAAGTTCGAGAAGCTTCTTGAGGAAGGTCTCATTACAGTCTGTATCTGAGATATTATAAGTCCAAACTTGGGCTTAAGATAAGAAAGAAATTCAACCATTTCTACAAGGTATTCTTGAGTTTGTAAAAAGGTATAACAAAAGAGATCCTAGAGAGGAGCAAAGCCCGAAGTCGGGAAAATGAAGTAGGACTAAATTTCACTAATGAAGGCAGCAATGTGGTGCACGACGAGGTTACATCCGATGTGGATTTGGCAGTTAGCAATCAGTCAAGGAATCCAAATACTATGGAGTTGTATAGTGAAACAAAGAATGTCTAGCTTATTTTAGATTTTAGATACTAGATGTCATAGTAGTTGTGATATATCATGCATCATCTGTAATATTTGTGTACCTTTATGGTCTGATAATTATAGTACTGGGATTTTTGATGGAGTTTTACATCATCTAAGAATTGTTTTTTCAAAGAAAAGCTTCTAAAGAATATATATTTGTTTTTTTCGATTAGCATGTTTTGTTACGTGTAATAGAATTCTTATGGAGGGAATATTGGAATATAAAATTTACATTGTATAAAAGTCAGTTAAGTGAGCTGTGATTTATTATTTAATATTGCTCTTAAGATAATTTACTTAACTGTCTTCCCTTAAATTGAAGTAGTTTAGAGAGTTATGTTGGAAGGCTTTATGATACATTCAATAGTAACTCGATAATATTATTATTAGCTGTGTTTAATATTGTGCAAATGAAGATGCTCTTTCATTTTCCAATAAATTGTCCTTGTTTAAAATGATGGAAGCGACTTGCATCTCTCACAACAATTACTCTTGCAATAATCATGGTCATAAATTTTGTTGCAATACGACAATCAGTAGACTCCAACAGAGTCATAACATCTCTAATAGTTAGAAGGAAGAGGGAAATGTAGAACAAACCATATAAAAGTTCCGAACTTTTCAGTTAGATAAATCATTCTTTTACCTTCTCTTCCACACCATTGAATGTTGAATCTAACCTGTTGCATTCATTTCATAAGCCACTTTCTCCAAATTTGAATAGTATGTGTGGATGTGGTCCATCTCCTACGCAAAAAGAATCAATCTGGAATTTAACCTGCTGCCATCATCTCCTAAGCCAATTTCTCCAACTTCGAATAGATCTCCTCTGTGTGTGGGTGTGATCTATCTCTTACCATGTAACATTTTATAACCGTCAACCCAACTACATCTAGGGATTTTTTTAATTCCTCATCTTTCATCAACCTCTTTACCATTTGAGCCTCACCCACGGGCCTGCTTCTGCATAGATGTTTGAAAGGACATAAGTCGTGGCATTTTAGGATCCAAATCAAAAAGCAGTTTTTCTATAAATATTCCTAAAACTATATTCATATGTGATCTACAGGCACCAAGAAAACACATCCACACCACCACCACAGGTTTAATTGGCATCTTCATGATAAAGATTAGGGTGTTCTCAACATAGCCAGCACAGACAAGAAGGTCAACCATGCACACATAATAATCAATTGTAGGTGTTAAGCAACAAGGGGTAGTCATGACTGAAGTACGTACAGCCTTCATCCACTAAACCTGCATGGCTGCATGCAGATATAACACAAGCAAAGCTTGCAGTATTAGGATATGTTCCAGAGTACTTCAGTGATTCGAATATTTTGAGAGCATCCTCGGAAAATCCATTTTGTGCATATCCTGCAATCATGACATTCCGTGACATGACATCAGTTTGAGGCATTCTGTCAAACATTTTCGTACCTTGTCTATGATTCCACATTGCGCATACATGTCAATGAGGGCAATTGCAACTACATCTTGCAAAACCCCCCCTTCTATTATGCTTTGATGGATGCCCATACCCTGTTCCAAAGATCCAGTTTTGGCATAGGCTGCAAGGATGCGGCAAAGATTGTGGAATTTGGCTTTACACCCAGCAAATTGCTCTTTTTCCAAATGTCAACAATATTGAATAATTCATACATAGTTCAAAAAAATTTAAGATAGGAAAGGGATTGGAATTATATTCTTATGAGGGTCCTGAGACAATTTGATGGAGCACAACTCAAAATTTCAACTGGGTAGCTACATCTTTATGAGGGTTATAAGGCAACTTGATGGAGTTCTACTTGGTCTAAGAATTGATTTTTCAAGAAAAAGCTTCCACATAATGTGTATTTTTTTTTCCAATTAGTATGTTTTATTGTGTGTTATGTAAACCTGATACAGGGAGGTGTTGGAAAATTAGGATTTATATTATGTTGTGTGTTTTTGGATTCTACCGTGTCAATTTTATTTGCATCAATGTTTCGGATCATACTTAGTGATCCATCATCAAGATGCAAGAGAGCTGTATGATCCATCATATTAAGATTTACATTGTATTAAAGTCGGTTAAGTAACTTGTAGTTTATTATTTAAAATTCTTGTTAAAATAATTGATTGCATTCTTGTAAATTGAAGTAATTTGAAAATTTATGTTGGAAGGCTTTATAAAAGTCATGTAGTGATACATCAAGTTTCAACAGCACCTCAATAGTAATATTATTATTTGTGTTTAGTACTGTGCAAATGAAGATGCTCTTTCATTTTCCAACAAATTGTCCTCGTTTAAAATGATGGAAGCCACTTGCATCACTCACAACAATTTCTCTTGCAACAATCTTGGTTATAAGTTTTGTTGCAATTCGGCAATCAGTAGACTCCAAAAGGTTCTGAAAATCTCTAATAGTTCGATAAAGGTGCGTGTTGAACAAACCAGATGAAAATTCCGTCTTTTCAGTTAGATAAATCCTTCTCTTACCTTCTCTTCCACATCACTGAGTGTTTTGAATCTGGAATGTAACCTGCTGCCTTTCTCCTAAGTCGATTCCTCCAACTTTGAATAGATCTTCTGTGTGCGGGGGTGTGATTTATCTCCTACACAGAAAGTATGAATCTGGAATATAGCCTGCTGCCTTCAACTCCTAAGCCAATTCCTCCAACTTTGAATAGATCTCCTGTGTGTGTGGGTGTGATCCATCTCCTACACAAAAAGAATGAGTCTGGAATATGGCCTGTTGCCTTTATCTCCTAAGCCAATTTATCCAACTTTGAATAGATCTCCTCTGTGTGTGGGTGTGATCTATCTCCTACACAAAAAGCATGTACCATTTTATGTCCATCGACCCAACTACATCCAGGGATCTTTTTAATTCCTCTATCTTTCATCAACCTCCTTACCATTTGAACCTCATGCCACTGGCCCGCTTCTGCATAGATGTTTGAGAGAAGAACATAAGTCGCAGCTTTTTTAGGAACCAAATAAAAAAGCAGCATTGCTGTAAATACTCCTAAACCTATATTCATATGTGATCTACAGGCACTAAGAAAACACATCCACACAACCACCACAGGTTTAACTGGCATCTTAATGATAAAGTTTAGGGCGTTCTCAAGATAGCCAGCACGGGCAAGAAGGTCGACCATGCACACATAATGATCAATTGTAGGTGTTAAGCAATAAGGAGTAGACATGTGACTGAAGTGTGTACAGCCCTCATCCACTAAACCTGCATGGCTACATGCAAATATAACACTCGCAAAGCTTGCAGTATTAGGACATGTTCCAGAGTGCTTCATTAATTCAAATATTTTGAGAGCATCCTTCGAAAATCCATTTTGTGCATATCCTGCAATCATGGCATTCCATGACATAACATCTCTTTGAGGCATTCTGTCAAACAGTTCCCGTGCCTTGTCTATGCTTCCACATTTCGCATACATGTCAATAAGGGCAGTTGCAACAACAACATCTGACAAAAATCCCCCTTCTGATACGCTTTGATGGATATCCATACCCTGTTCCAAAGCTCCTATTTTGGCATAGGCTGGAAGGATGCTGGCAAAGGTTGTGGAATTTGGCTTTACACCTGCCAATTGCATTTGGTTGAAAGTTTCTAAAGCTTCTTCAACAAGTCCATTTTGTGCATATCCTGCAATCATTGCAGTCCATGAGATGACGTCTCTTTGAGGCATTCTGTCAAACAATTGACGTGCTTTGTCTATACTTCCACATTTTGCATACATGTCTACCAGGGCACTTGAAACTATAACATCTGAGGAAAATCCACCTTCCGTAATGCGTTGATGGATGTCCACACCTTGTTCCAAGGCTCCTACTTTGGCACAGGCTAGAATGATGCTGGCAAAGGTTGTGGAATTTGACTTTACACCTGCTAATTGCATTTGCTTGAAAATTTGGAAGGCCTTCTCAACGAGTCCATTTTGTGCATATCCTGCAATCATTGCTGTCCACGAGATGACATCTCTTTGAAGCATTCCATCAAACAGTCTACGTGCCTTGTCTATGCTTCCGCATTTTGCATACATGTCTACCAACGCACTGGCAACTATAACATCTGACAAATAGCCCCCTTCTGATATGCTTTGATGAATACCCCTGCCCTGTTCCAAAGCTCCCATTTTGGCACAGGCTGGGAGGATGTTGGCAAAGGTTGCAGAGTCTGGCTTTACAGCTGCCAATTGCATTTGCTTGAAAGTTTCTAAAGCCTTCTCAGCAACCCCATTCTGTGCATATCCTAAAATCATTGCATTCCATGATATTACATCTCTTTGAGGCATTCTATCAAACAGCTCACGTGCCTTGTTACTGTTTCCACATTTTGCATACATGTCTACAAGGGCACTTGCAACTACAACATCTGACAAAAACCCTCCTTCCTTCATACTTTGATGGATATTCATACCCTGTTCCAAAGCTCCGATTTTGGCACAGGCAGATAGGATGCTGGCAAAAGTTGCAGAGTTTGGCTCTATATCACCCAATTGCATTTTCTTAAATGCCTCTAATGCCTCTTCAATAAACCCATTTTGTACATATCCTGCTATAATGGCATTCCATGAAACCACATTTCTTTGAGGCATTTCTTTGAAAAGCCTTACAGCTTCATCAAGAACACCATTCTGCGCATATCCTGAAATCAAGGCATTCCACGAAATGACATCTCTTCGAGGCATTCTATCAAACACTTCACGGACCTTATCCATGATTCCACATTTTGCATACATATCTACTAGAGCATTCCCGACTATAATATTTGAAAAAAACCCACCTTCAATTATGATTTCATGGATGGCTGTACCCAGTTCCAATGCTCCCATTTGAGCATAGACAGGGAGGATGCTGGAAAAGGTTGTGGAGTCTGGCTTCACACCCGCCAGTTGCATTTGCTTGAAAAATTCTAAGGCCTTCTCAACAAATCCAATTTGTGCATATCCTGCAATCATTGTATTCCATGAGACCGCGTCTCTTTGAAGCATTTTGTCAAACAGTTCACGCGCCTTATGCATGCTTCCACATTTCGCATACATGTCTACCAGGGCAGTTGCAACTACAACATCTGACGAAAATCCTCTGTCTTTTATACTTTGATGGATGTCCATCCCCTGTTCTAACGCTCTCATTTTGGCACAAGCTGGAAGTACGCTCGCAAATGTGAACTGATCGGGTTGGAAACCTGTTCGTTGCATTTGGTGAAACAGAGTGACTGCCTCGTGAGGAAATCCATGTCTTCGGTATGCTGCGATGATCGTATTCCATGAGGCATTGTCTGGTTCTTTGATGAGGTCAAACACTTTACGAGCATCCACCAAACTTCCGCACTTGACATACATGTCAATAAGCTTATTCTGGAAGGTTGTGCGTGTAGAAAACGCAAATCCTGTGTGAGCGATGAAAGAGTGCACATTTTTCCCTTGTGAAAGCGTTTTCTTCAGAATGCAGGCCCGCAATAATTCAAGATATGTAAAAGAGTCTCCAGGGGGATTGTGAGTAGTAAGCAGAATGTTCAGCGCCTCCTTCAACTGCCCATCTCTACATAATGCTGTGAGCTTGATACGCGTGGATGGTAATGGCATTTTATGATTGGAATTGGAGCATGGAAAACATGCTCTGTTATAAAAATTCCAAGGTAAGCCATATTTTTTTTAATGTTTTTGACCTTTTAATTATAGACTATATTTCAAAACAATATTAAAATAATCTTTAAGAACTAAGAGAAGAAACTACCATCAAGTGAGAAATATATTTTCTAGTAATAGAGACAACTACATGAAACATTAGCAAAGTGTTTTGTCATGTTCTTTCACTCTAATGTCAACTGTTGGCCTATTTGCAAGTGGTTTGTCATGTCTCATCTATATTGAATTGTCATTATTGATTTGTATTGGACTATGTATCTCTCTTCTAACTATTCGATGTAATTGTTATTCTTTGTAACTTTGCCTTGATTCAATTAAAAAAAACTACACAAGGGTAGGTAAATAAAAAACGATAATAGCAATTTCAAAATATAAATAGCAAAAAAATTCAACAACAATCTTATTAAATAGTAAATTGGAGGTGTTTTGTTGTAATAGAATTAGTTGGCATGCTATTTGTATGCTTTAAGTGCTTCATGCACGTGAGAAAGTAAAGAGGTGGAAAAGAAAAAATACATTAGAATAAATCTTTTAACTTAAAGTTTTTAGATGAACATTAGAAATGTTGAAAATTGTTTTTTTATCTAGTTTTCCAAATGTAATTTAATTTATTTATGAATTTTAAAAAAATATTATTTTTAGTATCAATATCAAGTAAAAGACTTTATATAATTAATAACAATCTATTTAATAGATTTTGAGATAACTTTATCTTTAGTATCAATACTAAGACATACTAAGACATCAATTTGTCTTAGAAGTAAAAAAAAAGAAATACAGATGTGAGAAATTACAGTACTCTAATTATGTTATGTGAAATGACATTCACATAACACGTCTTTAACAAGATCAAGACTTTTGTAGTGGGGACATTTGAATTATTTTATTTGAAGAAATCTAGGACGATTCTTGATGGGGATTTTACGATGAAGAAGCTTTCAAGGCATCATTTCAACATTAGTTGCAACCATTGACTTCCAAATATAATTGTTTAGTTTAGACCAATACTTATTAGGAACTTATACTATTGTTTAATATTTAACTAAGGGATACGGGAAAGTTAAGGAAGCAATGCTAACTAAATTTGTTTGAGAGGGAAAGGGAGAAGTCCAGGTAGATGAAAGCTAAATTCCATCTTAGATAGAAAATGGTTGATATTGTGGAGAGTATGATGAGATGTGGTGGAATAAGGGATTGGATGAGGTTAGTGACTTGTTTGTCTTTAGGAAAAATATTGAAGGCAACCTTGAGATGATTACAAGAGAACCATTGGAAGGCATGTGGCTCCTAAATATCTTTGAATAGATAAATAACTATTTTAAATGGAGAAAAGGCTATAACTAAGGGTTTATTATCAAATTGAATATATTTCTTCCACCAAACATTGACTTCAAGCTAGAAATAGTGGAAAACTTATGTTGTTGCTTAACATAGAGCTGAGGGACCAAGGAAATCTTAAGAAGCAAGGATAAGAAGATTTCTTCAACAAGGTAAAGGGGAAAACACTTAGAAAAAGCCAAATCCAATATCTGAATAAATTGCATGGTGAGGTTATGGAGAGATTAATGAGATGAGGTGGGATAAAGGTATAAAAAAGGCTAATGACTTGTTTGTCTTTAGAAGAAATATTGGATTAATCTTCAGGTGATTCAAGAACACCACTGAAAACAAAAAGTAAAGTCGCAACATCTTTGAGCAAAAACTGCCTCTTTCACACATTCTAACTTGGCTTGAGAATAAAAGGATACAACTATCGACTTGTTTCGACTTAAAGATATATGCTACACTAATCTTTTATTTTAGACTATAATTTATTTAAAATTTGTATTGCAACTTAACATTGTTTCAAGGGACAAGGGAAATCTTAAGAAGCATTGATAAGTAGATTTGTTTTAGAGAATTAAAAAGGGGGGGTGGGATGAGAATACTTAGATGAAATTCATTGATAATATTAGTAGTAGTTACAAATCTAGGGTGTTGAGAGGTTGATGGGATGAGGCAGACCAAAGGAGTGGACAAGGTAATCACTTATTTTTCCTTAAGAGAAATATTAAAGGTGATTTTGAGATTATACTAGGAACACCATTGAAAGGCAGTGAATTTATAGTGAAATCCCATAGATCTTTAGGTAGACAAATACCCCTTTAAAACATTAAGAGGGCTTAAGAAGGAAAGGATACAACCGAGGGTTTACTTGTTGATACAACTAAAATGGACCATGTTAGAGGGATGACATTCCAATTGAGAATTTTAGAGACTTGTTGTAGAGTTCTCTATATAATTTAAACTAGACAAGAGGTTTGGGATTAGAAGTAAGGAGAGACGAATGATATTGTCAAGCCAAATAATATGTTACCAATTATTTTTAACCATAACCACAAATATTCCATAGTGAATAAGTATCTTCCAAGTTTCATTATCACTACTACATTGAGTGATTCATATAGAGATTAAGTAAATACCTTGAATCTTGGGGTCAATATGACATAAACAACCTAATTTTTTGGTTGAGTGTAATGGTGAAAATTGTATTAGTTACACCTTTTCCCTTTTGTTTGTGATCGCTTTGTAGGGTGCACTTTGATATGACAACCTATTTTTCCTTTTTTCTTCATTTTGCATATTTTCCAATACTCGAGCCTTTAATGTGGCATATTTTAATCCTAAACTTGTCAACTACCAAATATCAAAATTTTATCTTTGAGTTATCTTTTACTATCAAATGGTTTTAATTAACTCTCATAGCTAACATTAACTACAAACTTACCATATCTATCTATTATCTATCTATCTATCTATCTATATCTATTTCACACATACACACATGCATGCATCTATGCATATACATATACATATACATGTATGCATACTTAGGAGTTACATTTCCTATTGGTTGTATTTGTTGCCTCACCTACCATATAAATACTCACTGGGATTGCATGGGTTGGAAAACAATTATGAGATTTTGGCATCTGCATCTTGGTTATTTTTGCTATTTTCTTGAAAATATTTTACATACATATTCCATTACTTTTATGGAAGCACTCCCTTTTTTCTATTTTGTTTCAAGATGATATATTGAATAATGCTCTTGCAATTATCCTTGCACTAGGTCTTTTTTGTTCTCACTTTTTACATCTAATAGAAATCAAGAAAATCCCCCTTGTGGCATCCCATGGAAGATTATGTCTTTTAACATTTTTGGGAATCCAAGAGAAGAAACTTGTTGGTAATTTTATCAACATCTAATTAGCAATATTTTGCCTATTCCAATAGCCACAAATGAAGGGTTTTTCTTGTAATTTGGGGCCCCAATGGAAGAGAATAATTTATATTTTTGGGCACCTAAAATAAGAGTATATATATAAATAATGCAATATATATGAAGAGGTAGAAGGAGCAACAACTAATGGGAAATGGAGTATAAACTAGACAATAGAGTTTCAAAAAATGGAAGAAATGACTACAATGTTAGAAATAAAGAATGCAAATAATAAAAGTTTTTTTGTTGTGACAAATCTTGAATTTAGAACCATTCATTATGCCGACCAAAATAAGTGGAAGGTAATAAAGATTAGTGAAAAATTAAATGTCTAATGACTAGAAATAAGGATTTCTAGTTTTGAAGGATTTTAGTAGCAATTTATGCTTTCAAATGAGAGATTTTAGCATATGAAATAAGGTAGTTCAATGTAACCAGTTGTAGAAGCCCCTCCAAAAACCAAAAAAAATAGTCCATAAATGATATCATTCCAACCTTTGAAATTGAAATATCTTACATTGTAGAAGCTATGTTAGCCAACACTTTAGCATCATGACCTTTACATTTTTTTTCCTTTTCCATAAACTAGAGGGAAATCCCTAAAAAAAGCCTCCAAAATAGTTTTTAAAACAAGAACTAAAAATTAAAACTATTAAAAAAACTAAAATAACAATTATAATAAAAAAGTCAACCCACTCAAAATCATGCAATAGATAAATTCCACATCACACTAGTAGTAGATAAAATCACTTTTGATAGACTTTCAACCAAATGAAATAATTATGATACCCGACAAAGAAAACAAAAAATGTTATAGCAACAAGAGGTCTTAGTAACTCTCAACCATGGTGATTTGGTGGATAGGCTAATCACAACAAATCTTCTTGCTTCACTATGTGGAGTGAGGAGTAAAAATGGTCTTAACAATCCTCCACCTCTTTGTTGACTTGACCTACAATCTTACACACATGTATGAATTAATCGTGATATACAATAAATTATTAAAGTGGAAGTGTCAAAATATTTGATTATTCTATCCATCACCATGAGTATATACAATAAAAAAGATTATTATAGGAATGGATGAAATGAAATTTATGTATGTGAACCAAATGATCCAACTACTACATACATCTATTATACAAGTTATGTATTTTAATCACAAAAAAATATTATTCACATCAACACAAGTTTGATATTCTATCTTGGCTTAATTTAATTCCAAATCAACATTTTAATATAATTTTTTGTTTAATCGCACGTGAGCATGCCTACACACACACACACGTAATTATAATTATAAATATAAATATAATTACATATATATACATATGTGTGTGTGTGTGTGTGTGTGTGTGTGTGTTGTTGGATTGTGGAGAGGGGGTGAATCAGTAATCCTTGATTCTCTATTCTTTTAAAAATTTCTCTGATTAACTCAGTGTCAACTTAGTTAGACACAACTCAACATTAACCAACAATAGTAAATAAACTTTATCAATCACAATAGCATTCACAATTATCATTCAGTTCACATATAACACCAGTATTTAACGTGGAAACCCAGATATGGGAAAAAACCACTATGGGAATTGTCACCCACTAAAGAAATACTCTTTTGAAGTATACTTGGTTAAAAGCCAATCCTGTTAAAGATTACAATGCACACTGTTAAGTGTGACCCGTTCAAGGGATTTACCTCATATCTGTTAGGATCTTCACTCTATTAGGAGTGGCCTAGTTAAATGGCTTCAAACACTCTTTCTAGAATGTTACCTTTTGCAAGGATTTTATAATAAGATTGTTAAGTCCACTCAGTAAGAGATTTTTCTACTACAAATGTTAATAAGAAATAGTAGATAAATTGACTTGTAAATGTACAACTACCCTTTGCATAATAAGATCCTTTGTGCACTCTTTTTCTTCACTTCAATCCTTCACTTTCCTCTGGCTTCAACACTTCATCAAATTATGTCTTCCTTACTCAGAATTCACCTTCTCCTTCTTCACTGCATGTGTCGGTGACTCTTCAACTCTTCAATATGTCAGCCATTTGTCTATACAAATTCATCTTTTATATAGACCTTGTTTTTCCACTTAATCTCCTTTATCATGTTTTCTTTTGATTAATCTCAGCTGTCCAATTCATTTCACAAACTTATTCATTGAATCTAGAGCTTGGTAACATGTTTTATCATCACCTTGGAACTTGAACTTTCTTGAAACTTTTTCCTTCTCTTTTTGCCTCTTAGATCTATACCATAGATCATCACTCTAATTTTTTTTATCGTAGATTTCTTCAACTAACTCTTCCTCATCATTAGAATCTTCTAGCTCATCATATCTCAACATTAAATGTCATTCTGATCCTTGTATTTAATTTTTGTTCTTTGCTCGGTGTTCTTCAACTAAATTTTGGTTAATTTCACTCAGTGACTAAAACCTTCCACTCAATGTCTTGACTTCCTTTCACTTCACTAAAACTTACTTTTCTGTTACCGAATGACCTTTCCTACTCTTATCGAATGACTTTTCCTACTTGGTAACCACAACAGTTTTGCTTACCAACTTGACTAATCTTCTTTACCGACTTGATATAATTAAATGTTTGGTAGGAAAAAATTATATCAACAAAACCTTACCATTCTCTGATCTGTATCAATTGCCCAATTAAGCTCTTCATCTTCACAACATTCCACTTATTCTTCTTCTTAACTTTACTCAACTTATATCATACTCTGAATGATATGGCAACTCAATATAAATCATATATCAATTGCTTGACATCAATGACAAGATAATAACTTATTTAACCTTTCTACAAAATTGTATTCCTCTGATCTTGGTCGATCATCATCATCATCACTAGTAGTTAACAATCTCCAACATCATCATCAGTTATAGTAACAATCTCCCTCTTTGGAATTGATGGACACACACTAACAATATTTACTGTTCAATTGATGATGGCAACATTTTCTATTTTTTGTCTTTGTCTTGTACTCCCTCTAAGTTTTATCTTTCCTCCTTGCTTGATCTCCTTCTGTAAGCATTCTCCCTTTTGAATATTCATCTCTCAATGTATCTTCTCCATCTATGTAGTCTTCTCCCTTAGTAACAAATTTCTTCTTAGCATATTCTCCCTCTTTACAGTAATCTCTCCCTCTATCATTGTTCAATCTTCTTTTTCTGTAATCAATTGCTTTATTCTCAATTTATTTTGGTAATCTTCTCCCTCTTTGAAAACAATGCCAAAGAAACATACTTCTAAAAACTTTTCTCAGGCAGTAAATCATACCTCAAATGTACTGATTTCTCATTTCTTACATAAATATCTTTCACAACTTTAGGCTTCACCCAAAGAGTGAACACTAGCATCAACTCACAAAATAGATATTCTATTGAGTTCTTGAATTGATGCAACATGCATCTTGCCTTAGTGAACATTGGATAGGGGAAGAACCCCTAACTTACCTAAGAGATACTCAAAAGCATCCTTTGGTACTGGTTTGGTAAATATATCAATTATCTGCTCCTTAGAATTCACATACTCTAATATCACATGCTTGTCTTCAACTTATTCTCTAAAGTAATGATACTTGATATAAATGTGCTTTGTCTTTGAATGTATCATCGGATTCTTTGATATGTTAATAGAACTTGTGTTATCACAGTAAATAGTAATAGGATCAGTAATCTCTTCTTGCATACCTTCAAGTAGTTGTTTGATCCACACTATGTTTGAACAATTCATAGCTACAACAACATTTTCAACTTCAACAGTAGACTGTGAGATGCAACTTTGTTTCTTGCTTAATCATGTCACTATTCTTTCTCCTAAAAAAAAGCACCACCACTTGTTCTTTTCCTATCATCAACATTACCTGCCCAATCAGCATCAGTGTATACCTTTAGATCAAAATCTCCATTCTTTTTGTACCATAATCCATGGTCCTTGATTCCTTTTAGATATCTAAATATCCTTTTAATTGCGGACATATGTATTTCCTTTGGGTTGACAAAAAACCTTGCAACAATCCCAATAACATGAGCAATATTTGGTCTGCTATGAATAACATATTGTAACTTACTATGTGCAGAGTGAACCTAACCTTTTTGGAACAGGTGTAGACATTCAAACATTAGTTAATCAAAGCCTAACAACATATTCCTAAACATATAGAGAAAACTATTCACAAAGACATTTAGATAGAACTGAAATGGGAGCACCCTGTCACCGTTTGATTTGTTCTTGATTTAGGGATGTGGGTGTGCTCTCAAAACACTTGGAGAAATTCCCTAATGCAGATTAGGAAAGAATAGGATGGATTAGGGACCATAAGAACCCCATAGTGACACAGAATCAGGTATAGTTCACCTGATTTTCCCCTAAGGCCTTAAGGATCCTAATGAAGATGAAATGCAAACTAGGCTACAAATGATTAATCTAGAGTTGATTTTAATCCAAATCAAACATGATATGATGTTGAAATGATTAGAAAAGCTTAACAAAGAACTAGATTCAATCCATTAAGCTATTCTAAGATGATCTATAAAAACATAAAATAGAGTTAATCTAACAAATATGATTAAAAGTTTAAGATCTAGGAGTAATCTAGCATTATAACACTACTATGAAATGGTTATGTGAATTGGTGAATTTCTCTAAGAAGTGAGGGTATTTATGGGATTTGAGGAAGAGCTTGGGTTAGGTAGTGGAGTTAGGGTCAGAGTCAGGGTTTGGGGTATGGTTAGGGGTAAGGTTAGATGGATAAGGGTTAAGGTTGCTCACACATGTGTGAGAAACACTAGGGAAGTGTGCATAGGGAACCAAATGGAAAGAATATTCATGATCCTCATTTATGAGCTTGTAAGAGCCTTAAAGAGTGTGTAAGAGGCCATTAATGAGTCTTTACAGCTCATTAATGAGGTGGTTTGACCAAAAGTTAAAGAAGACTAGTTTTGGCTAAGAAATGTAGGAATCACCTCCTAAGTTGGTTTAGGAAGGGTGTAGGCAAGTTTAGGAAAGTCTAGGAAAGTCTAGAAGATTCTAGGGTTTTGAGGGATTAAATAAATATAAAATTTATTTAAGGAATGTGACATCATTTATTAAATAATGATTCAATAAATGGGGGAAAATTACTCAAATTTGATTTAAGTGGTTTGGGGAGGGATTATTTAATTAAATGTGTCTAATTAAAATAGGAGGAATTAATGGCATAAAAATTAATTAACAAATGATGATGTCATCAGGGGTTTTACAAAATAAAATATTTTTATTTTGGTAAAGGCTTTTTAGGTGTCTAATTAAAATAGGAGGAATTAATGGCATAAAAATTAATTAATTAATTAATTAACAAATGATGATGTCATCAGGGGTTTTACAAAATAAAATATTTTTATTTTGGTAAAGGCTTTTTAGGTGTCTACACTTACCAATCATGGACCGATAGAGTGTTTCATTTACTTCATTTGTCTCATCTTCCTTTGACAATTTGTAACTAGTAGCCATCGATGTTCCAATCAGTTTTGATTCTTCCATATTGAATGTTTTTAGGATCTCCTTGATATACTTTGACTATGTGATGCAGATCTCATATTTAGCTTGTTGAATTTGTAGTCCAATAAATAATTTAATCTCTCTTATCATAGACATCTCAAATTCATTTCTCATATCTTCAGCAAATGATTTAGACATTGTTTCATTTCCTCCAAATATAATATCATCAATAAATATTTCAGCAATCATAATCTTATCATCACTCTCACATTTCAAATATAAATTTTTGTTGTCACATGTTCTTTCAAATCCAATTTTGATTAAGTATGAGTGCAATCTTTCATACCATGCTCGAGGAGTTTGTTTCAAACCATAGAGTGCCTTGTGTAGTTTGCATACCATATCCTTGTTAGAATTCTCAACAAATCCTTCAAGTTGTTCAATGTAAACTTCTTCAAGAATTACATTAAAAAATGCAAACTTAACATCTATTTGATAAACTTTGAATCCTTTATAAGTAGCATATGCAAGTAATATTCTCACACCTTCTAATCTAGCAACAAGGGAAAATATCTCACCATAATCAATACCTTCTTCTTGTGCATACCCTTTGCATACTAATCTTTATTTGTTTCTGATCACATCTCCCTTTTCATTGAGTTTATTCCTAAAAATCCACTTTGTTCAATCACATTCTTGTCCTTGGGTCTCAGTACCAGTGACCGAGTGTTGTTCTTTTCAATCTGATCAGTCTCTTCTTTCATTACATTAATCCAATCTTCATTTTCAAGTTCATCCTTGACTAATCTTGGTTCAAATTCATAAATCAAACATGTATTATCTCTTAACTTACTTCTTGTCATGATTCTTTCATTCTTGTCTCCAATGATTTTTCTCATTGAGTGGTGTCTTCTCACATATTTTGCTAAGACAGGTTCGATAGATTGTTCATCAGTACTTTCATCTCTCAGTTGAGGTTCAACTTTCTCTTCAATTTCTTCTTGTTGCAGCTTGGGTGAAGTGCCTGAAATCCCATCTTGTACATACACAAACCTTTGATAATCTTCTAGTTCCTTCTTGCTATCTTTTTCATTCCTTTCTACAAATTCATTAATCTTCACATTTGCACTTTCCAAAATTTTGTTAGTAGCCTTATTCAGACATTTATAAGCTTTTCTCTTTGTGGAGTATAATAGGAATATGCTTTCATCACCTTTAGAGTCAAACTTTCCATTCCTAACATCTTTTAGAATATAGCATCTACTTCCAAAAAATTTAAAGTAGCTAACATTTGGTGTATGCCCATACCAGAGTTCATAGGGTATTTTGTTTGTACCTTTCTTCAATTGTACTTGGTTGAGTGTGTAGACAATAGTAATAATAGCTTCTCTCCAGAATCTTTGTGCAACCTCTTTATCAATCAACAATATTCTATCACTATCAACTATTGATCTATTCCTTCTTTTAGTTATGCCATTTTGTTGTGGATTCCTTGGTGCAGATACTTGTCTCGTGATTCCATTTTCATTGTAGAAGACAGTAAATTCATCAAGGATAAATTCACCTCCTCTATCATATCTTAAGCATTTCAACTGTTTACATGTTTCCTTTTCAACTCTTTATTTATACCATTTGAACGTTTGGAATGTATCATACTTTCCTTATAGAAACATTACCAACATCATCCTTGAGTAGTCATCAACAAAAAAATGAAATACCGATATCCATAATAGCTTTTTGTCCTCATAGGGCCACAAAGATCAGTATGAACTAATCCCAAAATACCATTAGATGAGTAAGACTTGCTTGAGAAACTTGATTTTGTCATCTTACCAATCTAACATTCCTTACACATCACTTTGTCAGGCTTGCTCAATTTCAGTAGACCTCTTACTATATTCTTCTTACTCACTTTGATCATGTTATCAAAATTTACATGACAGAGTCTTTTATGCCATAACCACACAACTTCAACTTTAACAAACAAGCAGTTCTTTGTATCAGTATCAAGATAAAATAGATTACCTTTTGATTGTCCACCAGTTCCAATCAAATCTCCAGCAACACCATAGATCTTTACTTTTCTATTTTGAAACTCCAGTCGATGGCCAATGTTGTTCAATTGTGCAACACTCAACAAGTTGTACTTAAGTCCTTGAACCCAATAAGCATTATCACATATGATATTTTCATTTAGAATAATGGATCATTTTTCTTTTACATAAAATGGAACATAATTGCCAAATCTAACAAATCCTCCAGCATACTCTTCTAGGTTCTCAAACTTATCAATGCCACTAGTCATATGATGTGAGTAGACAATATCAATAATCCATGGATGTATTGCTAACATAAGAAATAAGGGATTTTCATCTTCATACCTTTATTATTTAGAATCATCTTTCATAGAAACATAGAATACTTCACAACTTTCTTCTGTGTCATCAGATTCATCATTGGTAACTCCTTCCTCAACTAGGTAGAAATAATTATTTCATTTGTCCTTGTAGTCTCTAAACCTTTGGTATATGTTGTCCTTCTTGTCACTTTTACCATTCCTATCATTGTTAGGACATCTAGATGCAATGTGTCTAATCTTGCTACAATCAAAACATTTCAAAGGTAGTTTACCTTTATACTTTCCTTTACCTCTCAGTAGCCTCTTAGCCAGCAGTGCTTCCAATTCCTCTTATTCTTTCTCTTCGATTAGTATACTATCATAGTCATTTCCACCAATGCTACATTGAATTTCTCTTTCCTTTCTTGAACTTCCAATGGTTAGAGATGACTTAAAGGTTGTTTCAATAGTCGGTAGACTATTATCATAATTACTAAGTTCAGATGCAGTTAGCTTACCGATTAAGGCATCAAGAGTAACTGTGTTATCTAGTATGGATCTCAATTCTTGAATAAAATAGCTTGGTGTAAGGGTTCTAAGAATTTTACTTACCACTTCATCTCCAATGATTGTTCCATCAGTACCTTTAATAACACTTACCACTTCTTTTATTCTGCTACTTTATTGTGCAATGTTCTCTTCTTCTTTCATTCTCATCTCATCAAATTTTCCTCTCAGACTATCAACCTTTTCTTTTTGCACATGTTGATCACCACCATAAACTAGTGCAAGTTTTTCCCACATCTCTTTTGTTGTAATACAATCCTTGACATCATTGAATTCAACATCATTCAGGAAAGAGGCAATTTCAATTATTACCGAGTTGTGTTCCTGCTTTTCTTTCACTTGATCAAGTATCATTGGTCCAGGAGGTGGTGGAGTGTATTCAGTATCTAAATGATTGAGTGCCATATCTCCAATCCTAGATAGGTATAACCTCATCCTTCTTTGTCATGTTGAGAAAATCTCCTTGTTCAACTTAGGTACTTCTCTCCTATACATCTTCGGATCTTTTACTCAAGTCTTTCAAACTTATCCTTCTAGAATACTTGGCTCTAATATCAATTGTTGGATTACGAAGACAGGGGTGAATCAATAATCCTTGATTCTCTATACCTTTAAAACTTTTCTCTGATTAACTCAGTGTCAAATCGATCAGACATAATTCAACATTAACTGACAATAGTAAATAAATTTTATCAATCACAATAACATTCACAATTATCATTCAACACATATAACACTAGTATTTAACATGAAAACCTAGCTATGAGAAAACCACTATGGGAATTGTCACCCACTAAAGAAATACTCTTTTGAAGTATGCTCGGTTAAAATCCATTCTTGTTAAGGATTACAATTCACACTACTAAGTGTGACCCAGTCAAGGGATTTACCTCAAATCTGTTAGGGTCTTCACTCTGTTAGGAGTGGCCTAGTTAAAGGGCTTCAAACACTCTTTCAAGAATGTTACCTTTTTCAAGAATTTTACAATAAGACTGTTAAGTCCACTTGATTAAGATATTTTTCTTCTACAAATGTCAATAAGCAACAATAGATAAATTGATAAGTAAATCTATAACTACCCTTTCCATAATCAGATCCCTTGTGCACTCTTTTTCTTCACTTCAATCCTTCACTTTTCACTAGCTTCAACATGTGTGTGTGAAAATTGTACCTATTCAGAAGATATAACACATCAGTAAAATATTATTGATTAATGACAAGAAAATATGCAGTAAAGAAATATATCATTAACCAAGTGATTTACTGCCTTCTAGTAGATGTGAGTATGGTATTCTCAGAATATGACTGAGATCAGTGACAATGCAATGCCTAAATGAAGGATTTGAATGCAAAATCTATAAAATGGATGCAAGATTAATCTATGTTTTTGGATTTTCTATGCAATAAAAATGATTGTAAGCTATATGAAATGATCTAAAAACTTGACAATAATGAATTGAAAACTAGCTATGAATGCAAAAACAAGAGAACAATGTTAGCAATGTATCTCAAAAAGTTGCACAATCTCAAGAATTCGACAATATAGCGTTGTTATTCTCCAAATTGCACGTGGTATCATTATGAAGGATTGAGGCCTGTTTATATAGAAATCCAGGGTTTGAGAACTCATGGAAAAACCAAAAGTCACTCCTTGATCAACTTGAATTGATTGGTGAGTTATCAAGAAATTAGAAACAATTATCTAGTAAAATCATGCAAATCAACTTTTTAACTCAAAATTGGAAGTTGAGATCACTCCAATATGCTTTTTAACTCGCAATCACATGTTGAGTTTAGAAAGTTAACAAAATGAATCTTATAGTTGTTTTTGAGTTTAACTGATCTTCTGATTTTTGCATAGATAATTATTGATTTATTTAATTTCCATGTGTTTTATCCTCAACTAAACTGATTTAGTTTAAAAATAATTGATTTATGGGTTAATCAATTATTTAATCAAAACTTTATCCAACATTATATTATTAAATTTGATAATTTAATTAAATAAACATTTAATCAATTATTTTTAGAAATTATGATTTATTGTCAAATAAACAACATTAATTAAGGAATAAATTTAATTAAATCTAATTAAAATAATTAAGTGGCTGAATAAAGTTTAATTAATTAAATATTTAACATATTTAATTAATCACACTTTGGATAAATAAAATAATATCATTTATCGCTAAATAATATTTAATTAGAAATAATTAGTATAAATTAGGAATATTTAAGAATATTCCCCGATGCAGAATTAGAATAGGATCGATTAGGGTTTCGATGATTTGATGTGCAGATGTGCCTTAGGTTAGGTCTTTAGGGTCAATTTCGATCGATTTGTTGATATAGGAGGTCAATGGTATTGAAGCCCATTTTTTGGGTATTACATTTTGCCCCTCTTTGAATTATTGTGTGAAGCGCAGTGGTTCAAAGATAAATATGTTTTGATTGAGATTCAGGTTTGTGATGGAGAAACTGATCTTGGTTGACTAACCGATTTCGAGACAGAAATCGATTGAAAGATTTGAAGATATTGATTCAGGCCCTGATTGACCAAAGAATCAAGATGATGTTAATGGTAACAACAATGAACCTGTGATTATGAAGAAGTGATAAAATGCCTGATTCTGAACCTATAATTACGAGGAATTGAATATCCTGACTCCAGACTTGATTGCCCAAAGGAATCAAAAGGATGCCAAATCCGAACCCTTCAGTTATGAAGAATCAAGGAAATAACACATCTTAACCAATGGTTATGAAGAGTTGATACAGTTTACAAGATTAGGAGAACACTAGATTGATATGGATTTTGATGAGTCTAATGTGCCCCAAGCGATAAGGACTTTTGATGAGTCGACAATTAGACGTGGTTATTATCTTGATTGTTGAAGAAGTTTTGAAAATAGATTTGATTAATGGTTTACTAATATAGAATACCATGCCCCCTTTGGGATTAAAATCCAAATATGGCGAGAAAGCCAACATGAAATGATTAGAAGCAACGTAATCGATTGTAGAAATGGTTGTACACGTCCAGGGATGCTTTTTGCATTGTTTAGAGATCTTGTTGACAAAGTTTGACTAGGCTTGACCATGAGTGGACCATGGTTGACCAAGTTTGAAATTTTGAAAGTTTGATATTAGATAATCAGATAAGTTGAATGCTGGATTTTTGTGATGTCATTAAGGTCGATTATGCAAGCAGTTGGTCGTCTTGGGTCCAAAATTTTAAATCACATTTCTTATAAATTAAATGATCTCAGATTTCAATTTTGATCTCGAAAATGGATTCAAAATGATGAAATTAGCTAGGGGTGTAATTTTTACGCAAAATGGAGCACTTTGAAAATTTAGGTCAAAACCTATATAAAGACGAAAAGGGGTCATTTTCAAATCATTTATGCAAGTTGACTTTTGAGATTCTGTGGAGCCCTCTGAGAGCTAAAATGGCGGTCCCCATTTTTTCTCACCGATTCGAGCGATCTCGACGATACCAACGACCTTGACAGTATGGGCATTTGGTAAGTGGACCTCTAAGCTCTTCTTTCATCAATTTAGTACATGTTTTAATTTCTTTTTTGGATTTTTTTAATCTTTTCACGCGTTTTAATTTTTGCTTCATAGGATGTTGTATGACAACTGGTAGTGTGTCGTACGACATTTGAAGTCCAATTCAATTGTGGTATCTATCATAGTATAGTGTTGTATGAGACTTACCCAAGTATCGTACAACATTTCATCGCATCCCTCAGTTGTCGTACGACAACTGATGGATTGTCATATGAGGGTCAAATGTCGTATGGGTTGTTGTATAGTGTCGTATGACACTTGACACTAGTTTTAAAATTTATGAAATGTCGTATGGAAAACAACAAGTGTTTTTAAGTCATTGAGTGAAATTTTTCAAAAAATTTAGCTGCTCAGCTGGATTCTATAGCTTTTAATGCAACTTCTGATATGTTCACTTTCTCATTTTGCGTGCATTTATTACCAATTTGGAGTGAGTGATTGATGTTGTGTTCATTTTGTATGCTTTGCAAATGAGGTACCTTGACATTCATGTTCATGTGTCTCATTTAGTCACCGAGAGGTTGTGTTCGTCACTTCCAAACCCATTGAGAGTACATCTTGTTGCATGTGGCTTCAAGTATCTGATCGGTTTACCTGAGATTCAGGTGAATCATGGACTTATCACCGTGTTGGTTGAACAGTTTCACTCTAAGACCCAGACCTTCCATCTCCCAACATGGGAGATCACCATCACATCGGAGGATGTTTACCACATTCTTTGGATCCCATTCCATGGACCACGCCCAGATTACTTGAGTTTTAAGAACATAGGCCTACAGGCTTTCAGGACACTTTTTGGAGCTAACGAGCAGATATCCCAATAGATCGCCTGGGAGGTACTTGTACAGAGATATGAGCAGACACATAGGCTAGAGTGTATCATCGTAGGGATGATAGGTGGGATCATCATGTCAGATTGTCAGTAGAATGATCTTCTGATGGGATGGGCTCCTATGGTGCAACGTCTCATGGAGCATACTATAGAGTTTGGTTGGGGTCATTTCCTACTGGCTCACATTTTCTCATAGATGCATGAGGGAGTCTATCACAAGGATAATACTTTTGCCTCTAGAGTTATAGTTCTTCAGATTTGGGCGTGGGAGTATATCCCCATTTGCAAGCCCATATGTGGTAATGAGAGACAGGCATAGGATCCAATGATTTATAGATATTCTAGATACATGACACAGGTGCGCATGAGCAGGATAGAGTACTAGAGGAGGGTTCTAGATGATATGACTATAGTCATCTGGCACTCGTATCTATAGATTGAGGCATGGCTGACTGCCAGAGTGCAATTTGGGTATTTTTGTTAGAGCAGGATTCTTATTGGCCGCTCTACTAGTGTGCTCGAGAGATTTTTGATTACATAGGTCTAGAGGCAGTATAGCATCATGCAAAATGTTCCTTAGGAGTTTGCCTCCTATGCTAGACAGTTGAGAGAGATCGGTTTGGGATGGGATCCCTGATTATCATATGTTGTGTGCAATTTAGAGTATAGTGGACTGTAGAGAAGAGATTGGGACTATTGTGTATAGGTAGTAGATGCAGGAATTACATATGCTTAGAGGACACACTTGGCGGAGCATCCCTTCAGGTGATTCTTCGATCCTACATAGCTAATTTCAACTATGGAGGAGGCAGGCGATGTTATAAGTGCACCTTGGGGGAGAGGACAGAGGAGGAGGGAGGTACATATCCCTATGGCATAGGCTATCCCTTCGGTTCAAAGAGCGACATGCATTCCACCATGGCCAATAGCAGATGTGAGGCCTACCCCTATACCACGGGTAGTACCATTGGTTAGACCATCAGTTTTGTAGCGGTGGTACATGAGAGGTGAGGGCGGGACCTTAGGTGCCATGGGTAGAACCATAGCGGATGAGGAGATTTTAGGGGCACACCAGGATATGCAAATGGGTGAGGCACAAGATGCACCTAATTTTGACCTAGGGGCAGAGGTTAGATGTCGTAAGGCACAAACATAGATAGGTGGTGGTGGTGATGATGCAACTATGGTTGGTGAGGAGGAGGCAGCTGAGGAGGTTGATCCTGGACTTAGGCAGACTCCGTAGGATGTTATACGGTAGTTACGTCACCAAATTAGGGACTTGAGATCCTAGAGGTTATCTTTGGAGATCTGGCTAGTAGAGCGGGAAAGGCCGCTCTGTGAGTCTCAGGCAGAGACTCGAAAACTACAGGTGGAGGTGATACATCATACTGGTAGGGTGGCATATTATGTCTCTGCTTATTTTTTAGTTGTGCCACCTAGACAAAGGGTGACTTCTTATTCTTAGTACATGTTGGGATCTAAGGGAGCCAAAGCGTCGTGAGCCGATCCACCACCGGATGTGTCAGTAGGGGGAGGCGCAACACCTGATGCAGAAGATTAGGCAGATAGTTGATAGTATAGTTAATCCCTCATTTTTGAAAATTTGTTGCACTTGATAGCTCATTGGAGCTTATTCTTTTGTATTGTATGCACATTATGCACCCCATGTACTATAGCAACATTATATATATGAGATCATTTTTTGTTTGACTTCATAGCACTTGTCATTTTGGATTACGATGTTATTATCATGTGATGCAAATGTATGCAATGTTGAGTGTTTACTTTGAATGTATGATTATGCAATGTGAAATGCAATGGTAGATGTTAGATGAGTAATGAAAATGTATGGCTTTATTTATATTGTATGGATGCAAATGTATGTATGCAATGATTATATGAGATGAGTATGTAAATGATTTTATATGTAAATGCAGTGATACACATGATATTTTTGTAGGTACATGAAAAATTCAAGTGCTCAGTCATTGTAAAAAAGGATGTTTAACCCAAAACAATGACTACTTTCTTATTAGATGAAGAGACCTTCATGTGACGCTCAATCCATGTGATGTGTTTTAGTGCAATTTTGAGAACATCAAACACCAAGCCAAATTCAAATCATGAAAAGACTTCCAACCAGACTAAATGCAAAATGCAAATCAAATGAAAACCTAGGACTTAGTCATTGATCATTTGTTGGTATTTATCATCACTAAATATTTTTAGGTAACACCGAATAGTCGATACAATGTCCACTGATTAGACAACCATGAACATATGAATATTGATTTTTAGTCAGAAATGTCAGATTAGATATAAGCATCAAGGCACAAGAGCCAGGATGACCTAAATATCATGTCCATTTTGATTTAGCAATTTGTATAAGCATCAGAGCATAAACATTGTGATGACCTAAATACGCCTTGTGTACAAACACACCAAGTAGTGGATAAGTCATTCTTGTTCCAATGTGAATTACCCGCAATGACCCTTTATCGTTCACATCCTTGAATAACGTCATGTTTCATAGTAGGAATAAGAAATCACTCAAAAAGACAAAGTTAGACCTAACTTCCCTAAAGCATCTGGGTATTAAAGGTCGAGGTACACATGGCCATCCAATCGTGATGGAGGCACTTATAGTGGACACCAATTCAATCCAGATTTTTCAGAGTAATTAAATTTTCACTTACAAACAAAAAACAAATAAAAGATTATGCCCCAAGTCATCACTCTCTAAATCCTATAGAAGGAGATCATCGATGAGCTCAAAGGGACATAATACGCAAAAATCTCAATGTGAATCAGTCATCATACACAAAGATTAAAGCATGTTGCAGAGATTGTTTTGTTGTAGCTGTGTGTTTGTTTGTATTGGTGTCAGTTGCAAAATCCTTTTTTGGTAGGGAGACAAACAAACTGACTTAGATAAAGCTTGAAAGGATACAGACTAGATATGACTCGTCTAAGATAGTTGAGGACCATAGGATATGACATTGGTTGCCCCCAAGTTTGGAAATGTTGATAGGATGCAGACGCTTATTGTTTGGTGCATAGACTGACTTTGTTGAATTGCAAGATATATACAAATTAAAGCAATACAAAAAGATGGGAAAATGCCAAGATTTCTTTGATAGATGGAGCGTTGTGTACAAGTAGTGCCCGTTTGCTGAGTTTTCACCATCTTGGTAGAGATTCTATTTTTGCTACCAAGGTGCTTGTTTACCAAGTTTTCACTAAGGCACTTTTTCTTTTCCTTTTTTTTTTTTTCATCTTTTCAATTTTTTTGTATTTTTTGTATTTTTTGATTTTTTTGTTGAATCACCAAGGTGCCTATTGCTAGGTTTTCACCATGATGATCATTTTTTTTCAAGACTTTTTATGATTTTTATACTTTTTTTAGGACATTTTCCACATACTAAATGTCTTAGGCATAGAATTTCTTCAGATGGAGAACGTTCACTAGTTCTCAGAGTTGTTCTCCTACAGTCATTGAGATTTGATAGACTCCATGGCCAAAAGTAGCAGTGACAACATAGGGACCCAGGTAGTTGGGTTCAAACGTCTCCTTGTGTTCTCGATGGGATTAATTTTTAGTGTTATCTCTCAAGACTAGATTGCCAAACTGAAATTCTTTATGTCTGACCTTCTTGTTGTAGCCTCTAGACATTCATTTCTGATATACTCTAAGATGATCATACGCTTCTTGTTTGCATTCATCTAGTAGTTCAATTTCTTGCAACCTGGATACTCTGTAATCGTCATCGGTTACCAAAGAATGCATTCTAATTCTGAGTGATGGGATTTCAACCTCAATAGGTAATACTACTTCATTCCCATATACTAAAGCGAAGGGAGTAGCCCTAGTGGGCATTTTGATACTTGTTTTGTAAGTCCAAAGAGCTATATTTATCATTAGATGCCAATCTCTCCCTATTTCATTAACTGTGTAGTGCAAGATTTTCAATAGGTTCTTATTAGATGCTTTAGCTTGTCCATTCCCTTGTGGATAGTAAACAAACGACCAATGTTGAGTTATCTTGAATTTGGAACATAAGGAGTCTAAATCCTTGTTCTTGAATTGTCCTCCATTGTCAATGATGATGGAGTGTGGGATGCCATACTGAAAAATTATGTAGTTCAGAATGAACATTGAGATTTGTTTGTCGGTTGCTTGTGTCAATGGAACTGCTTCAACCCATTTTATGAAGTAATCTATTGTAGTAATTATATGGGTATGACCATTTGATGAATGTGGATATATGGCTCCTATGAGATCAAATGACCATTGTTGAAAAGGCCATTATGTTGTAAAGGGAATCGAATCTCTTCTTGGCACGTGAATCAAATTTCCATGGACCTGGCATTTTTTACAATTCTTAGCATATTTCACGGCCTCTTTCTCCATATATGGCTAATAGTACCCTGCCATGATGATTTTTTGAGCTAACGTTAGACCATTAGAATGTGATCTACAAATACCTTCATGGACATCTTTTAATGTGCATTGTGACTCTTCACGTTCTAAACATCTAAGAAGTGTACCATCCAAACTTCGTCTGTATAGATCATTACCAATGATGACATACTGTGATGCATTTCAGATAAGGTAATGTTTTTCATGGTGGTTGAAGGTATCAGGAATGACTTGGTCGCAGAGGTAGGAGTATATGTTTTTGTAGCAGGAGGAATCATGACCAACAATGGTGCAGATCACGTAGGTTTTTGGGCAATCATAGGCAGGGAATGACAGTGCTTCCACCAGGAACTCATAGCATAGCTCATGTTTGGGCTGTTGTAGAAGAGATGATAGCATTTCCATGGTGTCAGTTGTCTTGTTCTCCATTCAAGGTATTTGTTCAAATGTTATAGAAATGAAGTACTACTTGAGATCATCTACCATGCGCTTGTATGGAATGAGATTTTCATCTTTTATTTGATACACATCATTGACTTGGTGAATGACCAATTGCGAGTCTCCATGAATGTGTAGTTTTGTTACTCTCCATTCGATTACTATTTTCATTATGTTTAACAAAGATTCATATTCCACTATGTTTTTGGTGTAAGGGAACTTGATTCTGAATGCTTTTGGAATGGAGTAACCCTGAGGTGTGATGAACAATATACCAGCTCTAGATCCATTTTGTGTATAAGATCTGTCAAAGAATAAGCACCGCATTCTAGAAGATAGGTGAATGATAGAGGAATTAGGAAATTTCATCTGCATTGGTTGGTTATCAAACATTGAAGCTCCAACTAATTGATTTGTGATGACTTGTCCTTTGATAGATTTTCTTTCAACATACTCAATGTCAAATTTGCTCAGTAGCATTACCCATTTAGCTAATCTACCTATGAAAACAAATTTTCTTAACAAATATTTCAATGGATCAATCTTTGTTACTAGTTGTGTGGTATGAGCTAACATGTAGTGCCTCTGTTTCTATGATGCAAAGATCATAGCTAGACACACCTTCTCTATCATGGAATAATTCTTTTCATAAGCCACCAATGTTCAACTGATATAGTAGATAGATCTTTCTCATATATTCTCATCATGTTGTGCCAATAATGGCCCCAATGATGTATCTGTAGCGGAGATATACAATATCAACGGGTTTCCCTAAATAGGAGGCATGAGAATTGGTAGATTTGCCAAGTATTGCTTGATATGATTGAAATTCTTATCACATTCTTCACTCTAGTTGTAAGTCACACCTTTATGCAATGTTTTAGTGAAAGGATGTGATATGTCAGCTAACTGAGAGATGAAGCGACTGATAGATTGTACCCTCCCTTGCAGAGTGCGCATTTGAATTATGTTCTTAGGAGGTTGCATCTCCATGATTGCTTTGAATTTTGTTGGATCTACCTCAATACCTTTCTTTGAAAAAATATATCCTAGAAGCTTTCTTGAAGTGACACCAAAGGCATATTTCTTAGGATTTAGTCGGAGACTAAATTTTTCCATTCTATCCAATATTGTACCTAATCTAGATAGGTGTTCAGATCTCTTCATTGATTTAGCTAATGTGTCATCCACCCACATAGTCCTCCATATTTTTATGCATCATATCGTGAAAGATAGACGACATGGCTCTTTGATATATAGCATCAACGTTCTTAAGACCAAATGGCATTATGTTCCAACAAAAAGTACCCCATGCATAGGTGAAGGTTGTCTTCTCTTGATCTTCTGGAGCTATCTTTATTTGATTGTATCTAGAAAAACCATCCATGAGAGAGTACATTTTGAATCTCATAGTCATGTCCACTATCATATTGATGTTTGGTAGTGGAAAATCATCCTTAGGGCATGCTTTGTTTACATCAATGAAATCTATGCATACTCTAATAGATTTATTTGGTTTTGATACTGTAACTATGTTTGAGATCCATTCTACATAATCTATGACTCGGATAAATCTGGCTTTAAGCAATTTCTCTAGCTCAGCTTTGACAAGGAGCACAACATGAGGATGCATCTTTCACAGCTTTTTCTTGATTGGTTTAACTCCTAAAGCTATAGAAAGATGATGCATAATGATATTAGGATCCAATCCTGGCATATCTGAATATTTCCATGTAAAGTTGATCTTTTTCTCTGTTAAGAACTTGGTAAATGCATGTTTTTCTTCTTTTGACAGAGATTGCGCTACATGAATTAACTGAGGTTCCTCTGTTGTACCTAGATTGATAGATTGAGTTGGTTCTACCAAAAATGGTGATCTTTCATGTAAATGACTTGGAAGGACATCAAATATCTCATCCTTAGGTGCCTCAGAGAGGTTTTCACCTTCGAGTACGTCTTTTGTTTTTACTATTTTTGGTTTTGAGCCTACCACATAGTGGTTTTCACCCTCAGAACTCTTTTTATTTTTGCTTTTAATCTTTTGACTGAGCTATTTGATATCCAACTCTGTCATGCTGACGCTAGGTTTGCTGATGGAAGTTGTCACGAGTTCTACCACATTTAGGTAGCATGCAAGAGAGTAATTTGTACAGAAAGTATGGATGTCTTGGCTTGGATCATTGGATGTTTGGTCAATAAGCTCTAGATGTTGGATGGTAAGTGTAGGGAAGCATTGGATGATAGTGTTTGCACATACAGTGTTGTCATCATTGGTCATGATCTGACTCTCGAATTCAAAGATGATATTACTACTCAAGATTTTTAGTTCGTTAAGTGTCTCAATGTCATCATTGGATCCTACGTTAGTGATAAGTGAATTAATTTTGCGAGGTTTGTCATTTAGTTCTAGACTCACGTTGGACGTAGGTGCATATTGGTGAATAACATCTATATGTTTTTCTATTATGAGCTCATCTTCTTCTAGAACAATTTTCCATTCACAATCGTTAGATTCCTCATCAAGATCTCTGAGAAGGTCAAGAACATGTGTGAAATCAAGGTGAATCCCCCAAGCAGGGTTACCTTCAGAGTCTAAATGAAATTCATACTCATGCAAATCTGTCTTAGAATCACTAGAGTGTCCCAAATGTTTAGCTATAGTGAGGGATGTCTCTTCTTCTGTTGGATCAGTTACTTGTGAAGTAGTAGGTTCTTGTGTGTCTACCACATTGATTATCTCTTTAGGTGTCTGATCATCTTTGAGAAGGTCTAATATGTGATGAGGGACATGTTCATAAGGAAAAACATTTGTGGTATTTGAATCATCATTGTCTAAGTATTGTATTTCTTCCTTTTGCTGAGCATTTGTTCCTAGTTCTATCTGTTCTATGACATGTGTAGAGTTTCCACTAAGATGGAAATATTTCTTTTGATAACCTATGCCGGTTGTATCCTTGTTTGTTCATCCACAATGTTTGATGGTTTTGATGATACATTTGCCTCTTTTTCCTAGAGGTCCTTTTTCCAATATGTCCTATCTTGGAGATTAGTGTGTGTCTTGGTCCATAGGATTTTGAAGGGACCTTGAGTGATTTAGAATCACATGCTTAAACTGTTTGTGATTGAGAGTCATCTTTGTATAACCAAGAAAGCACAACTTGTTCCTCATCAGATTCTTGTTTGGATACTTGTCCTATGATGAAACTCCTATTAAAGATAACCCAGGGTTCTTTAGTTGTAGGTTTCACTTTCTCTTAAGGTTGTCCATAATAATTAGGCAAAAGCAGGAGAGATGTGAAAGATAGGACCGGTTCCATAGTGTATTCTTCCATACCTGTATCTTTTATCTTGATTTCTTTGGCTATGTCTTCTATTTTAGATGTAGATGCTATGTCAACTTGTTTGGTAGAAGACTCTATGTTGTGTGGAACAAGTTTGTCTACACTTTCCTTCAAAGCATTGCAAGATGTTGACATGTCTACAGGTATAGTGACCTCTACTCCATCATAAGGAAATTTGCCTCATTGGTGGTATGTTGATGGAATAGCTTGCATCTTGTGAATCCAGGGCCTTCCTAAAAGGATGTTATAGGCTAGTGGGAGGTCCAGTACTTGACAGGTGATATCTCTGATGACAGGTCTTGTTCTGATAGGTAGCACGATGACTCCTTTTGAGGATATTTCTTGTTCATCATATGCCTTGATGGTTATTTTATTTTTAGGATCAATAGCATCTTTTGGCATTCCTAGTTGAGTAACTAGTTTATAACAACAAATGTTTAGACCAGCTCCCCCATCTATCAAAACATGGTTGACACAATGGTTTTTAATTAGGACTTCAATATGCAAGGGCTGGTTATGCAGATGACTCGATGAGTTGTCATCTTCCTCTAAAAAGGAAATATATTGAGGGGAGGTCAAATGACCCACCATGGTATGAAATCGATCAAGATCAAGATTTTCTGGAACATTGGAACTGATCAGAGCTTTGTCTAGGACAACTTGATGAGCAGGAGAGATTCAAAGCAACTCAAATATAGATATCTTTGCATTCGTGTGCTGGAGTTGCTGGATGATGTTGTATGATGTCATTTTGGACTCTTTAGAATTGGAAGATTTAGGTCTAGTCCTTTATTTAGATGCAGATGCAAGATTGAATGGTACCTTTGGGGCATTTGATGAACCCGAGTTCAGTCCTGGAAGAGTTACCTGAGCTTGAGATCGAGTGACTGCATTAGCCAATCTATTGTCTTTGTCCTTTTTGACAATAGTGATGACATTATAGTATTGAGATGCACATGGTTCTACCATGTTGATGACATCATTATTGTCAGGGTAAGTGTAATTGACCTTAGCATCCATGTTTGGTTTAGAAGATGAATCTCCTTGAGTGTGTTTCAAAAAAGGTTATGTGAATGTTGTATGATCATTATTGGACTTATGGTTGTCAATCACAATTTTGCTAGCATCAATTTTGTCTTGAATAAGATGTTTCAGATGCATGCAATTGTTGGTTTTACGACCTTCATTTCTATGGAAATCACATAAATTAGTCTCCTTCCACCATCTAGGTTTAACTTCTGGGTCATATGGTTTGATCTCAGGTAATGTGATGATGTTATTTGCCAATAAGGTTCTCATGGAAGATTCCAAGGACTCACCCAAAGGAGTGAACTCACATTTTGGTTTTGTAACCCATGGTTTGTACTCATTCATCTTTTTGGAAAGCTCAGTTGTTTGCTTTTCTGAGGCTTTTATAGCTTGAGTACCAATAGTGAGGTTAAATGTCAGTGCTTTGGGTGGAGCACTGATGTGATCAACAACACCATCGGTGACAACATTCTTATTCTTGTTCCAAAATTTGACTTTGTCTTTGTTGTTGGAGTTGGAACCTGAATCATACTTGTTCTCCTTGTGAAGAGAGATATCCCCTTTGTGAACAAGTGCATCCTCTATTTTCATGGCACTATCCACCATTTTGTCAAATGAGGTATGATTTTGCATTTGAAGATGATAGTTAATCTCCGAAATCAGATTGTTGATGAAGATTTCTAGTTTCTCTTTTTCTGGGATTTGTCAGGATATAGTGAGAACTTCTTCCTCCAATGTTTGAGGAAAGCCAGGAATGATTCTTCTATTTTCTGCTTCAGATTATAGATGTCGATCATAGTGACTAGATGCTAGATTTTGTAGGAGTATTGTTGATAAAACAGTTTGATTAACTCCTCAAAAATTTTGATTGTCAGAGGTATTGTAGAGAACAAGATGATGTTTTCCCCTCCTAAAGATCATGGGAAGAGGTGCATTAAGAATGTTGGTTCATGCATGAACTCCATGGATAGAGTACAAAACTCCCTGACATGATCTTGAGGATCATAATTTCCATCGTATTTGTCATATTTGGGTAGTTCCACCCCTTTCAGGAATGGTGGCATATACAAGCTTTGATCAAATGGAAATGGACATAGTGTGTCCATAGAGAATTCCTTGGGTTATTTCCCTTTTTCCAACTTGTTAAGTTTGACTTGCATAGCGTACATCTATTTCATCATAGTTGTGATAGGGGTCTCTTCCTCTGGTGTGACGATATCGTCAACATTGAAATTGTGAGAAAGTTTGGCTCCTTGCCATGCCAATTCAAGGAAGTATGTCTCTTTGTCTTCTCGTAAGAAGTGTTTCATCATTTTCTTAAAGAGATCATCATCTTGGTATTGTGCAATTTCAGAAGGTGTGGGATCTTGATTCCCTGCTTCCTCAGATTTGTGACCTTGTGAGCCATGGCTAGCTCCTCTTTGAGACATAGCAACATTCTGATTGAGATCTTATGTTGATTCAGGAGGGGTCGTGTGACTTCCTTTTAAGTGCAAATTGTCAAGGGTGTCTTCTTCGTAAAGATTGGTATCGTACAGTTGATGAAATGTCTGAGCAATAAGAGAAGATAAAGGTGATGTCTTTGGTTCTTCTCTTGGTTTTTTGTGTGAGGAAGCTCTAGTTTCCACCATTAACCTTAGGTGAATCTTTAGAGAAAGATAAGACAACTAACATATAATCTAATTTTGGAAATATCGAGTGACATAACCTTGTCAAGATTGGATTAATTTGTTGATGAAAATATTGATTGGACGTAAATGAAGGATACTGTGCCTGAGATGTATGGGTAGACACCCAAAATATGGTGGACATGAATTCACAATACTTAGCCGTTTGAGATGATGGATTGAGGTTTTTTTTTACACAGGATGAAATGTGATTCAGACTAATCAATCAGATGACAAATCGAGCTAAATAAATCACTTTGGGAAAATATGATGGTTTTTCTACTTCCTTGCTCTGTACTTGACATAGTGGATATTTTGAGAAAATTTTGATAATAGCTAAAGATTATTTGGATTCTTATCAAAATTAGGGTTTTTTGGTAATTTTGTGCAAATTGTCGTATGAAAATATCCAAGCTCATATGACATGGAGTGGGGTTTGACATGACACTTGCAAAATCTCATATGACAATTGAAACCAGAGATTATTTTTGCTTGGGATTCTTGGCAAATCTCATACAACACTATATGGCTTCCCGTACGACACTTGGGGGATTCTAATACAACACTTGAAGCAACAAGGCAATTGTCGTATGACAATTATAGGGTTTGGATGACAGTTGACACCAGAAAAAGATTTTTGCTTCAAATTTTCAAGCTTTTGGTGTTTTCAGTCTCTATTGGTTTTCTAAATTTTCTGTCCAATTTTTCAAATTTTGTGTTTGGATTGTCTGAGAGTGTTTAACATAGAAGTAGGCTCACAATCACAACAAACACTTGGGAACTGGCTCAATGATTCAAACACACCTAGACTAACCTAACTAGGATAAGAGATGTATTACTTGCTCATTGACTTAGGAACACACTCAGAGACTCCTCAGAATATGGTAGTCTAACAACACACAATGGATGTTGAAGCCCATATTAGCCAAGTTCAAGTGTTAAGGAGGGCTTGATATGACAAGTGTCTTGGGGTGATTACTATTCACCTAGCACAAGCACTACAAATCCTTCAGAGGTAGATCGGTAGCAAACTAGCTTAGGTTGTTAATCAAGGCATCCATTCACAACTATCTCCCATAGTGCCATAATTAGGATTAAGGCTGTTAACCCTATGAGTACCCTAATCTGTGTAGTCTCGCAAGAAATATTCAAGCGGCTTTGCTCTACACAATATCAAAGCATGTTCATGGAATGAATCCAAGGAATAATCGCAGCTATGTCTTCCAAGGCTTTAACCTCGAGGAAGCACCAAATTTTATAGTGGGGTGGAAGACTCAGCTTAAGACTTGTCCCCACTTGGGTCATTCCCAGGAGCTTTTTACCTCACTGATAGGCCCTCTAAAGGATTAAAGTAAATGTGAGGTTGGGGACCATAGGATCTAGGCTTCTAATTCTTTGAAAGAGAAGAGCATAATCCCCTAACCTTGTCCTTTTCCCTATCAAAGACATGCCAAGTAGAATTAATCCAGAGACAATACGCAAACTAGCATTGGGGAAGATACCTTCTGGGTTTCTGATTCTCCTAAGAAGGAGAAGAGCATAATCCCCTCAATATTTTCCTCAATGGAAATAGATGCACGTACCTAATTAACTAGGTGCCTATGAAAAAGAAATATTAAGCAAACATAATATTTTCTCGATGAAGATTCAACAACCTACAAAACCACTTGTCAGAAATTTTGATTTATATGAGCATCTTTGACAAATGATTTCTGAAAGGGTTTCCTGCAAAAGAATAGTTTAGAAGAAAAGACAAGGAGAGGCCAAAAGAATAGGTTTTAATGCTCTGGTCTTTGTCTCTCATCCTACAAAAGCATTAGGTTATCTCAAATGGATCACATACCAGAAAACAACAAGTGTTAGGATTAACTATCAGTCAAATCTCAAATCAAAAATCTCAAAAATTGATAAGAAATCCCATACGACAATTGAAATACTAGCATGAAAAGTTGTATGACAATATACCTATACCCATACGACACTTCAAGTCTGATATGACAAAGTATATGAACCGGTATGACAATTTAGGAATGTTGTCTATCATACGATAGACATAGACTTCTGATATGACACTCTGCAATTGTCGTACAAGATTGTATAGAAAAATATCAAAACTCAAATCTTGAATAAAAATTGTCAGAAAATGGATGAAATGAACAATGGAAACCTGATGTCGGGCCCCACGATGGGAGCTAGAAATGTGTGTGTGAAAATTGTACCTGTTCAAAAGACACAACACATCAGTAAAATATTATTGCTTAATGAAAAGAAAATATCCAGTAAAGAAATATATCATTGACCAGATGATTTACTACCTTCTAGTAGATGTGAGTATGGTATTATCAGAATATGACTAAGATCAGTGACAATGCAACACCTAAATGAAGGATTTGAATACAAAATCTATGAAATGGATGCAAGATTAATCTATGTTTTTGGATTTTCTATGCAATAAAAATGATTGTAAGCTATATGAAATGGTCTAAAAACTTGACAATAATGAATTGAAAACTAGCTATGAATGCAAAAAAAAGAAAACAATGTTAGCGATGGATCTCAAAAAGCTGCACAATCTCAAAAATTTGACAGTATAGTGCTGCTATTCTCCAAATTGCGTGTGGTATCATTATGAAGGACTGAGGCCTGTTTATATAGAAATCTAGGGTTTGAGAAATCATGGAAAAACCAAAAATCACTCTGTGATCAACTCAAATTGATTGGTGAGTTATCAAGAAATTAGAAATAGTTATCTAGTAAAATCATGCAAATCATCTTTTTAACTCAAAATTGGAAGTTGAGATCACTCCAATCTGCTTTTTAACTCACAATCACATGTTGAGTTTAGAAAGTTAACAAAATGAATCAAAGAGTTGTTTTTGAGTTTAACTTATCTTCTGATTTTTGCATAGATAATTATTGATTTATTTAATTTCCATGTGTTTTATCCTCAACTAAACTGATTTAGTTTAAAAATAACTAATTTATGGGTTAATCAATTATTTAATCAAAACTTTATCCAAAATTATATTATTAAATTTGACAATTTGATTTTAATCAATTAAATAAACATTTAATCAATTAATTTTAGAAATTGTGATTTATTGTCAAATAAACAACATTAATTAAGGAATAAATCTAATTAAATCTAATTAAAATAATTAAGTGGCTAAATAAAGTTTAATTAATTAAATATCTAACATATTCAATTAATCACACTTTAGATAAATAAAATAATATCATTTATCGCCAAATAATAGCATAAGCAGGTAACAAGGTTCTAAGAATTTTACTTGCAATACTGTCTTCATCAATAAGTCCACCTGCTCCTCGAATAGCATTCACAACCTCCTTGATTCAGTTACTATACTGAGATATGTTCTCTCCTTCTTTCACTCTCATGTCATCTAACTTTCCTCTAAGACTTTCAACTTTGCTCTTAGCACATTCACATCTCCTCCATGAATTAATGTAAGCTTGTCCCACATCTGTTTAATAGTTGTACATGTCTTAACATCTTCAAATTTGACATCTGATAAGGAAGAAGCAAGCTCTATCATCATAGCATTGTGCTCATGTTTTTCTCTCAACTGATCAACAGTCAAAGGTGGAGTGGGTAAGATGAACTCATTTTCCAAGTAGTATGTAGCAGACTCTCCAATCCCTGATAGATACAATTTCATCATGCTTTTCCATGTTGAGAAGTTTTCTTTGTTAAGCTTTGACACCTCTCTCTTATACATCTTGTGATCTTTAGCTTAAGTCCTTCAAACTTTCCTTTCAAGCACTCTATGCTCTAATACCAATTGTTAGATAATTGAGAGGGGGGGGGGGTGTGAATTACTGAATTCCAGTTATCCTATAGTCCCCAATGCTCTCAGATGTATATAACAAAACTTTCAAACAAATTAATCAACTTGGTAAAATATCAACCGTGTCTTTCTCTTCATATATTGATTACTAGTAAATTAAATATTGTGTTTACCGATCAATCCAATTATAGTAATGTATAAAGTAAAATAACAATTCAACACATCCATACATATATAACACATAGATTTTTAACGTGAAAACCCTATTAGGGGAAAAACCACCTAGGACCGATAACCCAAAATAATTCACTCTTCTAAAGAGAGCTCGGTTAGGAGCTAACCTTGTTAAAGGTTACAAAAGCACACTATGAGGTGTAATATAGTTAGAGTATTTATCACTAAAAGTTCTCCCTTGACCAAAAATTCACTATGGTCTCAAGAAGAAAACAATCAACATTCATTGAATGTCATGCTGAAATATAAAGACTGTTAATTTCCACTCGGTTAAGAGATTTATCTGTAGCAATGGTTAAACTGATATAGTAATGATTTAATTCAAATACAACTTGATTTGTAGATTTTCAAATCTATGCTAAGCTCAAAAATACCTTTGATCAATAATCAATTCAATCTCTTTGTTTTCTCCAACTCTATTCTACTCGGTAATTGATTTCTCTAATGCTCAGTGTTGTCTATAGAATTGCTTGTTTCTCTCTTCAACCAATTTGATCAACCTTGCATGAATTCAATCTTTTCATGTGAAATATCCTGCAACAAACTCAATAATGAATCTCATGTCTCTTTATATAGACATCATAAACCATTTTATTTCCATCCATAGATTTTTCTACTTTAACCTTCCTTGGTAGTTATGTCAATAACACATTTCATTCTCCTTTATCCGATCATCTTTGAATTTTGTCAGTCATTTGATCATCATAACAAATATTATCATTTACCTCAGAATTATAAACAATTGTCCAACTCATCATCTTTAGTCGGTAGTCACAAGTTCTATTTAATTCTTTCACTCGGTCAATACCGTAATGTGCCGGTGATAACTAGCTCGATTAACATTGTACTCGGTATACACTACACTTGCTCGATGTATACTGAATTCTTCATTTACCGATCACATGAACTTGTACATTCTTGATCTTCAATACATAATAGATTCATGTAATACAATCAAATCACTAACATAATGTAATAGACTCATCAATAAATTAACCAATGAATACCATATCCATAACTTTCTCATCCATCTCAATTTCATGTAGATTTTGTATTCCTTCATCATTATTTCCTTCTTAAGATGTTTGTAACCATCATGATAAGTATAGTCAAGGCTAGTTGACATCAATGACAATACATTAAATGATTTAATGTCTTACATACACATTAGTAGCTCGGTGATCATCAATCATTGTCTTTCAAATATCCAATCCATTGTCAAACTTTCCTCGAGATATTCAATCAGTTGTAGTTCATCAAAAAGACATGCGCTACAAGCATTGATCTCTTCCAATTGATCCATAACTTGCATAGTCCTAGGAAAGGCCATTCAAACACTTAATTTTGAGGCTAAGAGCATCAAGATGTGGGAAAAGGATGGAACACTTCC
The DNA here is from genome assembly GCA_027943335.1 of Chamaecyparis obtusa. NCBI lineage: Eukaryota > Viridiplantae > Streptophyta > Pinopsida > Cupressales > Cupressaceae > Chamaecyparis > Chamaecyparis obtusa. The sequence goes on along the minus strand of BSBK01011513.1, from coordinate 79,128 downwards.
CTTTTTTGACCTAAGGTTGAGTGTGTTTTATGTGTCTTTGATTGTGTTGGGACCCATAAAGACTAGTATGAACATACACTTGGTACATTTGGCACATTGCTATACCTTGCTAAACCTCACATGTGCTTGTGTCCCCAAATTTTCTTTGTCCTTTGGTGGATTGTTTGAAGAATCTTGTTTGATCATACTATTTCTTGCATGAAAACATTCAGACCTGATTTAGGGACACCAAGACTCATCATGGATTCTAAACAAAACTCATCCAAATTGGTAAAAATTCTTGAAAATAGTGGTAAATTTCCTTTTCCTACATACTGTCATTTTCTTCAACATCATATCATACAATACTAGTGCTTTATTGCATACAATGTCAAGTTTGATAATATGATCATGTGCTTAATTGGTCACCAAAACTGCATTGAGTTCTTAAAATTCTAGTATCTTTGTTGTTTGAGTTCCTTTTGGCTTTTCTATTGTCCTGATTAGTAGTCACTCATTTAAAAACTAGTATTCCCAATTGATTGACTCTTCGCTAGTGATTTGATTTCTCTTCACTCTTGTTTTAAGATCTTGGAAGTGCTCTAGCTATTATCTCAAAATACCTCATTTGAAATTCAACCTTGCTCAAACTTTGTCACAAGTGCCACTCAGTAGGTATTCAAGCCTCATTCTCAGTACCATGTACTTATTTTTCTTGGCTACATCAACTTGGTTGCAAGTATCACCTAACAGGCATCTAGGCCTCATTCTCGATACCTTGCACCTCATTTCAACTACTTCTTTATCTATCTACTTACCCTTGAGACAAGAGCTATCAATACCTTGATCTTCCTACATGAGCTTAATAATCTTATTAGTATTATTTTCTTAATCTCATCTTCCATTCCCTCATCAAGAGAATCAAAATGATCAAATCATGGCTGAAAATAAGTGGACTAGATCCTATAACCATAACAACAAGGAAGAAGAGATTCTGATTGTAGCCTTATTAGAGAAAATCCAATCCTTGAAATTTGATATTCAAGACTTGAAGAAATAAAAGGATACATCCTCTAACAAATACCCATTGAGAACAATCTATCCTTTTCTTTTTGATAATGATCAATCTATATCTTCATCTTCTTCAAGAAAGGACACTTCAAAATTTTATATCAACTCTATCTTTGAGCAATATCAAATTCCTAAAAATCCAAACTCTGATCAAGAACATCTTCACGACCAACCTATCTTTGATCAAGAATCTATTCTACCAATCCACGATAATCCAATCTTTGATCAAGAAAATGAAGAGTTTACATCACTTTTGGCTAAGACTCTTGTTTATTTGTCCTATGAAAATAAAAAATTAGATCATCATAATCTTGAATCTTAGATTTTTTGGACAAAAACAAGGGAATCCAAATTTCCGTCAGATAGGTCATTCACTCCTTTGGGACAATCTTATGAATCAGCTTTGAAAGAATTTCTTGAAAACAATCTCATCAAATTACCTCTAGCCACTTCAAGAGGACTTTCTTTCTTGATTACCTACTATGTTTATCATCGAAATAATAGGCATAAGACTATAGATTTTATGGAGTTGAATAACAAGATCCAAGATCTCATTGATGAGGACATAATATATATATATATATATATATATATATATATATATATATATATATATATATATATATATATATATATATATATATATATATATATATATATATATATATATATATATATATATATATATATATATATATATATATATATATATATGATGTATGTATGTATGTATGTATATACATGCTCATCTTTGATGCAAGATTGCAGTTACTGAGCACGACTTCCTTGAATTGCCAGGATGAGCGTGCCCTATCGCAATATCTCAATGGTAAGAAGGGACATAACAGATAGGTCAAAATCTCAACCTGATCCATTTATTATTCTGAAATAGTGGACAAGTATCTTGTTTACTACCCTCCAAATTTGTCAAGGTGACATCATTCATGAACCCATCCTTCGAGCTTGATTATTGCACTTTGATTTAGCTAGTTTTCATCTTTTTGCATGGCAGGTGGTTTGATGTGGTCTTGGTGTTAAAATGGCTTGAGGAATTAATTAAGATTAATTAAATGAGATTAAATAATGATACCTTATGATACATTAAAATGTTAATTATAAGGTTGATTAATTAATGAGAACTAATTAATTACTTGTGTTTAATAAATAATTTAACTATAAAGTCAAAATAATAATTGAGGAATTTAATTATATTATTGAATAAAAATCAATATTTAAATGCATAAAAGAAATTAAGTGATATTTAATTGGAGTTGCATATCTTTATTAATTAAAATTAGTCATGCACTTTTGAATGCATAAAGTTTGATGAAAACAATGTTGAACTCATATTAGGAGTTTAGTTGTGCAACTTTACTATATTTGAGTTAAGCGATATTTAATTTGAGTTACATATTTTATTAATTAAGATAATAATAATAAATCATACAACTTTAAAAGCACTTTATTATAAAAATCAAAACTTAACCTTTTAAAATCAAGTTGAGTTAAAGTGACATAAGTTGAGGAAAATTAAATAAATAATTTGTTTAATTAATTAAAGTTGATAAAAATAATGTTGAAGTTGAGTTCTTATTTTTGGGATTTAGAGTTAACTATTTTAGGGCCCGTTTGGTTGTTGGAATTGAGTTGAAATTAAGAAATTCAAATACCGAAATTTCTAAATTCACAGTTTGTTTTTAAAAAATGAAAATGGAACAGGGTTTTCCAAATTCTCATTTTGGCCCAAAATGAGTATATAAATCTTCCACCTCAAAAGGTGGAATTGGAAAACCAATTCCAATTCCACTTTTTGATAAATCAAATTTTATAAAAAAATTTGGTCCACAAATTGTTCATTGATCTTTTGCCTCATAATTATGTCCTTGCTAATTCTCATCAAAGGTAGTACATTTTTCTACAATGGCTTCTGCAACAACACGTTAAAGTTGGGTGGATCAACCAAAGTTTTGAAAGAGGTCTTGTAGATCACAAACAAGACCCAAATTGGCATAGGTCATGCATTCCATCTGGCCTTGATTCACCTGAAAAACCAAAACTAGAGCTTTTTGTTCAACATGACCTTCGTGTTTTCCATCTAGCTGGAATATCCAGACCAGGGCGACCATGGCTTCACCTTCACTGTGATGTCGTTCCTGGACCTGTCAGGTGCTTTTCTAAGAGAATACCTGGGATTACTCAATGCCTCCACCATATGAAACAAATCCAATCATTTATTCACTATAGAAATTGACACCATCAAGAACACATCTCCATTCAAGGAATCGAACAAAAACTACATTAGAATCGACGTTAATGTGCTCGTTTCCACTGAATTTTTAACTAGAATTTTGGCTTATATCATGTTTTCATTATCCTCATATTGGTGAAAATATTAGTGGCACTTCATTACCTTTCTTTTAATCTCTCTATACTTCAAGGGCATCTTTTATGTCATTTTACTTTTTTTAATGATGATTATGAGATATTTTTCACATAAATTTTTTTAAATTTTTATGGAACCAAACACAGAAAATGCATCTTCTCACTCATCTTATAGGTGAACCAAATGGTTCTAGCCATATTCTAAAAACCATTTTCCTAATTTAAAACTTCCTGAATTGAAAAATTCTAGTATTACAGAAATCCAACATTCTGCAATTCATGTAACCAAATGGGCCCTTATTATTTTTATCAGTTGAATTATTTTTTTGATTAGGAGTTGTATGTTTCAGTTCTAATTTCTAGGTTTCTATAATAGAATTTCTTTTGGTCATTATAGCACACACAAGTTTTAGGAATTATAGGTTTTGGCTCTAGATTTGGAATTGAAGGAATTTTTTAAAGCTTAAAATTTTTGGGTTGAGATTGGTCTTCGTTGTTTTATAGCATCAATGGATTAAAGTAGGTTTATGAAATACTTTTGCATTTTTATTTTGAAAATATTATTCACATTGTGTTTTCTAGATTGTTGAAAGTTTTTGGATTGATTGTTTCATGGTTTCCATTGTTTAAGGTTTTGGATCTAAAAAACTTCTTGGGTTTGGTTATGTGGCAAGAAATTCTTGTTTATTTTAATAGTTGTTAAACCCTAAATCTTTAGTTGGGAATATATCCTCTTGGATAAGATTAAATGAAATGTATGTATGTGTATATATATATATATATATATATATATATATATATATATATATATATATATATATATATATATATATATTGATATGCATATGAGCACAATATTTTTATAGAATTAAAATAAAATAGGAAAGATATATTCACTTGCATGTTATTTAAGGAATATATATTCAATTGCATGTTATTTAGAAAAGATATATTCACTTGCATGTTATTTAGAAAAGATATATTCGATTGCATGTTATTTAAGGAAGATATATTGAGTTGCATGTTATTTAGGAAATATATATTCACTCACATGTTATTTAAGGAAGATATATTGAGTTGCATGTTATTTAGAAAAGATATATTCACTTGCATGCTATTTAGGAAAAATATATTTAGTTGTATGTTATTTAGGAAAGATATATTTACTTGCATGTTATTCAAGGAAGATATATTTTTTTATGAATAGAGGCATTTTCTATTAATAATATAAAAGTACAGTATTCACAAAAAAGGGGTCAGGGGAAAAATCACCCCGCAAGTCACTCGACACTTAGGCCGGAATCATACAACTATTCATAAAAAAAAGCATATAAAGAGATAAACCCTCAAGTTGCACGGGCAGTAGTAGAAGAGGGAGGAAGATCTCTGTCATCAGGATTGCCCCAAACATTGGGCCCAGGAGTCTGATCAGGAATGGCCCAACCATCTTCTAGATCTTCTTTTTCCAGTTCTCCTTCCTCACGCCTGGGCGAGATAGCCAGCGCTAGGCAAGGGAACTTGTCTTGATTAGTAGGAATAGAGGCCAAGGGTTGGGAAATAGTAGCATCAATAGAAGCAAGCACAGGAGGTCAGCCAGAACCCACATCCCTTCAAGGAGGAGGAGAGGCGGAGCGGCGGCACCATCGATGCAGAGTCTTGGAGTGTCTGGTAGAGGAACTCTAGCTACGACGTCGGCCCCTGGGCGGCATACGGTCAATTGAGAGAGAATTTGGAGGCACTCGAGCTACAATACAAGGGGCATTGCCCCAGTGTTGGAGTAACTTCTGCAAATGAGAAACCTCAAGGGACACTTTGTCTACTTGCACCTGAGTCTGCATCATGATATTATTACAAATACATGCCTTAGCATAAAGAGAGACATGAATATCCAGAAAGCTATGAGAAAAAAGTACAGTATTTTGATATTTCCATAAGGTAAATAAAATCTCCATCCTGAAAGTATGTCATAACTAGGTGTACTGGGAAGACATTCTGGGAGAGTCACTAAGAAGCGCCATGTGCCATGAAAAAGGTTCAGGTCTAAAAGGAGCAAAGAAGTCATGAATCCAGACCCAATAATTTTGGGCACGACAACAAAACCAAAAAATGTGCATGAGCGTCTCAGAGTGACCACAAAAAGGGCATTTAGGATTAGGAACCCCCAAATGCCTGAATCTAGCTCCCAAAGGTAAGCCCTAAGGAAAATATATTCAATTGCATGTTATTTAGAAAATATATATTCACTTGCATGTTATTTAAGGAAGATATATTCAGTTGCATGTTATTTAGAAAATATATATATTTGTATGGATCAAAAGTGACCACACTTCTATGAATCCTTACATGCAAGGTTGCTCAACAATGAGGCCTCACAAAGCAACTCATAGCTCTCTATGCATGGAGTTGCAAGGGACTATGATAAACTTGCTCTCAGCTAGAGCTATAAACTAGTGACCTTGCTAGTCAACCATACAATGAGAGATTCACAATGAAGACAAGGGCAACAATGCCAATATCCCTAAATGGAATCAAGGTATGAAAATGCAATGCAAACTAATATGAATATGCAAGATTAATCTATCAAAATGGAAGTACAATGCAACTATGAAAGGAAATAGCAATGGATTACAAATCCCCTAATTAAGCCATGTGAAGCTAATCTATTGCATAAAAGGAAACTAAGCTAATATGCCATGATTATGTAACTAAACAAAGGAAATATGCAACTAAATGAGATGCAACAATGAAAAGCAAGTCTTCAAAGCTTGATGTAGAATGTATTCAATAAGCTCCAAATAACCTAGAAAACCTGCAGCATAACATTAGCATGAAAGAGATGGATATGCAAATGAAGGAGAGAGCTCTCCTTTTATAAGAAATGAGGTGAAATGGACCATTGAGATTAAGAGGCAAAAGTCTCAATCAACGGTGGAGCTTGAAAGAGGAGCAATCCATGTGCACAAGTATCCTCCAATAGGAGAATAGGAGTTGACTTTATGTCCATATGAGACAAAAAGTGTTTTTTCCCTTTTTTATAAAATAATAATAATGCTTTATTTGTGCAACTTAGGATAAGATGAAAAGGTGGGGCTTTTTATTTATTAAAAGGGGAGGAAATATTTATTTTAAATAAATAAAAGCTTAGGATAAAATGGTTAATCCAAGGATAAAAATCTAATATATGATCGAAATTAAGATTTGATCAAGAAATTGATAATGTTGAAAATATTGATTATTGATAAAACTGATTCAGGGTTGATAAATCAAATAAATGGGGCCCAATGTCTAGGTGACCATTTTTGGGTGCATACATTTGCCCCTCTTTGACTAATGTGTGATCGATTTGAGAACACATGTAGTCAAAGAATGAAGTTGAAATGTGAGATCGATTTGGGATCACAAACAACTCAGATGTGAGGTCGATTCGGGATCACACCCGGACAAACATAAACAAAGGCCTTTGAACATTAGGTCGATTCGGGATCACATTCAAAGTAAGAGATAAGAATCTCAAATTTGAGCAAAAGCTCACAAAAGATGTCTGAATCAGGAAAATCAAGAGAATCAGGGATGAGAATCCCATAGGTACTGCCCCCTTGGAATCAAAATCAGGTAGAGGAGAGACAACAAATCGATAAAGATTTGATCAAATCAAAATGAAATCATAATCGAATGTATAGGTCAATAGGGTAACCATTAGGTGGTGAAACATGCCTCAGTGAGGAAGTAGAAGAATAGAAATAGAAGACTAGGAATAGAGCGAATGAGAGACTAGAAAATTTGAGAGACATGGAAGGAAGAAAGTCCATCGAAAATTGGATTATACCTCAAAAAGTCAGTCAACTACTCAGAAGAAGGGGAAAATTTGAAACACGATTTTGACTGGCAAGATGACCTCAGATTTTGATTTTGAGTCCAAAAATGGATAGAAAATGATGTGATATGAAAGACTAGAAATGAAAGATATGATCAAGAAGAATCAGAAGATGAACATAGTTGACCGACTAGTCCGTAAATGATGAAAAGGAGTGCTCTCTCCATATGCAAAATGCAACACTAGACTAACATGAACCTAAAAATGCAAACTACTATGAAAGTGGTTGACTTGCAAGGTCACAACGCTAATAGACATCTAATTATCATCATTGAGCATTATTGTTAGCGTCATAAAATCATACAATGCACACTAGCATAACTATGTGGATATGAATATGATATTTATCAGATAGAAATGTGGAAATCCCACCTAGGCATCAAAGACATGTAGGTCTAGATGACTAATGCAATGAGATCATCTAAGTTTGATATGGTGAGATTATGCTTGTATCAAGACACATGAAAGTCAGGATAACTAGAAGCATGCACTCGCATAAAACAGTCAAGGATAATACCTTGTCAATCCATAGTGTCAAGTAGGACCAGCATAAATGCTCATGATAGTTAGGATCAACAAACTATACCCATAAGCAGATAAAGAAAGAAAACATGTTCTCATACCTTCAGTCTTCTAACTATGCATCATCGAAAACTTCTCAGGGAGAGACCACTCATCAAAGAAATCCTCATAGACAGCACACAAAGAAAAATAAAGTCAACATATCTCAACAAGTTAATTGTTTAAGTGCGTGTGTGTTGGTCATAGAGTCATACTCTGATCATTGCATCTGCAAATGAGAAATATCACATCAAACTTAGACTATTGGGTAAGACATCTGATAAGTGTTAAGAAACACTTGACGCAAGGGTAGTGTTGAAAAAAACTGTTTGGGGTGGTGTTGAAAAACACTTGTTGTGAAATACCCCAAGAGACACACGCACCTAAAAAACCAATTCGAACAGGTATGTCCCCTAGACAAAGACAAAGACCAATTCTAGACCAAGTCAAATAAGTTCAAGACATGATGGAGAAAGGCTAAGTGTCGAGGACGCATGCTAAAAGACAAGGGTGCAAAGGCCTCAAGTAGCGCCTGTTTCCAGGTTTTCACCACTTGGAATCTATTTTTATTTTTTTATTTTTTTATTTTTTTGTATTTTTTGCTACCAAAGCGCATGTTTCTAGGTTTTCACCAAGGCACTTTTTCTTTTTCTTTTTTGAATTTTTTGAATTTTTTGCATTTTTTGATTTTTTTGTATTTTTTCAGGACTGTATATGCTTTTTAGGATTTTTTCAGCATCATATATCAATTTTTTTGGTATTTTTTTTAGGATCAATAAAATATGTACAAAGGATGCCCCCAGATAGAAACGTGCATCAAGGATAGAACTTCTTTAGGTGCAAAATGTTGATGGGCTCAGCGAGTTGTTCTCCATCTTCATTCAATAGTAAATATGCACCTGTACCAAAAGTTGCTATAATAATGTATGGTCCAAGCCAATTAGGTTCGAACTTCCCCTTTTGTTCTCTGTTCTATTGATTCTTAGGGTTCTCTCTCAAAACAAGATCACCTATCTAAAATTCCCTAGGGCGAACCTTCTTGTTGAATGCTTTGGACATACACTTCTGATATACTCTCATGTGATCAAAGGAAGCCTTACGCTTCTCATCTAGAAGTTCTAGTTCTTGTAACCTCATGGTGCGGTAATCCTCATCTGTAATCAAACCTTTGAGAGAGATTCTAAGTGAAGGTATCTCTACTTCTAAAGGCAACACTGCTTCAGTGCCATAGGTAAGAGCAAAAGGAGTAGCTCCTGTAGGTGTACGAATGCTAGTTCTATAGGCCCACGGTGGGCGCCAAAAATGTATGGTGAAAATGTGACCACACTTCTATGAATCTTTACATGCAAGAAAACTCAATAATGAGCCCTCACAAATCGATCCATAGCTCTCTATGCATGGAGTTGCAAGATTTGTAAAATTGCTCTCAGCTAGAGCTATAAACTCATGACCTTGCTAGTCAACCACACTATGAGAGATTCCAAATCAAAGACAAGGGCAACAATGCCAATATCTCTAATGAAATCAATATGGATGCAATGCAATGCAAACTAATCTATGAGAATGAAAGATGAAAGCTATGCTATGAAAGGAAAATATAAGTGTTACAAATCCTCCTATTAAGCTATGTGAAGCTAATATATTGCATAAAGGAAATCTATACTAAAAATGCCATGATCATGCAACTATGATGTAAGAAAATAAGATAAATGAAATGCAACAACAATGTCTTCAAAGCTTGAATGCAAGAATGTCTTCAAAGAGCTCCAAATGACCTAGAAAACCTGCAGCATAACATTAGCATAAAAACTTAAGATATGAAAATGAAGAAGAGAGCTCTTCTTTTATAGAGAATGAAAATCAATGGACGATTGAGATTAAGAGGCAAAAGACTTAATCAACGATGGAGAAAAATAGAAGCTTGATCCTTGTGCACAAATATCCTCCAATAGAAAAATAGGAGTTGACTTTAGTGTCCATATGAGACAAAAAGTGCTTTTTCCTTTTTATAAAATAAGAATAAATGCTTTATTTCTGCAACTTAGGATAAGAGGAAAAGTGGAGATTTTTTTATTTAAATAAAAGGGGAGGAAATTCCTTTTAATTAAATAAAGGCTTAGGATAAAGTGATTTTATTATTTAATTAAAAGAGATTTTTAATTAATTAAAAGGGAGCATGTTCTCTTAATTAAATAAGATTTTTATTTTTATTTCTTTTTCTCTTTTAAATTAAATAAGGCTCAAACCTTAGGAAATATTGAATTGATTATGATTTGATCAAGGAAATTGATATAATTGATATTGTTGATATTTGAAAATATTGATTCAGGGATTTGACAAATTGCTGAATGGGGGCCCAAAGTCTAGGCGACCATTTTAGGGTGCATACAATATTCACTTGCATGTTATTTAAGGAAGATATATTCAGTTGCATGTTATTTAGGAAAGATATATTCACTTGCATGTTACTTAAGGAAAATATATTCAGTTGCATGTTATTTAGGGAAGATATATTTAGTTGCATGTTATTTAGGAAAGTTATATATAGTTGCATCACTAGTAAATTTTACCTTAAATTTCGACGAGAATTAGTCAAATTTTCGACAATAATTGGTCGTATCCATGACTAAAACTTTCGTCGCTCTTTTTTCATCAAATTTTCTACATATTTCTTATTGGTCAAAATTTTGACCATAGTATTGGTCTCCATTTCGACTGTAGCAATCGCTTGAAACTAGAAGAATCACCGTCAATTTTTTTGGTCCAATGGTCAAAATTGCGACCATATGACTGGTCGAGTTATCCACCAACTGTTGTAGAAATTATCGTCGATTGTATAGCATTGTCGTCAATTTTTTTTGTGCAATGGTCTCAATTTCGACCATACTATTGGTCGAATGTATGGCACTGTGGTCAAAATTAGTTCTGTGCAAAGGTCGAAATTGAGACCAATACTAAAAAAAAAAAATTTAAAATGTCTATTAAAAAGTATTAAAAAATGTCTCCTAAGATTTGATTTTTGTGAATTTATTTACCTACCTTTTCGATACACTAGTTGGATCTTTGTTTGAATGCACATTCATTGGATTTTATCTTGGTTTTGAACATGGGTGACACTCCAATTTGATGAATTCTATTTTTTTTAAACATTTTTTTGGATGATAGTTAATGTAATGTTGGTTTGATAGGTTCAAGAAAACCTTCTAGTATGTTGAAGTAAATTCTTGGTTATTATTGTATGTTAGGTTAGTCGAATTTTCATTTCCTAATATGATATCCCCTTTGTTATTTCCTTCCAGTTCTAAATAAAGTAGAATCAATTTTGAATAAGCTTTACTTGTAGCTCTTCTTATGGGTGTGTTTTTCATCTAATATTAAATCTTGCATAATATTTCATTTTGGGAGATTGAAAAGCTTCACATTCAGTTACAAACCTATGATTACTAACAAATGCCCATCGTTAGTATTGATGTCTTATTTGAGCTCATTTTAAAAAAAATTCCTAGATAATTCTTATGATGAAGCGTTAGATTCCTTGTTCAGACAAGTTACAAATACATTGATCTCTGTATATAATTCTTCGCACCTAGACTTTTTATCTAGACCATTTCATATTATTCACATCTGGATCTTTTCATCATAATGCATCTTCACATCCAGCTCAAGAAAATCTCCTCAAAGCTAAATTCAAACGAGATTTTTTGCAATGGAATATGAAATATAATTGACAACTTAGTTGCATTGTAATACATCTGTACACAACAGTGGATCCATGCAGGAAATTCTCATTTCTTCCTGTGCTGGTTATTTATACTTGTACAAAAAAATCAGAAAGCTAGCAAAGCAAGGCCACTAACACAAGTTTGAAAATAAAGTTATCAATTTCCAATGCAATTCATAAATAGTTTTTTAATAAATTCTATCAGCATGAGAAGGTAGTCTTGAATAAGTTGGCTCGAAATATTTTGATCTCCTTGAGCTCTCTAGTATCATCCTGATGATGAATCACGGAGTGTGATCAGAAATATTGATGGAAAAAACTCCAACACTAATCCATAAGCAGTTGCAATGATATAGAGGGAGTTTTCCTCAAAAATAAAAGGTGGCATTCTTTCTAAAATGTGATGCATTGTGCCCAATCATTACTGGGTAACCTTTCCACATATGAGACAACACATTAACATGAAGCGGAGACATTTATAAAATAAATTTATGCTACATGTCTTTAAAACCATATTATGAAGTAGATGATCCTATTAGAACTTGCATTCTCATATAGGTTTATAGTATTATACAAAACCTAGCTATTTTATCTTTCTTAAATCAATATCAGTTTCCACAAAAAGGGTTAATGGAGTTTAAATGTCTTAGAAGGGGCAACGATTACATTTCACATTGCTATACAACCTTCAGACTTTAGTGTATAATGCTATAACCTGTTGAGGTTAATAACATCCAAGGAGCTTAACTTTATAACAAAGAACTAGATATCACTTAGAAAGTGGAACTCTAGGTTTAATACATAGCCATGAGTATGGACATAAATACAACAGTATACAAGAGACTTGGCTGCCCTTCATTCTATAGCTATAGCATGGGGTAGAGACAAGATGGAACTAAGATTTATGTATCAGTATAAAGCTAAACATGTAGTAGCAGAGCAATTAGAAACAAAGCTTCATAATATATAACTTAAATTGAATAATGAGGACAAACTTGTTTGAAAAGGAGATTATATTAAATTTCTATGCCAATCTAGCATATGGAGCACTACTAGTATAGAGTTACGATAGACATAAGTTGTGGAAGGAGTTGTGACAAAACAAAATCTGGCTAAAATTAAATATTTATGTCGTGGTTATAGCAGAGAAAATTCAAACATCAAACACATTTGCAAAGATGCATGGATGGGATCCTCCAAGTGCCCAAATTGTTAACAAACCACAGAGTCTATTAATCATTTAGTTTTGAATTGATCTATGACTCAGTCAAAACAAGATCTGAGTCCACATTTATTCATCTTCTTCACAAGAATGTGTTGTTCCTCATGGGTTGGCACGTCTGGCTAAAGCACAATCAATGAATATTCGAAGGGATTGGTCTCATAAGGAAGCATCGCAACAAGCTAATCCCAAAATATCAAGCCAAGTTTAATAAAAAATAGATGTCTTGAGAAAAAAAAGCGGTGATTTTGAAAGGGCCCTGACCCTTGTACAAAAGTATGAGTAGATAGGCATTAAGCACAAAAGGACAACATGAAACACCAGAGAGACAAAAATAATCATGAAAAACTACAAAACCTTACAACCAACCAACGCACAGTTGGGGTGATTTGAAGCAAAACTGATCCAAAGATTTTTGCTTCATCCTAAAACAAGGATACAACAATTCAATACCTCTTTTTTTTGGAACAAGAGAGATCAATGGCAGAATCTTTAACTAGTCCAGGGACCATTAAAGAGAGATCCATAGTTGTAACTTCTATAGGAGCTTTTTCTCTATTTTTATCCTTCTGCACAACTTCAAAGTTAGTGGAACCTTCGTTAACAACAGTAGACAAAACCTTATTTTTTCTACAAATGGGGTGGTGTTTCATGCTACTCAGGTAGCTGACAATGGCATGTCCCACTTTGCAACAACATTGACAAACAATAAAAGAGTCTTCGAACTCAATTTGTGGAACCCAAACACAAAGTTTGGAAAATAAAGTGACCTGAGAAGGGAGCCCTTTGTCCTTTTCCACAATCGAAAAACCGATCAAAAAAAAAAAGAACCAAATCATGATGCATATCTAAGAAGAATTCTCGACTTCAAGGAGTGAACCAACCTATGCAAGATTTTTAGGCTATGGTCATATTTTGTCTTTGAAACAAGTAGTAGTAGAAAATAATTCTCTATTCCATTTTTTTTGAAACTCCTTATAGAAATGGCCTAGCCATTAAACTAGTTTCTATTGACAATGAAAATCCTTCCATCTAGAACGGACAACATACTAGTGCCATGACATCTTTTGCAAAGATCTCTCACAACAATGCCTTTTTGGGGCAAGTGAAGATAGTGCAAGGAGATGTGGTTTTAAATGTACATATGTACTATAAGAGGTATCTTATGGAAGACTAATTTCATCCATCTATAAAATCCTTGACTAAAGCATTAAGTTGAAAATGACGGATCAAGTATAGTGACAAAAACTTAAAACTAAAAAATACAAGATCACTTTAGTGAAGAAAAATCTTGAGCTTAATTTGCAGTGATATTTGAAATAGATACTACAAGTGGTTGAACATATTGATAACCCAACCCTAGGAAAGAGGGTCATTGAATTTCAAAAAAATAAGTGTGAAAGATACCCTAATGTTTAGCAGTATTATGAACATTAAATCTGTCATTTATTATCCTCTTTTCCTATTGTGACACGCTTAACTATGTCATTACTTTCTCCCTATACTATTCTTTACACTTGATAGTAGTGAGAGAGAATAGTTAAGCGTGTCACAATAGGAAAAGAAGATGACATATGAAAGATTTAATATTCATAATATTGATTGGATGAGTGCAAATAGAGAGCACTGTAGATTGAACATGTTCTTTTTCTTATAAATAGAAGTGGATGCATATCTATTATCCATAAAGATTCTTAAGTAGTTCCTCTGTTATAAATTAGTGCAAAATATATTAAAGTCATTTGAAGTTGATGTAATGTTTAATATGGTTTTAAGGTCATTATGATCCCATAATAAAGAAACATGGGTCAGTCAAAGGATAAAATGCACAGAATGCATTAAAAATGCAAAAATGTAAAAATTGACAAAATATTGTCAATATAGCCACAAATGGCTAAAGGATGGGATTAGGGAGTAGAATAGGAGTTTATAGTTTTCAATAAGCTTAAAATACATGTTAAACACCATTATAGGTGATAAGAAATCTAAGAGATAATAAGTCTTCAAGTTGACAACTTTGTCAACATAGTCATTAGCAAAATAGCAAAACTATTTGATAACAGTTAGTCTGTAACTATTTTGGATCGGTTATCAAAGGAATTTTGGGAGTTCTAATATGGGAGAAGTCTATTTTCATAGGGATAATCATTCCAAATGAGGGGTTGGTCATGGAAGAGTTGTAAGAAAGTTCTGAAGCAATAAAAATCAAAAGTTTCTTGCATTTTTATTATTTTCTGCAACAGTTTACTGTTTTGTGTAACAGTCTCTTTCATTTCAATTTACAATGCTTAAGGGATTGTTGTTTTGAATTGAAAACAAAATAAGATGTTTCCCTCTTGAACCTATACATTATTTTGTGTCTTCGACGCCATTTTGTAAAGTTCAACGTAAAGGATTTATTGTTTTATATCTGACTGTGCCTGTACATTTACTCTTAATAGTTAAGTAGTTTTGGTGTTTCTTGGAAATATGGAATCCTCCCACACTCTATGATGCCTATGATTTGTGGGAGGAGTTCCTCAATGTAATATATGTTCCATAGATTGTTGGAATACAGGAAAATTTGGGAAATGGAAAGAAACAATGACTGCCACAATGTAGAAGTTGAAAAATTGGTGCCATGAACAACAACAGTCATTGGTTGAGGAGTTTTCTCCAAAGGAGTAAGTTTTATGGTGGATCCTATCTAGTTAGGTCCTAGTGAAGGTTTTTGGTTCAAATTTGGAGCCTTGGAGTGGTTAGAAGTGGTGGTTTGGTGATGCCCTAGCCCTATGACCCTTAAAATGAGGGTTTGACAAAACAATGGTTAAATGAAGGCATGGAAACTTAAAACCTTGAAAATATGTGGATTGGGATCATTTTTCAAGATTTTTTAAGGGTTTGGATTCTTGGAAGTGAGAGGAGTTATAAGTTGCTTTGAAAAGTGAGGGCTAATTAGGCCTAGAGTGAGTGATTTAGAGGGCTGGATGACTTCACCAGTCAAGGAATCATGTCATGAGATTGACATATGTTATGTAACTTGTTGAGGGGCATTCAATCATGTATTTTTTTCCTTGGGTTTTTTGGGAAAATGTGGAGTTAAGTGCAAATTGTTTGCTGAATTGGGCTACTAGGACAGGCCTAGAAGGGCTAAAGTGTGAAATGGTGACATTGCCAAAAACATGAAGGTCATTTTGAACAAGGAACTTGTAAGGTGTTTGACAATAAGGAAAAAATGGTATGTGATTAATGTATAAAAGTGGGGCTATTTACCTAAGAAAAAACTCCTCTAAAGCCTTAGTTTCAAGGGGTGTTTCAAGGAATTAGTGTTGTCAGAAAAGTTTGCACGCTTGTTCAATGACCAACTTGGCAACCTCCAATATGGGATGATCTCTCTAAGTGTGGGTTCTGGTACATTGAGATTAACCTCCAGAGCTAGTTGATTCTCTTGGAGCTCACCTATTCTAAAAAACTTGCCTACTAATGTTGCCGAGAAAAGGGAATGGAGAAAACATGAAATGAAACCTAAGACTAATAAGGTGATGCACCAAATTAATTTCAGAACCTCTAATGTCATTCATTAGCACACAATATGTTCAATCAAAAAGCTATAGTACAACTCAATTTGTGTTTCCATATCCATAGATAAGTGTTTCATAAGAAGGTTGGAAATCAAACACATTATAAAGGAAATCAACGTTCTCACAACAAAATGGTTGTTTGAAGTTTGAACCAATGGCACAACTTATAACTTATGGAGAATATGTATATCTCTATATGGAGGTGCTAGAGAATGAGACATGAAGTTCAAAGACATATACAATCACAAAAACCATATTTATCATTCATATTTGCACACAAAATACAGATTAGAGAAGGAAAAAGTACTTACTTTAGTCTTTATTGATTAAAGGTGATTGCACACTGCACACAAGTGTAAAAAAGTAACCGCTAAAAGATGTTTCTCTATCAATTCTTCAACCTTGGAATGCAATGTTTTAATATCCTGTGTTGTATTCATAGCATCTATGGGAAATGCATCAAATACCATTTTTAACATTGTGCACGACTTAAACAAGTATGAACTGTAAGAGACTAAGAAAGAAGGCAAAGGTGTTACCTCACTAAAATGATAGTAATAATGAGACAAAGAACCATGAAGACTAAATCCAAGGAGACCAGATCTGAACATCCGGGTTCGATCAAATTCAAAAATTGGTTTGCCTTCATAGCACTGTCAAGTCAACAGCATGAGCAATTTTTTGTGTCTAGAGTGTCATCAATGTTTTTAAATGTAGAATGAAATGGTTGTAAGTATGCATTTCTACCACATGCAAGTGATTTTGAGATATAGACCTGTGCAATCCAATCTCCCAAGGAATAGATAGCACCACTTATCGCCATCTCTGCCAAAATAGGATTTGTCATAAAGCGATGTTAGAATAGTTACTAAAATGGTCATAAATTATGTTCTTATAGTAAAAGAATACTTTGACTTAAGAAAAAAAACTACACAATATTAAAACATGACATTGTGCTTTAAAAACTAAAAAAGTACCTATAACGAAGAACTTCATTTTGACTTGCTAATTGGTTGTCACTATTAACTCTAAGCTTGTCTTTAAAGTTTGAGCTTCACTTGGTTTCGAGAATAGTTTAATATTCTCTACTAAACAAGGCCAACCACGTGAAGGTGGAAGCTCATTTGGCCCCTCCCCCCCCCCCTAACATCACTCTAAATTCCCCATTAACATTTAATAACATTCATTCATTCATCCATTTTTGAAATATAACATTCAATCATTATAATCACATGATAACGTTCATTAACACACAACATTCATGAATAATTCATTAACACAAAATTCATTAACACACAACATTCATGAATAATTTATTAACACATAAAATTCATTAACACACAACATTCATGAAGAATTCATTAACACATCATTCATCAACATTACTAGTACAAAATTACATCCATTAAGACAACGTTCTTTCATTAGCAATAAATGTTAATTACAATCATTTCTTTTTGGGTTTCTTGCTATTTTTTTAAATCATGTAATTTCTAAGAGGAAGATCAATGTCCTCATCATTCCCCTCCTCTAGTGATTCTAATTCCAATGTGTGTCTCCTCCTCATCTATTCGGGAACACGAGGCCGCTACGCCAAAGGGGGGTCCGCTGCAATAACAACTACTTCATGAGTTAAATTCACACCATTTTATATTAGTGAATTACAAGTATTTATGTAAGTAAAAGAACTATAAATCAAAAAATTAATTTAAAAGAACAAAACATAGATTTCTTTACCTGAATGTGCCACATGATCTACATGGTGATCAGTCTGAATATCCTCCAGCACTCGTTCAACATGACATGATTATGTATCGTCTAAAATATACACAAAAATGTTACACCAAGTTTAATTTAAGATGTTAAATTGTATTAATAATTACATAATTAGTTTTAAATAGCAAATGAGCACCTCCTTGGACAGTACGATGCACATCAGGGGCTTCATGATGCGGCATATGATCTGTGTCACGATTAAGAGGCTACATTGCAATGTCATGCACATTATTATCAAATTGATTGTTGCTCAAGTATTCAATTTCTAATATATTTTTTGGCATATTTACTTGTGCACATGATGTAGGAGACTCTTCGGTTGGGCCAATGGAAGCTTATCGTAGGCATTCAGCCACAACTCGATAGCCTTCCTTGAAGGCAATTTTTTTGTGTTCTTCCGTGGCCTCTAAATTAAAATCAGAGCCTTGCATTTTTTGATTAAACAAAATTATTTGCATTTTATAAATAATTTTTCTCTGCAATTCATTTACTGCTACTTACAATTTGTGCTTTAATTTTTGAATATCCTCCAGAGCCAAGTCTGTGCTGCCCAATCTTTTGCAGCCTGGCCTTTGTTGCCATTGAAGTGTCCTACAACCTATGAAAAGTTTGAAATATGTTAGATGATATAGATATAAAGATCACTAATTAGTGCATTATTACATTGTACTAGTAGTTAATACTATTGCATACCTTCTCACATTTGTTGGTGTAATTCCTCTTTGAGCATCCGCTTTCTCCTTTGCATCCAAAATGAATTCATTCCAATCCCTCACTGAAATAAAGGGAGGACGCTCGTACTTTGGGTTCTGGACGAGACTCTTTCTATATGCATCCCTCATAGTCTTAAGATGTTTGCAAGCTCTTTCTAAAATTTTCTTCTTGTCAAAAATATTATTACCAAACTCATGCTCTAAATCTTTAACGAGCTGATCTTTTAATTTTTTTTCTTGCAAATTCCACCTTTTAAGAAAAAACACAAAATTGTTAGATATAGCTACTAAAAGAAAAGACCCGAATGAAAGGAAAAATACTGTACCAATCAATGATATGAAAAAAAAATAGTGGGATAAAGTTAGTTCACTTATGATGTTCCACCTTGTACGTATGGTGGGCCTGAATATATGCAGTGCGAGGTCATAAAGCTTCTTATAAAATGTATCATTTCCTGCAAAAAATGTCATGGGATAATCAATCCAAAACTTGTTATGAATAGGTAAATGCATATTACAATATAAAAAATAATTATTTAAAGTACCTGGAATCTTAGGACATTTTAAAGGCATTGATTCATTATTGTCAATCAAGAATGACGTTTGCATAACTCCTGTGCTAGAAACACGGGTAGATCCAAGAAATAATGGTGAATTATCACCAATACATGTAGATTGATCTATATCTGGCGTACCAAACGATGTCGCCGGTGTATCTCCTACTCCAAAAAAATAATCCACTATGTGATGCACCCAAGATTAAAGTACAAATTATCAAATCACAATTAACACAAAACCAAATATAGCAAAACAAGGATTTACCAGCTGCCATAGACCATGAAGGCATTGATGTTTGCATGGCCCTTGTGGCTGACATTGCACTCGACAATCTCATATGGACATCCTGGCTAGGAGGAGTCTCCTACAATTAATGACCTAAACAATACATTGTTAGCAAAGACATTTTGAAATAATAAAAGTAAGAGTTAACTTAAGAAGTTTTTGAATGTTCCAAAGAAAAAATTCCTTGTAACTTGTCAACTAAAGGATTATTTTACCTGAGGCAGTCAGAGGTCTACTAGTACCGACCTCACCGCATTGTCCTTGACCAGGTACTAGAGATTCCATAAAATCCTGCAACAAGAACACATATTACATATTTTACTTCACAACATAAAAGAGTATAAAATATAAACCTTTATTGAAATTTTGTTATAACTAAAGATTCATTACTCCTTACTTGATATTGACATGTGAGTGCTTTCAGTTCAGATAGCTTCATCAGCATCTCCTTAGTTGGATTTGTTTCATACAAAATTCCAATTATTTCTAAATTGATTTGTTTTATTTTTTTCTTCAACATAATTGTTACATTAGGTGAATCTGTGAAATGATCATCATCAAAGGGGGTAGCTATTGCCTCTATTGTTGAGGGTGCTTTTCCCTTATCCTGAACATCAAATTGTGACAAGAATATCAGTAAAACTATCATAAAAAATCCAAAACCATAAATAAAATAACGTAATAATATAACATTTTTCAACTATCTAATTTGTACAATTTTAATAAGGTTTACCCTTGCTGAAGAATGGGTGGGAGGAGCATCCTCGTGGCCTCTATCATGTGCGGGATCCATATCGTCTTGTGACAAAGATTAAATATAAAAACTTTAGCGAACTGAAAGCAATAGACTTAGCAAAAAAAAACTTATTAATAAAATGGTATATAGTACTTACCACCCTCATGATAGTAACTTTGTTTGTATCTATGCGATTTAAATGGTAATCTATTAGCATTTCTTCGCCTGCACTTATTGATTTTATTGCACATACAAAAACTTGATTCCCCTCACGTGCCTCAAATATGCAATTGGGTTGCTTATTAGTTGAGGAAGGTCACGTACTATTTATAAAACCCACAATATTACCTGTTTCTTTTGGTCTCCCATCAATGTACATTGCAAATCTTTTACTTTCATCATTTTCTTTCCTTTGTATATAATTAGCTGATAGTGCATACCTATGCATACTTTTTTTTTATTGAACAATCCGCATCCAATCATTGTAATTGTAACATGGATTGACGTACTTGAACAATTCAACAACTCTGTTGTAACATACCTTTATCCCATCCATGAAAAATAGGCCTAAACCATGTAATGAGGATGAAGCAATGCGATATATCCTCTCATTAACACAAAAATCAGTGTTAATTGGAGGTAGCTCATTAGGTACCCATTCTTTCTTAATGTGTGTGTACCAAAAGGGCACCTTGATGTCGCCTTTGGTCTCATCATCATAAGAACATGACCCCCCATTAGCAAGGAAATATTGCATGCGTTTCTCGAATTTTTTTCTAATCTTTTGACCTCTAGTTGATCTCCTTATTTTAGTCGTACTACATGTAGAACTTTCATCTAGCATTCCCTCATTTCCCTCATTCAATGTAGATAGATCTGACAAGTACCTATTTGGTGGGTGCTGCAATCCATCAAATGAGATATTGTCACGTCAATATATATAAAATAATCAAGTCATGACCCATACGTACGGTTCTTCTTTGTCTATATGTGAGAGATATAAAATGTACTAAGTTGAAAGTGATTATATAATTATATTTCTATACGGTTCTTCTTTGTCTATAGATACATTATATGATCATATAATATGTCTATTTATAACATACGTGCTCAGTGATAAACAAGAAGAATATAAGAAAATTATGTTTATTTATTGACTTATACCTGCTGATCCATGTCACTGTGCACGATCTAGGCCAAAGGGGTCAAATTTCCTACACATATTAATCATTTATCTTAAGTTAGCTAAAAATTACATGATACGTATGCTACAAATAACTTAGAAGATAACACGAACAATATGCAACATCATAAACATGAACAAATTTACCTTATATATGGAATGCAAGATTGTCAACAGAAGGGGTGACGATGTCTGTAGTCAATTGCCTGTTTGCAAAAAGGGTGATAATCAAACACAATATATACATGTATTAGCAGCAATTAATTGAGCATCGTAAGTAAAACATTGGTAATTATAAATCACATATGTTGTAATCATTAGAATTGAACACAATAAATATGTAATCATTACAATTGAAAGAAATACATAAATATGTAATCATTAGAATTGAACACAATAAATATGTAATCATTACAATTTGAATACAATAAATATGTAATCATTTCAATTATGTCATTGATCATCTTCATCATCATCATCATCATCATCATCATCATCATCATCTCCATCATCACCATCATTATCACCATCACCATCATCATCATCGCCATCATCACCGTCATCATCACCATCATCACCATCACCATCATCATCATCACCATGATCACCATCACCATCACCATCATCATCATCATCATCATCATCATCACCATCACCATCATCATCATCATCATCATCATCATCATCATCATCATCATCATCATCATCATCATCATCATCATCTTGATCTTCATCATCTACTTCTTCATCATCTTCAGTATCTTCTTCTTCCATAACATTATAGTTTATCGGCCTTCCTCTTGGATCATGTCTAGCAACAAATGACCAACCCTGTTTATGTGGAACCTCTGAGTAAAACACTTGCTCACACTGGCTTGGAAGAACATAGGGCTCATCTCCAATTGGCTCAAATGACCTTTTATTAATCATTGTAAATCCATTATCATGTTGAATAACAGTTCTATCTGGATCATTTTGATTCAGTCATAGCCTGTACCATTTAATGACGAATATAACTACTTTGAAGGAGTTAAAGTTGCACTTAATTATATCATCCAAGATGCCATAGTATTGATTTTGAGATTGTTGAGGATGTATGTCATTTCTAGATGATATATTGGTGACCTCAAAAATTGCACTTATCCCAGGATCACAAGTTTTCTTTGTGTCATCCAACTTTTTTAGAAATTTGTGGCCATGATAGTACATAGCTTTGTGGTGCTTGACCTGCAATTTTTCAAGCATGTAAATTATTTGCATCGTGAGTTGATACGAAACATACAAGTCATGATCATTAATAAATTTGTATGTACCTCTCCACCTCTTAAACCATGTGCTAGATCAATTACCATTGGCATAACATTGGAATCTCCATTATGATGAGCTTCTCTAACCAATGAAGCAACACCTTCCCATGTTAATGAGTAATCATTTTTTTGACATCATTTAATCCATACCGTCATCCAATCAAGATTGTTTGCAATATACAAATGTATTTCATCCCACTCTCGACTAGCTGTATAAAAAAAATATACCAATTATAAATAACTTATATTGAAGATTTATAAGAATTTATAAACTACAATAACATCTTAGATTTACCTCTCACTTTCCTCAATCTACCTTTGCCCATCAAGTACTCCCCTTCGAATTTGTTAATGGAGTTGGGATCCCAAATATGATCTACATGGATCTTTGTTGCAAACTTAGGAAGATATTCACTAATGTACACCATGGTCTAGTATACCATATATCCCTCCACCATAGAACCCTCAGGATGTGCTCTTTGTCAAACCAAGCCTTTCAAAAATTTCAAGTGCCTCTCAACCATCCACATTGACCTAGTTGGTACAGGTCCACACAATTCAATCTTCTCAACTTAATGTATGAGGTAGTGTTCTTGTGCATTGAAAAAAGTTGAAGGTAGACACTTTTGCATTTCACACATAAGAAGATAAATTTTTCTCTTCTAATATTTTATATCTTCTTTATTGATTTCTTTAGATGACAACCACCTCATGTATTTTCCAAGATCATATATAACTTGTTGGACACTGTTGGCGAAGTGGTGTGGGAGAGATAGAGGTAGAACGTACTACAATATTTGTAAAATGATCTTGTCAATATTTTATAAAAGAATGCAATGAAAACTACATGCAGTATACAAATATATAGTGAATACAAAATAATATGAATTACCTTAATAAATATATGTCAATCGTGTGTTTTCATCCCTGGCCCAAATTCACTTTTCTTTGATATGAGATCGTTTATGTTTGCAGCAAATCCTGTGGGAAATCGTATTTTTTTTATAATTTCTTTTATAGCATTGCTCTACTGCTCTGACAATAACCAAGTAAGGGCACTTGTATCAATCTGGTCTCCATTGTTATTTGATCGAATGACATTTTTCATTGTATGGTTGGATTCTTCAATGTCACTACAAATTTTGACAATTTGATCTTTGTCGTGTCTTCCATCCAATATTTTTCATAATGTCTCTGTTACATTCTTTTCAATATGCACAGGATCAAACAAATGCACGATTGGGAGTTGCTCGTAGTACGACAACCTAGTAAATTATGCAGGATAACTTTTTAGTCCTTTTGGAAGTTGGTCATTGATGTCTTGACGACCTTCACAAGCATCAATTACATCATCAGTAAATAAAACACAATATCAAAATATAAATTTAAAACAAAAACCATTAGATGGAATGACATTACCTCGATGATTTATTTTATTGTATGCCGACTTCCATAGGTGAGGTGTCATTCTCCATGGCTTTGATGTAGTCTCTTATTTCCCATTGAAAAGATGTTTTTCAATAATTCAGTACTTATGATTTATGTGGAGAAAGTGTCTATTCTCATCGAACACCTACTTTCTTAAACTTTTTGAATGATGAGATTTCATCTTTGGACCACAAACTGGACATGCAAATTTTCCCTTTGTCTAAAGACCTACAAGATCATGTATAATTGGATTAAATGTGTTAACTTTGTGTTAGCACTATAACATACCAAAAAAGAGGTGTTACGAAGAGAACATACCACAAAAATGTGTTAGCCCAGGGGCATCATGTATTGTCCATACAAGTATTGCATGGAATTGAAATTGTCTTTGTCCTATTGGTCTAGAGATGTCATACATAGTGACCCCATTCCATAACACCATCAACTCGTTGATAAGGGGCTCAATATATACATTGATATCTTTAGCTTGGTACTTACCTAGTTGAATGAACAAAAACACATAATTATTATGACCATTTTGATGGATTATTAATAATAAATTAATTTAGATGACCATTAAATCAAAAATACCTGAAACAATTAGTGCCAACATTATGTGCTCCCTCTTTATGGATAACCAAGGAGGAATGTTAATGTTGATAACAAAAATAGGCCACACCAAGTAAGTGGATCTCATCTCTCCAAATGGATTGACACCGTCTGCTGCCAATGAAAGCTTGAGATTACAAGGTTCTTCTTTAAAGTGTGGCCATTTTTCCTCTATTTTCTTAAATGTCAAACCATCTGTAGGCATTCACATAATGTCATCTTGACTTCTATTGCGTGCATGGTAATCCATAAATTGTGCCAAGCTATTGCACTTGAATAATCGTTGCAGACGTGAAATAATGGGAATATGTCAAAGAACCTTGCGAGGCACCTTTTTCGTTATTCGATCTAATTGATATCTACTAATATGAAAAATAGGGCATTCTGTTGCAAATTCATGTTGTTTATGATATATAATATGATCATTCGAACATGCATGTATTGTTTGATACTCCATTCCAATATCTTTCATAATGGCAGATAATTCTCGGTACAAGCGAGGTAGAATGTTTGATGGTGGTAACAAACACTCACCTATCAACCTATGACCAAAAATATAATTTGTTAATTTAAAGAATATTAATTGCTACATGATTCACCCAATGTTAATTGTAAGGGAATTACGAATAAAATAATGAAAAAAGATGACATACCTTAACATACGTGTCATTGCTATGTTGGATAAACCATTCATAACCTTCAAGTTCACCAACAACAATACAGCGGCAAGAAGAGTTGTTTCAGAGTCTTCATATAGGGGCTCGTGTGCCTTCTCAAGTATAGGTACATCAAGCTCTACGTCAACATCATCATCATCATCATCATCTTGATCATCGTGATCATCTTGATCTTCTTCATCATCATGGTCTTCTTCCATGATATCATTACCTTCTTCTTCTATATTCACACCTCCATGTTCCCTCATTTGGAAATCCACATTCTCCAAATTGTCATGGTCCATAACATGAAACTCAGGGACGTTGACCTATATGAAAATGATGACCTTATATTAACCATGACCATGTTGTCATCATCAAATCATGTCTTATGTATTTTATAAATTATTAAAATACATACCAATGGATGAAATTCCTTTCCCCCTTCAATGTGACCATGTTGCCTACAATGTTCCTCAGTTGTTTTGATTAGATATCTTCGAGTCTTTAAGCCCTTAAAAATTTTGCAAGGACAATAACATTTTTCATCACCTTTTCTTTTTAAGTTAGACCACAGTCTAGCAATTGTGTCCCTATTTTTTTGTGCATTGATATCATCAGACATGGTCTTTCTTGAATGGAATGACTCGCTGGTGGAAGAAGGATGATTTGTTTGCAACCTGTAGATACAAATCGTTACTGAACAACCATTTTCTCAATTATATATATCATTCAAAATCCTAGTAACACTAGAGACAAATATTTTGTTAAAGTATTCGACATAATTACTTGCAACAAACCATAATAAAGGCTTCAATATCTTAATTGATTTTGTTCCGGTGACTACAACAAAACCTTAATTTATCATTCTCTTTTTTTTGCATTGCCTAATAATTTATAAAATATAATTGAATCCTATTAGTTTCTAATTTTAATATCTCCATATTCCTCTTGATTGAAAGTGAAACATCTTGAAAAATATTGCATCACTAACTCGCCAAACTACCATACATGTCTTGCCAATATTGCATCACTAACTCGCCAAACTACCATACCCACATAACATGCTTTTAAAGTTTCTGATTTTTTTTGTGACCAGAATTTCTGATTCTTTGTAAGCTACTTCCTTGCTTAGTGATATTTAGGTCTTTCATCTTTTGAGTGATATGTTGAACCACTGCTTGTACAAGTAATTGCTGAGAAAGAATTCAACATGCCATTTTTAGTTCTTTAAGCTGAAAACCAAGCAGAGAACATTCTTCGCCATGATTCTTAATTGCCTGTCAATTTAATCTTTAATCAATCCTAAGTTGACAACCTATTTGACAACCTATTCTTGACACTTGGAGAGTAGTACATGAACATTTTAACCACCTCTTTTCTTATTGACATTTAGGCGTTTAGCTTACAAAGAATCTTTATCCTCTTTGTTTGTGTAGATTCCATGGTCTGTTCTCTGAATGTCTGTTGTCAATATTTATTATTCATTCTTTTTTGATCTTTCAAATAACAAATGAAATGGTGTAAAACCACTTGCATCTTACATTCTTTTTCTCATTTCTAGCCAGATTGCTTGGAGGATTTATCTTACACGATAATGAATGAGATGAGTAGGTTGACACAAGACATTTCTGATGTTGATGTGATTCGAGCTCAGAATCAGGTAACTGCTAATTGAACTTTACCGCCGATAGTATGATCACATAAATGAGTGTAACACCTACTTTACAAGTAGGTTTAATGGGGAAACAATTCCTTGTTTGTCTTGTAATCTGTGACTTTATAAATCATATTCAATATGAATTGTTCTCTATGCTACTTTGTAGTTTGAAAATTTTGATGTTTTGGCAATTGCTGGCATACAGAATTCATATAATGCTATTAGATATTTTTAGCCTTGATTTCATTCTGCATACAAGTAACAAAACTGATAATCTGTTCAGAACATCATGATTTTTGACTAAAGAGTGGAGTGCACAACTTGAAACTTAGTTTGGCTTTGTTGTGCTTACCTGTATTAAATCAAGGTGAAACTTTGTTACTATGGTTGTTTTATTTTTTTTATTATTTGAAAAGGATTGCCTGTCTTGAGAATGCTAGGCATGCCATTTAATAGTGAGCAACAAACTGGTATTTTGACATCAAAATTGAATATATCATATATGTTTTATGCAGTTGAAATTGTGTTTGGTACTTCACATGGATGGCACTAGTTCTGCTGCTGAAGATATTGGTCGTCAGGTAATCTGAAATCTCTTAATCCAATGTTTTTGATTTTGTCTCTGACTAAAATTGAACCATTTTTAGTTATTTCTATGAAGGGGCATTATGATTGATATTTTATCTCCAAGTATATTGATAATTTTGTTTTAAGTAGTCTTCAGATTCATCATGCATTTTACAAGTTAAGAATTTGTAGTTTGTATGGTGGCTTCTCATATTGATAATGTCTCGTCTTTCTTTGGCAGCTTCTTACATATGGTCGAAGGATCCCTCTTACCGAGTTTTTTGCTCGAATAGATGTTGTTGATGTTGATACTATCAAGAGAGTAGAAAATCATTTCATGTCTGATAGGGTGGGATTTCTCTCGAATTCTTGTACACTATTGGATTATTTGTAGCCCTTTAAACAAAGTATGACCCTAACTTAGGGAGAATAGTGTAGAAGACACTGAGTTTTCAAGTATGTAAATATCATGAGTAATTTGAATTATATGGTTTATTTCTATGCTTTTATGGTACTTTTAGGAGGGTTTCATTATCTTGTTTGTAGAATATCATGCAAGGTTTCAATATCTGATTGTCAGCCTGATTGTTGGCATTGTTCTATGCATTGTGTAGGATGTTGCCATTTTAGGGATTGGCCCCATTCAGAGGCTTCCTGATCATGCTTGGTTCCGTAGTTGCACATCATTTGGTTACCAGAATTAAACCTTTCTTTAACACAAAAAATATTTTCTATTGTATTTATAAAATTCATCAGTCCAGATTTTTCCATTCTGGGCAAACAACATTCAAGAAGTCCACAAAATTCCCAGATTTTCTTCTATGTTTGACCAAGTGTCTGGAATGAGAATAATAAGGGACATGAGGATGGCTTTTCCAGGAGGCTATATTTTAGGGAACAGCAATTGGAAAGATGGGATTTAAAAAAAATAGTAAATTTCAAGTATTCATAGGATAAGATATTCATCATATACGTTGTAGAACCTTAACATTAGAGCGGACAAAAGTTGACATAAATTAACATATTTCATTACTTTCATCATCATTGTGCATATTATACATATATTTACTTGTTTCTATAGTTATATAAGTGTTAGATCCAGTCAGATAACAAAGTTAATAAAACAATTTGTATATTCTACTAACAGGTAATAAATAATAATGAAATTCAACACAATAGCAGATACACACTTGCTTCTAGCATTTTGCAGATGGCTTATTGAGTTTGTATTTATTGATCTTGAATAATTAGACAATGTAGCACCTACAATATATAAAATAGTGCAGTCATCTTTGTAGTGTAAATAACAGTAAATAAGAATCATTTGATGTTATGTCGAAAACTACAAACTATTGTACAACTGTGCTTACAGCATGAAATAGTTATCGTGTGATAATTAATTAATGTTACATTTTATTAATGGATGAAATAATGAATGAATGTGATGCAGAGCATCCCAAAAATCCATGGTCTGTTTGTCTAGTTGCACGACATGTGTTTGACAACATCTCTCAAAGAGATGTTATTTCCTGGACTGCAATGATTGCAGGATGTGGGATGAATGGACTTGGAGAATTTGCAATTTCTCTTTTCCATCAAATGTAGTAGGAAGGTATAAATCCAGACTCTATCAATTTTACAGCTCTTCTAACTGCTTACAGCCATGCTGGTCTTATGTACGAAGGCATGCATTACTTCGAAGTCATGAGGAAGAACTATTTCTTTGAACCCACCGTAGAGCAGTATAGCTACATGGTGGACCTCCTTGGCCGAGCTGGGTGCTTGGTTGAGGCACATGACTTGGTAAAAGAAATAAGTGACATTTTAGACCTTGATATCATGAAATATTCAGACAATAACATAGATGCAACTGACTCAAAGGATGAAATAGACACAAGGCATGATAATACATTAAAGGTGGATGATAGTGCATTTGAGGATGTGAAATCATCTCAATTTTGTAATGAATACCATGATGAATTTGAGAGTACAACAAGTTCATATTTTTGTCAGGATATTAAGAACAATAGTGAGACTCAAGATAACAATGGTCATGATCAAGAGGACTACTACATGATAGGATGTTCTTAGATTGGTTTGAGTTATTTTTTAAAACCCTTTACATGCATGTGGGGAATGATTAGAGAGATGAATCACGTATGTAGTCAAATATTAATCTTGTACTTGCTTAAATGAATTGTGGATTGATGGACGACATGTTGACAATGATACAATCAAAACAATGGTGAAAAGTGTTAGTAATGATATGTATGGTCAAACACTTTCCAGTAATGTCTTCAGATGTGTGATATTATTACATGATGAAAATTAGATATTTGGTCGGGGGAAGAATTGGTTTTTCATTTATGGTGGCCCAAGACCACCAAATAAAATTATTTTTTAGTTTTCAAAATAAAACAAGTAGAGGTTTGGAGAATGAAAAATGAAACATCAAATTCCTCTCAATATAAATCAACAATTAATTTAAAATTAAACAATCACTGTAATCCATATTTCCGCACTACTACTTTTGATCAAAATTAAAAAGCATCTAAAACTCTACCTTTCAACACAAAATGATTACTTACTTGAAATTCAACCTCACAACTTGATCAACATTTGGTGCAAGATATATATCACATGGGTCATTATTTTGATGCATAGAGATTAATATCTAATTTCCACATAATCTACTACTCTTGATATCCATACCCATACCCATACCCATACCCATTTAGAGTATTTGATATGCAACTCCTAATCCATCTTCCCTAGAGAACTCCAAGACTTGATCAATCTGAAGTTTGCAAATTACTTCTCAACAATTTACAACATGAACTATGAAGCAGGAATAAATGTCTGCTGAAGCATTCCCTACTATATATCTGTCAAAAACCCCCCTTTTATTATTTGATGATGGATCCTATTACCTTGATACAATGCAACCATTTTGATATACTTAATTTGTATTTGCTAAAGTTTTATAAAATGCTTTTAAAAAATTTGTTTTGTGCATGCATCATACAGTCCATGCCCTTATAGCATTTCAATTCTTACATTTATTGCATAATACTTAGTATTTAAAATCTTTGAGAACTAATTTATTTCTGCAGGCTGTTCAACCAAAAATAAGTAAGACATCATCTACTTCACTAGCAGAAAGAAAATACTCAATGTTAATAATGGTATGTACTAACTATCGATTTTACAAAATAGTATAAATGATGAATACGGTCAAATCCTTGATGCATAGGCTTTTATCATATTTACGTGCACCATTTTTCCGAATACAATCTCAAATAGATGCAGACCTAACCGATTGATCCTTGTAATGCAGATGTTAAGTGTAAAACCAAATCCCCCAACCTTTCTCAATATCATTTATGTGCATGCCAAAATGGGAGTTTTCGACCGGGTGTGGGCAAGAATCAAAGGATTTACATTTAATGTTGTAGTTGAAGCCACTTTTGCAGACATATATGTTAACCATTTGGTGAGGCACCTCAGAAAGATGCTGATTTCATGCTTAATGTGGAATACGATGCTTCCAAGATATGCACAAAATAGATTTTGTGAAAAGGCTTTAACCCTAGAACAGTTATAAACATTTGCAGTTTTCGAAATGGCAAACTAGTTATCACTAGGGTTATTGCAAATCATTCGACATACCTGATCAAGTTCAATAGTATTAGCAGTAGGGGTGATAACCTTGTTACCTCTCATTCGACTTCTTCCGCGTTCGCCCGCGCTAAAATGAAGTAGTGAAATGAAGTTTCATTTTGTTTTTTTTACTTTTATGCCCGTTTTGGTCTCAATTTCGACCAACACATCATTGGTGGAAATTGAGACCAACACGGGCATAAAAGTTTAAAAAAAAAAAAAAAGTTTTCCTTTGTAATGCGACCAAGCTAAACATTTTTATGATATGGTCGAATTGTTAGGTCAAAATTTAAGGTGAAATGCACTAGTGCATGTTATTTAGGAAAGATATATTCACTTGCATGTTATTTAAGAAAAATATCCTTTTTAGAATTTGCATACAATGGTATTCTATTGTTTAGAAATTCTATTTTTTTTAAAAAAAATTAAATAAAAAAAATCTTTTTGGAATTTGCATGTAGCAGAATTCTATATTTAGAAATTCTATTTTATAGAAATTTAAAAAAAAGTAATTAAAAAAATTAATGATTTTTTTTTTCCATACATAGGAATTCTTTTAAATAATAATAATAATAATAATCATAATAATAATAATAATAATATATAATTAAATATTATTTAATGAGAAATTAAATGTTGATCTATTAGTTATTGTAGTTTTGGTTGTTGTGTTTGGTTGTTGGTATAGGTAGCATTAAGTTGTCTTTTAGGAATTGTTACTAGAGGCTTGGGGCTTTACATTTTTACTGTGGCATAGATTTTTACAATGTTTGTAATGTGATAATGGTTTTGATATTTTTACCTAACCTTTGTTCATTGTAAGCTCATGTTTATGTGCACTCTTTGAGAGTCTATTTTGAGATTATGATTTTGAGAGCTAGTACATGTTCCTTGTGGTTTTGTGGAAAAAAATTATTAGAATGATTTATGAGATTTATTTATGGTTTTGTGAGCCTAGGTAGGTTACCTGAGTGTATAGATGGGGACTAGCTTTCAATAAGCGTTGGGGCCCATAAGTGGCTGCCAAGATCACTTATTGTAAGTTGACTTAATAAGTGATAACTTAATAAAATTTATTAAGAGAGATACATTAATAAGATGTCTGTTACTCACTCATGTCTTGAGTGCTAGTACATGCTAGGATGGTTTGTGAGAAAATGTTGGCCGCCTGCATGGATTGGATGAGGCATAGTTGGTAGCCTTGACTGTATGAGAGGTTACTGATACCACATAGAGTCACTAGGGGGTTGGGATCTAAAGAGATTACTAGAGTAACTCTAGAGTTGACTCATGTGATGGCACTTCCCTTTATGCATCTTAGATTTCCTATATGTGTTGGTTGCCTCTAGATTAGTATGTTTACCTTTGCATTTTGAGTTGTACCTCTTGAGATAAAGAGCTTCTAGGATCCCTTGCTTAGTTTTACCTTATGTTGATTTTGGTGTTGGTTATCCAAGTGGGATCTATTGTTATCTCCTCGGCATGGTGGGAGTGGACCTTTGATTCCACAAGGTTGGGTGGTAGTGATTCTTTTACCTTGAGATTATAATGTTCATAATGGTGTTGGATGATCCTTGTTATTGTTACCTTCTTGTTCTTCATTGGAGGCTTGTTCATATCTACCTTATGATGTTTATATTTTTATCTTGTATCCGTGTATCAAATGTGAGATCTTTCAAGATGTTGTAGATGTACTTTGTATATGATTTGTTATTGTGTATCTTGTGACTTGTGCAGTGGATGATGGTTTGTTACCTACCCTATGTTGTATCTATGTTGCATTTATATGATGATGTACTTGTTATTATTTGGCATTTATGAGAATGCGTACTTATGGTTGTTCTTAGCAAATTAGTTAATTTAAAATTAATTCTACATCATTGAACTCTTGAGAGTTGTTAACTATAATTAAGTTGTACTTATGTGCATGTTTATATCTTAGGATTTATTACTTCCAAATTGTTATAATTATTGTTGTCTAAACTCTTAAGAAAAAAATTATTTTGTAAACATAGTAACATGTTTTAGGTTATATTCTCCTAGGTTCCTTGGCAGGGATTTATACCAAGTCTATGCTTTGGGCCTACAAAATAATGGCTAAGGCATTAGAATCCCATATTTATGTCTTGCCATAATTTTTTGAAGGCCTTCCTAATTGAATTTTTTGATGAAATGGAAACCCATTAGACTTCTTACTATACATAATTCAAAAAAAAAAATTTCATAGTGATTTGATTAATTTTACTATTTTTGCATTATTTATTGATTAAAAGTGGTACATAAACTTAAAACAGTGAGGTTCACTAAAATTTCAATAATTTTTTATTTTTACATTTTTTGAAAAAAAAAATTATATGACATCAATCTACATAGAATTTCCTTGAAGATAGAAAAAAAATTAAAAATGTTAAGTTTTCATCAATTTATGGTGGTCGTACACCAGAATTTTTGAAAATATACTTTATAGTCAATTAAAAAGTAATTAAAAAAATTAATAAATAAAAAGTAAAAATATGCTCATTAATCTTTAGTGTCTTAGGTATCTTTCCCAAGAAGGATTCAAAAAAATTCCTTTATTTAGTTCAAAATATGGTGGTCGTACACATGTGTGGTATGGTCCTGAAACAAACATTTTGAAAAAGTGGTTTTTAAACATGCCTACTAAAAAACAAATTTTTACCATGTGGGTATTGAAATAAATTACATATTTGAAAAGTAGACTTTGAGCACTACATTTTCTATTACTAAAGTTTTTTGAGATTTAATCTTTAAGTGCCTCAATTTTTGACATCAATTGACAAAGAATTTGAAAATTAGAGAAAATACTTCCACTTTTTACCCAAAAGTGGGACTCAACTTCTTGCACCCACCCATAATTATGCAGTATAAATCTATTTATGTTTCAAAAATTTCATGAGCATTTGCATATCTCTTTCAAATTTCATACTTTCATTTACTAGATCTATCTTTTATTTCTTTTCTCATGCATGAGTGTTATAATATTGACTCCTACCTATAACATTTCAGTTAGAAGTCATAGACTTACGGATTTCTTTGATCCCGAGTCCTCTTTATTTCCTAGGAATCTTGATGAGACACACATGCCTACTAATGACATTCATTTAATGGTTGATAAACCTTCTTCTGACTCTTCTCATGATGAAGATGAGACCTTAAGAGTCCCTCCTATACAAGTGCTTAAGATTTCCCATGACTGTGAAAAAATTGAGCAATGTTTAAGTCAAGAAAAATCTAATGCTAAAGCTATCTTCTTAGTAGAGGGTTTGAATAAGTTGATTCACAATTGTTAACATGGTGTTAATTTTTTATGCACTATTTTCCATCTTATTGGTAGTAACATTAAATCTATTAAAGTTTGTGCTCAAGATATTGGTTTAACTCCACCTCCCACTAGTGTTGAAACTTTTATTCATATTCCTGCATCTTTACCTAATGTTTCCACTTATGTTTCACCTCTCCCAACTACATTTATTTCAAACATCAATCCCAAACATGTTAGTAGTGGAAGAGTTCCTAATCCTATTGTTCCTCCTTCAAGTGTCCCATGTGTTTCCTAACCTTCATCCATGCCTACTTACAACAATGTTCCATTGTCATATTCTTATGTTCATTTCATTTCCTATAATGGTCCAAACCTTTCACATATGTCTCATACCAACCTTTATATTGAATTCATTATCAATAGTCTTTCTCAAACTATTTCATCCTTGCAACAAAAAATTTCTTGTATGAATCAATCCAAATTCAATATTCCTACATGTGACATTGCTACTCCTTTGTACTTGGATATTATTCATGTCATTATCCCTCAATACATGGATAAATCTCACTTGGAAACTTATAATGGTAAAGATGATGTCTTGACTCATGTTAATACCTTTCAAACATTGTGTATTGATTCTTCTTGTGATCATCTAGGTTCATGGATAAAGTATTTATTAGAACCTTTCAAGATAAAGCCTTGTAATGGTATTGTTTTTTACCTCCTTATTCCATTGATTCCTTCAAAAACTTGCTAATGCTTTCATTCAACAATTTTAAAATAATATTGGTCCTATGATTTTTTTGATAGATTTGATACATTGTAAACAAGGTGTTAAAGAACAAGTGATTGATTCCATTAGTATATTTAAGCATTTGCATGCTTAGATTTTTATTTTGTGCCTAATATTGATGTGCATTGTAATTACTAATTTACAAAAAGACATTAGAGATAAGATATTATTTCCTGAATGCTCCTCTTTTACTCAATTGTGTACCATGCTTCATAATTATTATCTTCAAGTGCGACAATTTGAGAGAAACACTCCAATGACTCTGGTTGATAAGAGTGATGTTTCATCCCAACCTTTTCAAAAGTTTCAAAAACCTAAAGGCTTCATCAAGATCAACAATTCATCAAACAATGTTGATGTACAAGTAATAACTACATCCAAAGGTCTGACTCCTTTGTCATTTTATTTTAGACCTTCTCACAATTTTATACCTCTTTTTGAGTCTTTTCATAATACTAAGTTGAAGTTGATTATTTCTAATTTCTTAACACTTCCTAGCATTAATCCAATATATCCTTCAAAACCAACTCCTAATAACTTTGATCCCAAAGATTTTTGCCAATATCACTGTCAACCCAGTCATGATATTGAAAAGTATTTTTTTTTTAAAATCTATTACCCAAGACCTCATTTATTCTAACGCTATATCTATTGAGGGTGTTAATGATCTTGGAAAAAAAATTTATCCCCTCTCAATCAATCCAAACCTAAACCTCATAAAGCAGAACTACATCTTTGCATTACATTTTATCCTAATGATACTATTAAGGCACTTGATGGTCCTCTTACATTGTTGCAAAGGTCAATGGTATTCCTTCTCATGGAGTCCTCATATATCCTACTTGTATGGTGAATGTTATGATTCAAGAAAATCTTTATAGTAGACACCTACAACAAGATTTTTATGAAACATTTAAAGTGATGATCAAAACTTTTAATGGTTTCACTTATATCTCACCCAAGGCTCCATTACCTTACTTGTAGAATTTGGAAATAAAACCTTTGATGCCACCTTTTTTTTCATCCCAAATTTCAATCAATTTCAAGTTATATTTGGTCTTCCTTGGCTCACTTCCATGAAATCTATACTCTCTCCTATTCATAAGTGTTTGAAATTTTCCCTTGATCAAGGAATCATCACAATTAACTATATTCTCTATCAATCTTTAGCTACTTGAGGGAAATTTAACCTTGATTTCTTTTAGCCTTACATGCCTCAACCAATTCAACCATGCAAAGAAAAATTCTTCTTATCCTACCAAAAATTAAAAACCCAAAAGATTTGTGAACTTAGCGATCCTAGTGGTGTTCCATCTCCTTTCCTTGGACCTAGAATTCTTCCTACATATTTCATACCACCTATTTATGCCTTAGTTCCACCTCATATATCATATAAATTCTCCATAGATGCCATCTCTCAACCTAACATGATGCCTTTCATTCTTCCTCCTAAACAAGAAGAGGACCCAATGTTGATTGATGTTAAATCACCTCAAATTTCAAACAAAACCAATCATAATCATTGTTCACATGAATACAATGATAGACATCATGCTAGATCTTGTGAGCATGCTTCCTAAAGCCTTTCCTCCCCCAAGAATCCTAGTGATTCCTTGATCTCCTTTAACCAACCTAAGCAAAGCCCAAGGGAGGAAGATAATATTAAGAAGATGAAATTGAACAAATATGATGATTATATTTGTATTCAAGATCCTATTGTGATTAAGTTGGATGAAGAAGATATTCTTGATGATGATTTCAATGTTCCTAATGCAAATTATGTTAATTTTGATAATATGCATGAGCTTATTGATATTAATCATGATTTACAAGCTAGATTTGTAGAATAATTATATGTTGCTCCTAGTGACAAGCAAAGTGATCCATTCTTAAAGCATGGTCCTTGTTTGGAACTAGCTATTGTTCCATATACTATTCTCAACATTTCTCCTCCTACATGTTTCCCACCTTCCCTAAATAATACATATCAAGATTGGGAGCTAGGCAATATTCTTGATTATCTCCTCTTCTATGGTGGATTCTTTTGTGTGTTAGCTTGTCATGTTGTGCTTCTCCTATGGTGCGTTGCTTATTATGTATTTTTATTAGATTTATTTGGGCCGCAAATCTTATTTCTCTAATGGTGCAAGTTGATAAAGGAATAGACCAATCATGAAATTCCTCTATTTGTATCTCATTTCTTCTATATATCGTATAGATGTTATGTCATGCATGTGCTATTGTTCATAAATGTGCCTGTGTGTTGTTTGAATGGGGATGACTGTAATTCCCACCCCTTTACTACCCTTTATATTTATGTTGCCAAACCATTTAGACCACTTTTTATGAATATTAGATATTCGGTTACATTTAATGATTCATTTCTATTATACTTTAAATTGTTTGATTTATATCGTGTTTTTCTATTAAATATAAAGAAGCCATTTCAACACTTTTAGCATCATGATTAGATTAGAGTATCATGGATCAACAAAATATACATGGATTTTATTTACATTTGACTACATGTATTGTACACACTAAATAGTGCACTTCTCTAAGTCATTACTTCCAAGGGAATCCATGAATGGGAAACCTTGAGAAAGTGACCTAGAGCTCCCTAGGCATGGAGTCACGAGGATGTTGATGGTGCTCTTAGCTAGAGCTATTGAAGCATGTTACCTTGCTAGTAAACCACACAATGGGAGATTCAAAGAGACAAGGGAAAGAATGCCAATATCCTCAAGAATCAATGAAAATGCAATGCAATGCAAGCTAAGAATGAAGATGCAAGTAAGCTATGGAAATGAAAGTATTACAAACCCTTGCTAATTAAGCTATGTGAGCTAATCTAGAGCATAAAGGAAACTAAGCTACAAAGCATAAACATGAAGCTACGATGCAAGAAAGAAACTAGAATGAAAGAATGATCTCCAAAAGCTCCAAAGTCTCCAAGAAATCCTGCAGCATAAGATTAGCATAAAAAGTTAGGATCTAAGAATGAGAAAAGAGCTCTCCTTTTAAAGGAATTGAGAAGGAATGGACCATGGAGATTAAGAGGCAAAAGATTTAATCAAGGGTGGAGCTTGAAAGAGGAGCAATCCATGTGCACAAATATCCTTCAATGAGAAAATAAGAGTTGAATTTTGTGTCCATATGAGACAAAAAGTGATTTTCTTCTTTTTATAAAATAATGTTTTATTTGTGCAACTTAGGACAAGAGGAAAGTGGGGGCTTTTCATTTAATAAAAGGGGAGGAAATTCCTTTTAAATAAATAAAGACTTAAGATAAAATGGTTAGCCCATAGAAAATAATAAAAAATGATAAAAATAGGATTTGATCAAGGAAATTGATATTTGAAAAATGTTGATTTTTGAAAATATTGATTCAGAGATTTGATAAATTGTTGAATGGGGGCCCAAAGTCTAGGCGACCATTTTAGGGTACATACATTTTCCCCTCTTTGACTAATGTGAGATTGATTTGGAATCACATGTGGTCAAAGAATGGAATTTGAAATGTGAGATCGATTTGGGATCACAAAAAAACCTAGATGTGTGTTCGATGAATGGGAACACATCAGGACAAGCATAAGCATAAGCTGACAAAGATAAGCTAAAGGACAAGACCAACACACCTATGAATAGGAGATTGTCAAGTCTCAAATAAGAGATAAGAATCTCAAGCAAGGTTGATTGATCAAGCTAAATCAAAGATTGAAGATGATAGGTACCACCCCCTCAGAATCAAAATTGAAATCAGGTGGAGGAGAACAACAAATTGATAAACTTGATCAAGTCACTAGAAATCATAATCAAAGGTGAGAGATGATAGGATAACCATCAAGCAGTGAAGATATGCCCCAGTTTGACTAGGTTTGACTGAGAAAGATATAGGATAAAAATGGAATCAAACCTCAGAGAGGTGGATCGAATGAAGATGAAATAAAGACTAGGAGTTTGAAAGAGATGGGGATGAAGAAATGAAGATGCCCCAACAAAGATCGAAGGATTAGGCCTCAAATGGTCATCCAACTGTGTAGAAGAGAGGGAAAAATTTTGAAATGTGATTTTGACTATCAAGATGAACTCAGATTTTGATTTCAATCCTAAAAACAAATCTAGGACGTCAAAATTAGCTAGGGGTACAATTTTCGCACAATTCTGAGATGTTTTAAAAATTGGTCAAAAAGTCAAAATGCTTATAAAGGGGGTAAAAAGGTCATTTTTAAAATCATTTATCTTTTAGTGATTTGAGAATTTCAAGATCTTAGAGAGAGAAAATGGCCCAGCGAGCAGTGATTTCGGTTCACAGGCATCAATTTGAGCGTGCTCGGTTGCACAACCGGCCTCCGCAGTATGGTGTCCCGGGATGTTTTCAGAAAAACTCACTTTGTAGATCATTAATGAGCATTTATTTCAATTTAAAACACATTTTTAATATTTTTAATTTTTTTCAAATTTTAGCCGTACGAAATTTTGTACAATACTTATAAAGTATCGCACTCTTTGATAATATCTATCGTGTGATGGTTCATGGGTCAAAATAGTATCGCACGGGTATGTAATCCAGTATCGCATGATACCAGATGAAATATTATGTGATCCTATGCAAACTATCACACTCAAAGATATTATCGCACTGCTATTGAGGAAAGTATCGCACGATACTTAATCAAAAAATAGTATCGCATAATGTAAAAAAATGTGACATGTTTTAAATTTTGAGCACTATGACATGGGTCCAGATAATGTTTGCTTTAAGTTGTTTTGTACTAATTTTATACATCCATCATGATATGTTCTGACATCTGGTTTGGGTTAATGGCTTGCAGGAGCACTTTTTAGCGTTGCTCATTAGAGCACCGAGAGTGACCAGGTTATGATGCATCTGAGATCTTGATGATCCGGGATGGACAGACCTAAGGGAGATGGGCTTTGGTTACTTGCTATAGATGCCCCACATTTGGGTTCATCATGGATTAGTGACAGCATTGGCTGAGAGGTGGCACAGTGAGCATAACACCTTTCACTTGCCCACTAGAGAGGCTACTATTAGCCTAGAGGATGTCTATCAGATCCTTTGAGTTTTGAGCCATGGAGATCCTATGAGTATAATCATGTTTATAGATAGTCATAAATGTAAAGTTTCCATATGATAGAAACTGCCATGATTGTTTGTTGGCACAGGTGTACTACGATCAGGATCTGACTAAGGGACAACAGATCATGCAGGACATGTTCTAGGATGTCACCTTTGTTGATAGACACCTCAGCTAGGATCGACTGATGGAGGAGTTCGGTAGGGATTTTTTGGTCCTGTGCATTGTATGTTCTATAGTAGCACAGACCCTTATTACTAACAGGAGCCAGAGAGGGTTCCCATTGGATTGGGGTCGGTTAGTAGCAGATCTAATAGCACACCCACAGTGGATGGCATGGGGCCCAGCCATCCTAGCTGATATGTACCATGAGCTCCATGAGATTATATATCAAGAGAGCAGGACTTGGGCATGCGGTGCTATCCTAGCACAGGTATGGGCATGGGAGCACATCATCATTGTGTGTCCATGTGTGCAGCTAAGGGAGCGGAGATGCCCCTATATCTATAGATACACATGATTCCTATCATAGCCACATAGCGGGGATGTGACATATTACAGGAGACTACTGGATGAGCTCACATCATTTCAGTGGAGACCATATAGGGCATGTGAGCAATGGGGTGATCGGGAGGAGGAGCTAGGTTACATGCTTTGCAGCCGACCACTGGTAGGTTGGTATTATGATATAGTAGAGCATTTTGTGATCACCCAGGTTTGGAGATAGTTCAGGTGATAGCAGAGGGTACCGACCGAGACCACCACCTATGCTCAAGTTAGAGACGAGGAGGGATAGGGATGGCTGTCGATGCTAGACTACCAGTAGGTAGTACATGATACTACAGTGATATGCAAGGAGCTATGGGACTATCTCCTAGATATGGTAGATGCAGGGGTGGATGTGGCTTACAAGGCAAAGCGGAAGAGGCATCCATTCCCTAGATTTACTGTACCTAATGCACAACCGGTAGCATAGGGGGATGATTGAGATGATAGGGATGGTGGGGAAAGAAGAGGGAGAGGGAGAGCCAAGGAGACAAGATAAAGCTCTCAATTAGGTGGCTGAAAATAGTCATGGAGATAGGGTTCTGAGGATGAGGGGGATGACGCGGTGAGGCCATCTCGCTGACGAGTGGATGTTGGGCAGGATCAACTTGTAGGGGGAGAGGATCTCAAGGTGAGGATCCAGGTGCTAGAGATAGAGATGCAGTAGCTACATATTACTATAGCCATGAGAGACCAGCAGCTGACTGATCTAAGAGTGGCATAGGCCGATGCAACAGAGATCTGGCAAGAGGCAGCATGAGTTGCATATTATCATGGACTCTACATACAAGTTGTACCTGAGGGTCAGAGAGTGCCACTATACTCTCAGAGGGCAGGCATGTCAAACATGGTACCTGACAGGGTGGCGGCACCACCTCCACCACCACCACCACCTCGTGATGGGGCTAGCCAGACTTAGGTTTAAGTTGATAGATGTATAGAGACATACCCTGGGACATTATCTAGATTTTGGATCCCATATTGTATTTGTATCATGACATTTATATATATGAGATTTACTAGAT
Organism: Chamaecyparis obtusa; assembly: GCA_027943335.1. Taxonomy (NCBI): domain Eukaryota; kingdom Viridiplantae; phylum Streptophyta; class Pinopsida; order Cupressales; family Cupressaceae; genus Chamaecyparis; species Chamaecyparis obtusa. Next base: position 36,871 of record BSBK01011513.1, on the reverse strand, counting down.
GTTCAATATATCTTGTGTATTTGTCCCACTTGTGATGGATGTTTCAGTTGTTATATTGTCTTGTCATATTGCTCAAAATGTATGTTATATATGCTCATGTATAATCTCTCTCATAGATGTATGTTTAGTTCTCATGTTTATGATATAGACTCATGTTTCTAAAAATGGTCTCTTTATTGATATAGATATGATGATAAGATTAACCCCTGGTGATGATAGGAAAAGGACGTGATGTGAAAGAAAAGGAGTGAAAGACATGATAGAGAAAAGGAAAGGTGAGCGCAGTTGACCAATAGGTCCACAAAAGATGAAAAGGAGAGCTCTCTCCATATGCAAGATGCAAAGCTAATCTAATATGAACCTAAAAATGCAAGCTACTATGAAAAGTGGTTTACTTGCAAGGTCACAAAGCTTTTAGACTCTAATATTCATCATCGAGCGTTATTGGTAGCATCGCAAGATCATACAATGCACACTAGCATGACTATGTGAATCTGAATATGATCTATATTAGATAGATATGTGGGAATCCAACCTAAGCATCAAAGACATATAGGTTAAGATAACTAGTGTAGTGAGATTACCTAAGTTTAATATGGCAAGATTATACTCGCATCGAGACACAAGGAAAGTCAAGATGACTATAAGTATGCACTTGTAAAAATAGTCAAGGATAATACCTTGTAGACCCTAATGTCAAGTGGAACAAGCATAAATGCTAATGATAGTTAGGACCAACAAAATATACCCACATGTAGAAAAAGCAATAAAACATGTCCTCATGCCCCCAGTCTTCTAGCTCAGCATCATCAAAAACTATTAGGGAGAGAACACTCATCAAAGAAATCATCATAAATAGCACACAAAGAAATAAAGTCAAACAAGTCTTAGCGAGTCAAGTGTTTAAGTGCGTGTGTGTAGGTCATAGAGTCAAACTTTGAGTATCACATTTGGGAGTGAGAAATATCATATCATGCTAGACTGCGGGTAAGAGATCTAATAAATGTTGAGAAACACTTGACACTAGGGTAGTGTTGAAAAACACAGTTGGGGTGGTGTTGAAAAACACCGTTTGCAAGATATCCTAAAGACCAACGCATCCTAAGAGACCAAAGCTAACACAGTTATGCCCCCTAGACAAAGACAAAGACCAATTCCAAACCAAGGCAACAAGGTCAAGGCATGATGGAGAAAGGCTAAGTGTCGAGGACACATGCTAAGAAACAAGGGTGCAAAGGCCTCAAGTAGCGCCTGTTTCTAGGTTTTCACCACTTGGAGAGATTTTTTGATTTTTCAATTTTTTCTACCAAGGCGCCTGTTTCCAAGTTTTCACCAAGGCACTTTTTCTTCTTCTTTTTTTGAATTTTTTACATTTTTTTAATTTTTTTGTATTTTTTTAGGACTTTATATGCTTTTTAGGATTTTTTCAGCATCATATATGAATTTTTTTGGAATTTTTTTAGGATCAATAAATATGTACAAAGGATGCCCCTAGATAGAATAGACATCATGGATAGAACTTCTTGAGGTGCAAAACATTGATAGGATAAGGGAGATGTTCTCCCTTTGGATCAGATAGTAAATAAGTACCTGTCCCAAAAGCAACAATAATAATGTATGGTCCAAGCCACTTAGGTTCAAATTTCCCTTTTTTCTCTCTATGTTGTTGGTTCTTAGGGTTTTCTCGTAGGACAAGATCCCCCACTTGAAATTCTCTAGGGTGAACCTTCTTATTGAATGCTTTGGACATACGCTTTTGGTAGACTCTCATGTGATCAAAGGATGCTTTACGCTTTTCATCTAGAAGTTCTAGTTCTTGTAGCCTCATGGTGTGGTAGTCTTCATCGGTAACTAGACCTTTGAGAGAGACTCTATGAGAAGGAATCTCCACCTCTAAAGGTAACACTGCTTCAGCACCATAAGTGAGGGGAAAAGGAGTAGCCCCTATTGGAGTACGAATACTTGTTCTATAGGCCCATAAGGCTGGATTTATTTTTAGATGCCAATCTCTACCATTCTTGTGAACTATTCTATGGAGAATTTTGAGAATGGTTTTATTCAAAGCCTCTACTTGTCCATTTCCTTGAAGGAAGTAAATGGAGGACCAATGTTGTTTTATCTTGAATTTCTCATAGAGATGTTTAAGGTCCTTGTTTTTAAACTGACCTCCATTGTCAGTAATTATTTAGAAGGCACTCCATACCGGCAGATGATATGGTTCAAAATAAACAAAGAAAATGTCTTTCTTGAGGCAACAGAAAGTGGGACAGCTTCTACCCATTTGGTAAAGTAATCAGTAGTAGTGATAATGAATTTGTGTCCACCTGATGAGTTGGGATGAATCTGCCCAACAAGGTCAAAGGCCCAACACTGAAATGGCCAATGAGAAATAGAAGGAATAAGCTCCCTGCCTAGAGCATATATCAAGTTACCATGTTTCTGACACTTTTCGCATGATTTAGAAAAAGCTACTGCATCTATCTACATGGTAGGCCAATAATATCCCACCCTAAGCAACCTTCGGGCCATGGAAAGACCATTAGAATGTCCTCCACAAATGCCCTCGTGAATGTCAGCTAACGCTTGGTTGGACTCATCCTTTTCCAAGCACCTAAGAAGTGTCTCATCTAAACCCCTCCTATATAGATCACCAGAGATAAGGGTGTGCCGAGAGGCATTTTGGGTTAGGTTTCTTCATTTAGAACAATTGAAGTTTTTGGGGATAGTACCATCACTAAGGTATGAGTAAATGGCACCATATCGGGATGACTCATGGCCAATAAGGGTACAAATAACTTGGCTTTCTTGGGAGTCATAGATAGGGTAGCATAGCTCTTCCACCAGGAATTTGAATCTGGACTCATGTTGTTCTAGCTGAAGAAGTGAAGCCAATGTAGCCATAGCATCAACTGCTTTATTCTCTGCTCTAGGGATTTGTTGAAATGTAACAAAGGTGAAATATCATCGCAATGAATCAACCATTTTCTTGTAGGGTACTGGTTTTTCATCTTTGGTTTGGTATTCTTCATTGACTTGGTTGACTATTAATTGCAAATCCCCAAAAATATGCAGCTCTGTGATTCTCCATTCTATTGTCATTTTTAATCCATTTGTCAAGGCCTCATACTCAACAATGTTATTTGTGCATGGGAACAATAGTTTGTAGGACTTAGGAATTGTGTACCCATGAGGAGAAACAAATAACACTCTAGCACTTGAACCATTTTGCATGAAAGAGCCATCAAAGAACATCTTCCATGTTCTTGCAGTCATGTACATTATGTGCTCGTCTAGAAATTCAACTTGAATTGGTGCTTTATCTCGAATTGGAAAATCAGCCAATTGGTTTGCAATGGCTTGTCCTTTTATAGCCTTACGCTCAACATACTCTATGTCAAATTCTAATAAGATCATCATCCACTTAGCAAGTCTACCTGTGAGAGCAACCTTACCAAGCAAATACTTGAGAGGATCAATCTTTGCAATGAGGTGTATTGTATGTGCAAGCGTGTAATGTCACAACTTTTGGGAAGCAAACACCATCGCTAGGCAAGATTTTTCAATATTGGTGTAGTGGACCTCATATGACACAAGAGTATGACTGATGTAATATATAGCTCTTTCTTTTCTAGTATCATCAAGTTGAGCCAATAATGCCCCCAGGGAAGATTCTGTTGTTGACACATACAATATGAGTGGTTTTCCTGGGATAGGAGGCATTAAGATTGGAGGATTGGCCAAGTATTGCTTTATTTGGTCCATGCTTTGCTGAAAATCTTCATTCCATACACATTTAACCCCTTTATCTAATGTCTTATTAAAGGGTTGAGCTCTATCAACCAGTTGTGAAATAAACCTCCTTATAGATTGAAGGTGCCCTTGAAGACTCCTCATTTGGCTGATGTTTTTGGGAGGTGGCATATCCAATATTGCCTGAACCTTCTCTGGGTCCACCTCTATTCCTTTGGCTGAAATGATAAATCCTAGGAGTTTTCCAAAAGTGACTCCAAATGCACACTTTTTGGGATTTAATCTCAATTGAAATTGTTCCATACGATCTAGAATGACTTCCAAATCTCCTAGGTGTGTATCCCTTTTTTTAGATTTTTCCAAGGTGTCATCCACATAATCTTCCATATTCTTATGCATCATGTCATGGAAGATAGTAGTCATAGCTCTTTGATAAGTAGCTCTTGCATTCTTTAATCCAAATGGCATGACATTCCAGCAATAGGTTCCCCAGGCGCAAGTGAATGCAGTCTTTTCTTGGTCTTCAGGAGCTATTTTGGTTTGATTATACCTAGAAAAATCATCCATCAAAGAATAGATCTCATAACCCGTAGTCATGTCCACTATCATGTCTATGTTTGGAAGTGGAAAATCATCCTTTGGGCATGCTTTATTAAGATCTCTAAAATCTATGTAGACAGGAATGGACTTGTCATGTTTTGAAATTGGTACAATATTGGATATCCATTTGGCATAATCAATGGCTCTTATAAATCCTACACCTAGAAGTTTTTCTAGTTCAGATTTGGCAAGAAGAGCTATGTGAGGATGCATTTTCCTCAACTTTTGCTTTACTAGTTTTATACTTGGAGCTATGGACAAGTGATGGATAATGAGATTAGTGTCCAACCCTAGCATCTCTGAGTAAGTCCAAGAAAAATTAATCTTCTTGGTTTGTAGGAACTTGGTATATGCTTCTTTTTTTCATATTGATAAAGACTAAGCCAAATGCACTATTTGTGGAGCCTCTTCTGTATTCAAATTAACTAGTTGTGTAGGCTCAATAAGCACTGAAGACCTGTCCTGAAAGTAACCTGGGAGATGATCAAGTACCTCATCTTTAGGTGCCTCAGAGAGGTTTTCACCCTCAGATATGTCCTTTATTTTTACTTTTTTAGGTTCTGACACTGCCACACAGTGGTTTTCACCATCAGAACTCTTATTCTTTTTTTCTTTTCTTTTCATTTTGCGACTAAGGTACTTGATATCTGGCTCTGTCATGCTTGTAGTTGGTTCGATGGTGAAAGAGACTATAGGTTCAAGAGCATTTAGGTAACATGCTATCTCATAGTCATTTTGGAAAGTTAGGAGCTGAGGCTCTTGATAGCACTGAGACCAATCAATTAGGTGAGGATTGGCAAGGGGTAGGTCAATGACTAGTTCAATGTTTTGTATGTGAAGAGTATCATCTTTGGTGATTGTAGAGTTAGGATTCATCAAGTATCCCTCTAAGGTACCCAAATCAGGACTTATCCTACCAAGCGAAGCATCATCCATGAAAGCAATTTATGGTTTCAAATCCACTAATCCTACACTATACTCGTTAGCTACATCGGGTTGGGAACCATATGTATGGACAACATCAATGTCCATGTCAACTATGGAATAATCAGAGAGAGATTCCCACTCATACTCATGTGAGTCTGTATCTAAATCTCGGCTGGGATGTTTACACCAAGCATATTTTCTAGGCCTTGAGGTAGAGGCTTTGATGTCACCAAGGGTAACACCTTCTTGAATGCCATTTGTGTATTGATGTTCTTGAATAGGATCCTCAACATGATCTTCAATATCGGATTCATCTTGTTGTAGGTCTAAAGCTATGGGATTGGCAACTAGAGTATCTAAATCTCCCTAAAGGAAATTGGTGGAAGGGACCCAATCTTCACACCTATCTTGTTGATTTTGCAAATTGGGTATGTAGCTTGATTCATCATCATTATCTATCGCAGTAGGGATAGGAGCAATTTTCTTGTTCTGACTTTCAAAACCTAGGCCAATCATTGTCTTAGACTTGCGGCCAAAAAGAGCATAGTCGAGTGGTTCAGCTCTAGCATCTAATCTGTGACTAAGAGGACCATGAACTAGATAGCCCATGCTCTTGATGAGAGTATACCCTCTTCCATAGACCTTAGGAGAGGGAGAGAAGTTCTCATTATGCAAGTATTTTTCTTCTCTAAAGATCCAGTCCTTGATAGCTACCTCTTCTTTTTCATCCTGGATGGGCACTAAGGACTCTACAAATGTATCAAACAAGGTCATAGCTAAGGACGAAGGACACATCTCTTGTGAAGGTTTTCCATAGGACCTAGGTGAGACTGGCAGTTTTGTAAAGGAGTCAATTTGATAACCCCCCATACCAAGGTCTATGACTTTAAACTTATTATGGCATTGTGCTAAAGTGGCATCAAAATCCTCTACTTCTCTTTTGAGAGGAACATGAGTCCCTGCTGAAATTGCATTAATAGATAATGTGCTATCCTTGGGTATACAAACTTCTACTCCATTACAGGAGAACTTAACACATTGGTGGTAGGTGGATGACACTACTTGCATGTCATGGATCCACGGTCTACCAAGCAGGATATTATATGCTAGAGGACCAACATCAACAATCTGAAATAAAATGTCCTTTTCCACAGGGCCAATCCTTGACAGGAAGGACGGCCAATCCCTTGGAGCTTCTCTCTACCTCATCATAGGCTTTAATAGTAATTTTCTTCTAGGTATCAATAACTTGCTCAGATTAACCCAATATTTTTAACAAACTCAAGGAACAAATATTGAGCCCAACACCCCCATCAATCAACAAAAGCCTGACATGGGTCTTGTGAATCATGACTTCGATATGAAGGGAAAGATTATGTGAATGGATCAAAGCTTTGTCATCTTCTTCTAAGAATGTTAGGTAATGAGGGCTGGCAAGGTGGTTAACCATGTTCTAGAATTGGTCAACATCTATGTTGTTAGGAACATTAGTTGTATGCAAAGCATCCTCAAGGACACGCCTATGTCTTGGAGACAATTCCAGGAGTTCAAAAATTGAGATTTGAGTTAGCGTTCTTTGTAATTGGTCAACAAGATTATAGCTCATTTTAGGGTTAACTACTGACTTGGTGGTGACATTCTTAGATGTCACTTGCTTGGGTTTGCTGGACTGGTTGGAACTAGGACCTCTAATAACCATAGGACCTTGACTTTGGCTTCTAGTGACAATGTTAAGAGCTTGGGATAACCTTTGAGAGTGAGGACCCCTAAGCACCACCACATGCTCTTCATCAAATATAGGAGGAGAGCCCACATCATGACCATAAGAATCTTTGTTTCACATCATGTTGACACTTTCCTCGATAATCTCAAGCATATTGACCACATTTTTTGCACCTGTGTAGGTATAGTTAATTTCAGCCTTGCCATTTTTGGGTTTAGAGGTTTCCCCCTTTTCATATTTGGGCAAAGGCTCCTTGAATGCCTTATGGTCTACATTGGTATTCAACCCATCAATCTGAAGTTTGCCACTTTCAATAATATCCTGGATAAGGTCTTTAAGTTTCTAGCAATGTTCGATGTCATGTCCAATGCCATTGTGGAATTTGTAGAAAGCTTTTTCATTCCACCAATGTGGATTAACATCAAGTATGTGGAAATTTGCTGGATCTTGTGGTTGTGCAAGGTTATTGGCAATAAGTGTCTTGAAAACATCCTCATAGGAGTCACCTAGTTTAGAAAATTGTCGCCTCTCCTTCTTAGGCTTTTCTGGATACTTTGGTTTATGCTCTTGTTGGTTGGAGGATGTGTTGAGCTTCATAGCTTGGACTGCACTAGACAAATGGAGGACTCCTTGATCTTTGGGTTTGGAAGAGTCCACAACTTCATCATTGACTACTTGTTTATTCTTGTTCTAGTGCGAGTGCTTACCTTTGTCCTTATTAGCATTGTTAGGATTTTGACCGTTGTTGCTATTGTTATGTTTGGTCAAAATGCCTTGCTCTTTCAAGAGATCCTAAATTTGACATGCGGTCTCAACCATAGTATTGAAGGAATCAAAGACCATCTTCCAAACCTCATAATGCATTTTAGGCACCAAATTACTAACAATGATGTCAATCCTTTCATGCTCAGGGATAGTCCTAGAATAGCGGGAGCATAATCATCTCCACCTTTGTAAGAAGGTAACAAAGGATTCCCCTTGGTTTTGTTTCAAATTGCACAAGTCCAACATAGTGACTAATCTTGATAAGTTGTATGCAAAATGTTGAATAAATCTGTGGACAAGTTCTTTGAAAGTTTTGATGGGAGGGGTTATGTTGGTAAACCACTCCATGGCTTGGCCCTTGAGGCTACTTGAAAATAGTCTCATAAGATAGGAGTCATCTTGGTGAAACTCAAAACTCATGATGTAAAACTAATGCACATGATCATGTGGGTCACCATTGCCATCATACTTGTCGTACTGGGGAATTTCAACTTTTCTAGGAAAGTCCTTCATACTCACACTTTTGTCAAAAGGATTGGGACAAATAGAATCAAGTGAAAAGGAACTTTTAGGTGCCAACACCTTTTCCATCATACATTTGAGTTGTTTGATCTCCTCTTCTTGTGAGGTTCCTTGTTTCTTGATTCTCCTATCCACATCAAAGTTGTAATGGACTCTAGCACCCTTGTTAATCAAGCTCTCTAGGAACCTATCTTTGTTTTGATCAAGGTACTTCTCCACATATTGTTGGAATAGTGGCTCTTGTTGCATTCTCATAAAATCTTGATCATCAAAATTTGCACTACTTCCTCCATGTTGAGAGCCATGATGAGCTCGTTGGGAGGGTTGTCTCGAGTTCCTAGGAGGTGTTCTTCTCCTATGTTGTGAAATCCTCCTTCCTCTAGGACTAGGAGATCTTGAAGGGGTCCTTGACCGCCTTCTGCTTCTTGGGGTTCTTGAAGGAGTAGATGGTGGAGAGTTGTGTCCACTGTTGGTACCCCTATTATTGAATTGATCATTGAGTTGTTGGGCTAAAAGCCTATCTTATTCCTCTTGGAATGCTTTTCTTCTCAGCTCTAGCAAGGCTTGTTTCTCTTCCTCTAGGTGTCTAAACCTTTCTTCTTTAGTGGCTTGTTCATCCAAAAAGGCTTTCTTGTCACGCTCAATTCTTTTAAGCCTTTCATTTGCATATCTTGAGGTTTTTTTGAGCAGCGAGTTGGACCTTGAATGTTTGAACAAGTCGTTAGTGAATGCAGCATTCACATGAGCTTCACCAGATTCATTGTTTTGGTCTTCATGTTGTGACCATGCATCTTGGTGAGCTTTCCCATAATGTCTTTCACCTCTTTGATGGGCATCTAAATATCTTGAGTTAATAGGGGGTGATTCAGGTTGATTGTCATCACCAAATAGCATGTTATCCCTATGTCTTTGGAAAATGTCATCAAGAGTTTGATCCATTGCTGCTCTTTGTTTTCTAGTCAAGGTGTATCTCATGTCCATATTTGATTGAGAAGATGGTAAAGAGGTACTCAACTCACTAGGATTGCTCTTTGGGTCAAACCAAGCTTCAGACTTGCTTCTAGGTGATTGATCAAAGATGGGTTTCTTTTCCTTTCGCTTTTGATGAGTTCGGACTAAGGGTAACTGTTCAAAGACAACTTGAGGTCATTTTTCTTGACTAACTTGGTACCTTGTTGTAACCGACATGAAAGAAAAAGACCCTTGGTGATAAGATGACCTTATGAAATGTCAATACCAAACTAGGATAGTAAAAAAGTTCAATTGTCCAAAAAGAGATGGTGAGATAGAAAGCTACAAAAGGTGTAAACCAACACTACCACAGAGGTGTATAATAAAAGGATAAGTATCCTAACACATATGGACAAGGAGGATGGATTTACCAAATATATAATTGAAATTGAAATTGATTTTTTGATGGAAGTGAATTGGACAAAAGAGTACTGAAACTCTCCAAGCGTGTTACCAAAGAATCTAAAGGTGTACTTTTTCAACAAGGATAATTCCTAACTTATCGATGTCAAGCAAGACTACTTTGCAAAATCAGAAAACACTAACTCAAGGGGTCTAAAAATAGGAACCCAAGGTACAAACAGGTTTCTAGCAGCAGAGTAAGTCACCTACTAAAATCTGGTCAACTAAGGAAAGACTGAGAATTGCATAAACTAGACAGATAGTAGAAAGACTTTGTGCGACAGTTTCCAGGCTAACAGTACGATAATTTTTGACTAGGCAATATTTCACAGTAAGAAGTGCGACAATTTCCAAGTAGCCTGTGTGATACTTTCTAGGCAAGCAGTGTGATAGTCTTCTAGTGATGAACTATCACACAATAATTATCAGTACAGTGTGCGATACAGTTTCAAGATCGTATGACTCTTGACTAGTGAGTGCTAAAAATCTCAGTTTTGAGGGCAGTTTGATCAAAATTTCAGTTTGAAGGTTGGCTCTTTCGATTTCAAGCACAGTGACATCAGTAAATAGATAGGTTTGCAAATAGTAGGTGATCAAACATGTCATAAAACACTTGCAAAAGGGCAAAAGAAACCTTTTCAAGACAAGCAATTGTGATATCAAAGCAATAAAATCCTATGAATGCTACCTTGATGTTTGATATTTGAGAACGTTTACACGGGTAGATCACAACGAGAACACTTCAAGCACTTACTAGCCTAAAAAGACAATGGCTCAATACTTAACAACTTGGCCCACACTTGATGCTCCATTGCCTCACACAAAGTGGTTGCCCACAATAGATATTGGCTTTGTCGTGGAAGTGCCAATGACACAACGAAAGGAACATAGATGGTGAGTAATCTTGGGGTGATCCGAGTTAGTCCATTAGGATCAATCCTTGCACCAAGAAGCTAAGTAGCAAAATAGGGTGGCTTCTATCTGTGGTTCTTAATAAGGGATTCCATTCGTAATACCCCTCTTTCTCCCCAAAGGGACTCCTTACCTTGCGGCAAGTAACGAACCTCGTGGATACAAGAGTACCTTAAGCATTCTTGTTCAACATTTTCCTCATGGTCACAATCCCACAAGTACTCACATCAAGCGAAGACAAGTGCTACGTCTACCAAGGTTTTGTATCCTTGATAGCCTTGAGTTTATAGTGGGTCTAAATAGCTAGCAAAAGGCTTGTTCCCACTTGGGTCGTTCCTCTTGATTGCTCAAAAGCAGTCCCACTAAAGGATTCTAAAAGCTAAACAAAGAGTGGATCAACCTTTGAGTGTCAAGATTTATGTTTCACCTCAAGGGTGAAGAGCATAATCTCCTAGCTCAAAAATATCTCCCAAACACACCAATCAAAGGTTCAATTACCCTCTTTCTTTCAAAATCTAAAGATGGGTCAAGATTTTCTCGTTCACCACAAGAGTGAAGAGCATACTTCTCCTACCACCCAAAGATTCCTACAACAAGATATTAAGTGCCTAATAAATGAAACAACTAGTAGATGCCACACTCAAATCTCTAAAAGCTCCAAAGTCTCCAAGAAATCCTGTAGCATAAGATTAGCATAAAAAGTTGGGATCTAAGAATGAGAAAAGAGCTCTCCTTTTAAAGGAATTGAGAAGGAATGGACCATGGGGATTAAGAGGCAAAAGATTTAATCAAGGGTGGAGCTTGAAAGAGGAGCAATCCATGTGCACAAATATCCTCTGATGAGAAAATAAGAGTTGACTTTTGTGTCCATATGAGGCAAAAAGTGCTTTTCTTCTTTTTATAAAATAATGCTTTATTTGTGCAACTTAGGACAAGAGGAAAGTGGGGGCTTTTCATTTAATAAAAGGGGAGGAAATTCCTTTTAAATAAATAAAGACTTAGGATAAAATGGTTAGCCCATAGAAAATAATAAAAAATGATAAAAATGGGATTTGATTAAGGAAATTGATGTTTGAAAAATGTTGATTTTTGAAAATATTGATTTAGGGATTTGATAAATTGCTAAATGGGGGCCCAAAGTCTAGGCGACCATTTTAGGGTGCATACATGTATAACTTGATACAATATATTTAAAACATGATATATATCAAACAAAAAGGGAATCAACAACAACTCAATTAGGGAACCATGTGATCCACCCTTGATCTCCAAAAGTCCATTTCAACACTCTTCCATTAAGGGTGAACACAACATTAGGGCCAGATATCTCCATTGTATCAGGTAATGGTATCAGATCAATAGTTAGATGTGCCTGAGCTTCTACTAGAACAATGTTATCAATCTGGTCAAGGAGCTCATCTAATGTTAGGTCCTCAAAGTCTGTATCAATCTCATCTATGAATCCATACACAACCTTATTCTTGGAGACCATTACTGATCCTCCATTGAGAAAATCCAAAAAAAATCTCCTAAAATTTTGAGCGTCAAAGTCACTTGTGAAAAAATAGAAAGAAAGGTGAGTCTCCTGATAGACTCAGTAAGGAACCTTATCTTATTGCTAAAAATATCATTATTATGCTCTTTCCATAGAGACTAGAGAATATGAAGAGAAAGGATATGCAAAAGAGGAGAACTGATTTTACTAAAGCTCGAGAACCTTCTAGTTAGGATATCAAGAATGGTAAAATTAATATTGAGAACAAGGCCAAACAATCTCTAGATTTCTCTAGCAAAAAAAAAATCAAAGAAAATGTGCTAAAATGACTCATCACATCTGCACAATAGAGAAATATTCAATTCCCTATTAGGTTTCCTTATCCACAACCTCTGCAAGAAGAAGAGCCATATAAAGCAATGGGTTTTAGGTTCTGCTAGGGAGTGCCAAAGATGGTTGAAAGCTTTAGACCAGATTGGGGGATCAAGGTTAAGATTCTAAATGGAATTGACATGCTAAAAAATGCAAGGATCCTTGGTAAGGAGTTTGTATATAAACTTGGATTTAATCTATGTGAAACAAGTACCCTCATCCCATCTTAAATAAATATCCCTATTCTCACAAACAATCACCTTATTACATAGGTTAAGAAGGGAGAAAACGTCATGAATCAAGGAATAAATTCTCCATTGGGTAGAGGGAATCCTGAAATTGTTTCTAATCTCCTTCTAGCTAATAATTTGGCCCTCATGAAAGATATGGAGAAGCAAGTGATACCAAGGTTGGACCATTTTCTGGTAGAACAAAGGGCTTGTCCCCATGCTTGAGATTCCACCAAGTGGATTTTTCACCATAGATATTGTTGTTTTCATCAACCACTCCATTATTTCTAATTAGATTTCTCACCTTGGACCAACATTTATAGATTGCCTTGAAGACATTAGATCCATCAACTTTTAGGTCCTAGTTTCCAAAAATCAAGTCATTCCAATTCAAGTTCTTCCATGCAAGTTCAGAAAGGAGAGCGACCCTCAAAATATTGTTCCTAATCAATACTTTCCAAGGCTCCTCTCCTACTATAGCCTTGGAAATCCATTTAACTACTAAAGAGATCCCTTGAGTCCTCAGATCCTTAAACCCCAAACCTCCTTGTTCTCTAACCATGGAACACCAATGCCAATTGACAACATGGGCCCTCCTCATACCATTACCATCATACCACATGAAGTCTCTAACTTTCTTCTGGTTATAGTTGAACTATGTTTGATTAAACAACCAAGAAGAAGCATACTAGATGGTGTAAGAGGGTAAAATTTTTGGAAAAAACTTGAAACCTTCTAGCAAGGGATAAGTATTGATTGTTCCATTTTTCTAGATTCTTGTTAATCTTTTCCTTGATCTAGTCCTACATCATTTTAAGATTGGGTTCCATAGAGAAGGGTACTCCCAAGTATCTAACAATGTGGGTAGGACCTCCCTAAGAAAGGGACAATTTGGCACACAAGGGGGGTTGTGTGTCAATCCATCCAAGCATAATAGATTTAGGTAGTGAAATTTTTCTACTAGAGGCGGTACAAAATATGTCTAACTTCCTCATGAGATTCTCAACATTATCTTCATGAAGCTCAATGGAAATGGTTGTATCATCAGAAAATTGGACATTAGAGATCTCCTCATCATTAGGTAAGATGACTCCTTTCACTTTAGGGGAAAGGGTGTCATCCCTTAAGAGGTAAAATAGGGCATCAACAACAATTACAAATAGGGCAGGGGCTAATGGGAACCCTTGTTTAAAGGATCTTGTGATCTCAAAGGGAGAAGATTACACACCGTTCACTTCCACCACAACAAGTGCCCCTTTCATTAGATTAGAGACCAAATTGCAAAAGGATTTTAGAACTCCCAAACGTCTGAGCATCATGATAATAAAATTCCACTTAATTCTGTCATTTAAACCTTTTCATAGTTTAGCAGAAGCATACCCACATCCTGCCCAGATAAGTGTCCCCAGTGCATTGTTTCCCAACAGATAATAATAGTTTCAAGGATATATGTCCCTTTCAAAAAACTAGTCTGAGTTTCACTAATATTGTTAGGCAGTATGTTTTCCAATATGAGAGCAGCAACTTTAGCCAAAATTTTATATGATAAATTCAATAGTGTTATTGGTCTCCAGTTCTTGATGAGGGATTTATCCCCATCTTTTGGAATGAGCTTGATGAATCTTGAGTTAGTTTCATTCCCTGGTGACCCTCTGTTTAGAGCCTCTGAATAAATTTGTAGTAGGTTTCTAGTTATCCAGTCAATGTTCTTTTTATAAAATTCCTCTGGGATACCATCAGGACCTGGTGCCTTGTCATTCTACATCTTGTTTATGGCAAAAGTGATCTCTTGAACTATTAGAGGATTAGCCAAAAGAGAAACATCTTCCTCTTTAACCTTTTTGGGGATAATAGAGGATATCTTGTTTCTAGTTTCTTCCATACTGTTGCCAATGTCCTCTGATTGAAAAATATTAGAATATAATGTAACAAAGGCATTTAGAATGTCTTGTTGGGAATGAATAATATTGTCATTATCACAAATAGCATCGATATTAACCCTAGCCTACATCTTTTTGAGGATCTAGAAAACACATTTTGATCCTCTATCCTCGTGATTGAACCACTAGATTCTTGCCCTAGTTTTGGCCCCATGAACCTTATAGTGCTGGATATTCCTCAATTCATTCCTAGCTAGGTTAACTTCCTCCAAGAAATCTAGATTCCTAGGGCTAGATTGCAAATTTTTTTCCGCCATCATAAGCCTCTCATGCATAAGAGACTTTTTTAATCTTCCATCCTTGGCCTTTTTTCTTCTTGTGGTTTGATAAAGGGTCCTCCAACTTTGAACACTTTGAGACCAACATTTACTTGCACTAAAATTATCATTCTTCTTCCATTTGAACATTCTGATAATCCTTATTACATAAGAAATATCTTCATCATCAAGTAGGCTAGTGTTGAGTGAAAATCCCCCTTTCCTAACCGGTTGGCTTGGATCACCATCTCCAAGGAAGAAAATAGTAGCAATGATAGGGTGATGATCTGAAAGAGTGTAAGGTATGACAAAAACACTGGGGTTATCAGGACCATGAGCAAAACCAAAGAACTCTTCATTGGCATAAAATATGTCCAACCTAGAGTAAATCCTTTTACCACCCTAGTGGAAGTTATACCAAGTATACTAGATCCCCCCATGGGATTCTTTAATTCCAGCAAGGGGGTCAAACATTTTGTAAGTTTCTAACCATTTTGGACCAAAAAAATATATCATCCCTGTTCCATTCTCCTATGAGACCACCTATTTTATCCACAGAATGTTCCACCATATTGAAATCTCCCCCAAGCATCCAAGGAATGTCCCGAACTTGAAAGAGCCACTTTCATAGTTCAATTCAGTCTCTAGCATTGTTAGGGGCATAAACATTACATATCCCAACTTCAACTTCATCAACATTAAGAATGATCCAAATAGCTCTACTACATGGAGACCAACCCCAAGAGGTCACCTTATCACTCCACTGGGGAATAACTAGAATAACATCCCCCCTCTCCCCTTAGGATGATTGTTGTGAAATAAATTTACATTTCTCCATATGCATCTAAGGGATGTTTCCAAAAAGTATCATGTAGCTTTCACTTCTTGGAAGAGCAAAAAATCAATATGCTTTGGCATTATGAAGAACTTCTTGATGATGTATTTTCTATCAGGGGACTCTAATCCTCTGACATTCCATGAGGTACATTTTAGACTAATCATGAGGAACCACTATTGAGTGTGAAGTCCATAGGAGTTTTAAAACTCTTATAACATTCAAGAAGTCACTTCTTCAATTTATTATTGGGAGTCTTAGGATTGGAGGGGCCTGGGGGTCTTCCCCTTTTCTTCTTACCACCCTCATTCCCCTCCTTACCATTTTTCTCATCAACAACCATACAGTGTAGATTATGTTTCTTTCCTCTTCTTTTCACCAACTGGGCCTTGAACACAAAGGATGGGTCCAATAGCTCCCCTTCTTGGGGCATCACTAAAGTGTCACTACCATAATTGCCATCTAAGATACAATATCTTTGAGGATGGGGATCAAAAGATTAGACATCAACATGGGTGGGTCAGTCTGGGGGGTGACAACCAGTCTGCGAGGGTTAGGGGGAAGGAGCTCAAGGGGGGAGGGACAGAAGGGAGGGAAGCGAGAATGACAACAACAAAAAAATTGTGAAGCTTATCAATATCCTCATATGTGGATTTGAGGGCATCAAGATTGTCAGACTTTCCACCAAGGAAATTTCCAAAGGTCCCCTCATCCCCAATGAGTTTCTCAACAACCTATCTAACCACACCAGGAAGGTTGTCACTCTCCAGACACTCACCCTTCTCTATTGCAACCTTCAAAGGGTAGATATGACTGAGATCCATTTTAAGGTATCCATATTTGGAGCATGGCTTGGCAACCAGAGTGTTGGAAGGATTTTTAATTTTCTCCAAAGCCAACTATTGAACATTAAGTCTCTTAGATTTGTTTATGGTATTCCTTGACCCTAACCCAAAGTCCATTGCATTTGCAGGTGGTAATTTTTTTAAGGCATTAAGAACATACACCATGGGAGGGGGAGAAGGGGGAAGTTCACCACTAAATATCCTTTTAAGATCATCTAGTGTGTTAGCCAAGGCCTTTGAAGCTGAAAGGGGAGAAACAGACAATGACAGAATGAAAGGAGGGATGGCATTCTTTGTGGAAGCCGTAGGATGCATTTTTGCTTTAGGATTTGTGGGCTTCTTAAGCAAGGGTAATTTTTCCTAATGTGACCATTCTTCTTTCAAAGGAAGAAAATGTTAATGCCTCTAATGAAGGTAACAGGGCAATCAAAAAGATTCTCATCAATGTCAAATGTTATGGCTTTGGGAGATCAAATCCTAGATTAATTGAGATAAGAACATGAGCATCTGAATGCGAAATGAGATTATCAGTTTTCTCAACTCTAATCACATTGTCGATGAGCTCCATTGCTTAAAAAATAAAATTCCAGAGAAAGAGAGGCAATTTATCCATCATGAGCCACTTAGGGTTGGACAAGGCTAGTATTTCTTCATGTATTTCTTTTGGGGTCCAGGGAAAAACCCCAAAGACACTAGAACCAATTTTCCAAAATTGTCTTTTAACCACTTCTTTCTATTATGGTTAGCCATGAAAATAAGATACATACCCTTTTGGATCATTCTTAGACTAGACATTATGCAACCACTCATTAAGAAAAAAATGAGAGGGGATGTGATCCGAGTCTTGAGCGGTAAGAAATAAAGCAGTGTCTCTAAGTTGACATTTCTTCACTTTGATGGCAACAGTCATCTGCAGATTAGGCCTAATAATGAAATTCACAATGCTAACATAAGGAACCTTACCAATATCTTGGTTGTCTTGGACAAACATGGAAGGTTGTTGGACGATGAACCTTTCTCCATCTGGCACTAGGGTGACATTCTCCATGACTTGTTTAAAGGACTTGGTTGTAAAGATGGCTTGTAGAGTAATTGTTGGTTGTTGCGTAGAGGTATTTTTTATAACAAAATTAGAAGTGCTCCCATTGATGGGTACATCTTGCCCCATAAATGCAAGAACCTAGCCATGATAAAGGAGGAGTAAATGCTATAAGGCCGACCATACAAGGATGTCACTGGAGGAAGGCCTTCCGCAGGGAAGGCCTCCTCGAAGTTGGTGAATGAAGTTGCAGAGCGACCTTCTATCCTTGAAAAAATATTTAATAGTGCATTTTATATCATGTTAGTTAGATGATGATAGTTATTTACATATGATGATGTTACTTATGTTATGGTTTTTACTAACCCCATACTTGCATGTGTATGGTTGGCATGTATGTTTTATAGTTCTGTTTGATGTGCTTGATGTGGTTGAGGGATGAAGTCATAGTTACTTACTTGCGAGATCCACATGATCAGCCAATCCTCGCTATTGTCTGTTAAATGTATATATATATATATATATATATATATATATATATATATATATATATATATATATATATATATATATACACATGTTTGTCTTTTATGTAGGATTTTGGGTATGTGGCATCAACTTCCTTGAATTGTTAGGATTAGCGTGCCCTATCGCATTATCTCAATGTTAAGAGAGGGGAGATAACACCCAGGTCTAAATCCCAACCTAAGCCAATTATTGTCCTCAAACGGTGGACAAGAATATTTTCTGCTACCCTCTGAATTTGTTAATGTCACGTCATTTGTGAACCCTTTCTTTGAGCTTGATTGTTACTTTATGGGTTTAGTTGGGTTCTCCTTCGTGTTTGTTTGCCAGGTGTCTTGATGTGAATTTTGTGTTATTAATAAATTAAATATTTAATTAAGATTAATTATGAGAATAAAATAATTATATCTTATTAATATGAAAATATTAAATATATAGATATTTAATTAATAAAAAAATAATTAAATATCATTGACGATTCAAAAGACTTGATTAAAAGTCTAATTATGTAAATAAAGGTTAAATTAAATCTAAAGTTAATGTTCAAATAATATAAATTGATATTAATTATCAAATTGCTTGTTAAGTGGTGCTAAAGATATTAATTATAACTAAATATAATCATGTGATTATATGCACACCAATTTAAATGGATTGATTTATCAGTTCTAAATTAGAAGGTTAAGAGACTTACTAGAGGGATTAGTAATAATTCTTTTAATAAATTAATGAATTGATATGTAATTATCAATTTGCATATTATTAATATGCTAAAAATATTAATTGTTAATTAAATATTATTAGGTAATTAAATTTGCACATTCGGTTAATAAAATTGAATTATAAATATAAGATTAGAAGTTGAGTGATTTGCATGAATTGGAATTATTAATTAAATAAATAAATCTTTTAAATGAAGAATTGATAAAAATGAGGTAGGAGTTGAGTTCTGATTTATGTGATTTTGAGTTAACTATTTTATTGTTTTTAACAATTGAGTTCTAATTCTTGATTGTGAGTTGCATGTTTAAAGTTTGGTTTGCTGGGTTTTCTTTATTAGAGTCCTTTTTGGCCATTATTCAACACGCAATTTTTAAGAATTTCAGGTTATGCATTTGAATTTTGAAGTTAAAAAATTATTTCAAAGCTTGGGATTGAAGTCTGTATTTGGGTTTTCTTCTTCTTCTCAACAAATCAACTTGGTATTTCAAGGCAAGGGTTTTTGAATCTTTTTTGTGCAGTTTCTGGTGGAAAGATTGTTTTCTTTGTGCTTGCTTGATTGTGAATTTGGCTCTGAGTTTGAGAGGTTCTTTTGATTTTCTAAGAGTTGTAAAGACCAGTAGGGTTTTCTTATAAGTTGTGTTTATGACATAACTGCTATTCTGAGAAAGTTTGTCTAAAAAACCTAGGAGAGAAGATTTAAAAGAAATTGTGTGTGTTAGTATTTACAATTTTGGTTTTAAAAATTTATTCAAATTTAGTTAAAATATATAGCTGCATTCTTGATTACGAAACTATGTGTGTACAGTTACTTGCATGTTGGGTTAAGGGTTTGAAAACATATGGTTACAATAAATTTCATTGTAGATGTCTCCTTCAAAATTTAAAGACACTTTCAGACACCCATTTGGATTTTATTTAACATGTATAAAAATATGATAGGGTTATTTTGTATGGACATGGTCAAATATTGTCTGTTACAGTGAGACTAGGCCCATTTGAGCTTGATTTTTCAATCAGAGACAAGAAAATAGTCATCCGTAATATTTGAAAAATAAATAATTAGGAAAATCTCTTTGGTGAGATTGTAAATAATTCTATTATGGATGTTGTGTCATATTTTTGCGAAGATCCAACACTTCAAAATAAATTTATGGTCTTTTTACCGAATTGGTAACCTCCATTCCTAAACGGAGTTGTTAGGGAGATTTTCTTTCTACACCATTTAATGACCTTATCTTTAGGGCACAAAATAATGAAAAATATGTGTAATTAAATTATATTTCCATAGATATAATTTTCAGACCTTTATCATTCCATATGGGATTGTACCATTTAAATTACCGGCTGATTTACATAGAGGAAATACACAAAAACTCACTGTTATAAAGTTTAAAATTATTTTTCCTTATTATTAAATCTTATTAATTTAAAAATAATAATTAATTTGACAATTATTAAATAATTAATATAACTAATCTACTCAAACTTTATAATTTTAAATTGTAGTTAATTGAGATTATAGGGATTCAAGAGTAAAATTATGTATTAATATCACTCTTTAAATGAATGTTAAGTAAGACTTATACTTAATGAGGTATTTCATATTAAAATATTTGTGGAATAGAAAACTAAATCATAATGAGACATAACTAGACTCTTCAAATATATTTCATTTGTGTGCCCTATGTCATTTGTGCTTTGTATTGTCCATTTGGCTAGAGTGTTTCCCTATGTGGATTTTGTCTTTTAGACTTGGATTTAATACGTTTTATAAATTTTTCTCTTTTGGGTTATATTGTGAAAATTTTATAATCATTTTGATTTAACGATTGGTTCACGTGTAATTTTGGTTGCATTGATGGGTTATGTTATGTTTTCCATTGAGTCTTGATCTTTATGTTATTTGATCGCAAGAGGTGGCAACTATTATTGTGTTGATATCGGATATACTTGGTCACCTTGTTGGTGTCATTGGATTGTTCTATGTTTTGAATGATAGTCTTGTGGATCATGTTTTACTCCATGTTGGGAGATAGATGCTACTGATGTTTTCTGATAATCATTGATCTAGAGATATGATAACCATGCAGATTGGTATTTGATTTATTGAGATGTCCATTATGGGGTGGACTATTTGGAACCTTGTATAGGATGTGTTGTTCTTGCCTATGTTCTAGCATTTTACTTTGATTAAATTATTGACTTAATGATTTATGAGAAGTATTGTGGTTTTGGTTTTGCCTTCTCTTTGGTTCTTTTGTTGGGAGCATTAGGATAGGTTATCTAGGAGCACAAAAGGGAAGTGACATACTTTGGAGGCATCGGAGCCCTAAAGTGGCTACTTGGGTATCCTTTAGAAGTTGACTTAATAAGTGATAACTTAATAAATTTATTGAGAGAAAATATTAAAAAGATAATTGTGCCTCACCCATGCCTCGGGTGCTAGTACATGCTAGGATGAGAGTGGCTTGCCTATCTAGAGAGACGTTGAGGTCTGACAAAGTTGGTTTTCCTTGTCTATATGAAAGGACTACTGATACCACTTAGATTCACTAGGGGGATGGGGTCCAAAGAAACTACTAGGTGACCTTAGAGTTGACTTATGTGATGACACTTCCCTATATATGTCCTAGGCTCTTACATTGTAGTTGGTACACCTATTTTATGTCATGATCATTTATACTTGATAACCTTGTAACCACTTATTACCATTTTATCCTGTGTACCATTGTATTAGTCTTGCTTATTTTTTTGTTTCCTTGAGTGAGGTCTAGTGCTATCTCCTCAACACGGTGGGAGTGAACTTATTTGTTCCATGTGGTCGGGTGCTAGTGATTCTATTACCATTGAGATCTGACGTTCGTGACTTTGTGCTTGGATGATCCTCAACACTGCTTCTATTTTCTTATTCTTGCTTGGAGACTTTCTCATGAGATGTATATATTGTATTCCATTTTTTGTATTGGTTAGTGACATTGATTTTAGAAAATGTTTATGTACTTGTATTGTATTAAATTATTATCCCTGCAACATGTGTAGTGGAAGTTGTATTATTATATATGCCATGATGTATCAGTTGTACTTTATAGATTGTATCTTTGGTTATATTGATGTAATGAATGTATCTTACTATTTAGTTGAAATGAATAAGTTATTGTACTTAATGATTTGAGATCTTTTCATTATGATTAAGCAAAGGATTAGTAATACTTCAATTTGGGTTTTAAAATGAACCTAAGATACATTATGTAATTATGTGTTGGAATTGTACTTAGTAGATTCATTAACTTATACACAATTTTATGTCATGGAACCCTTGAGACTTGTAATTTGTTAATGAGTTGCATTCATGAATATGTATTATCTTATGTTATATTGCTTCCACATTATTATTTATTATTGATTGTAAACTCTTAAGAAAAAAAATTACTCGGTAAATTTAGTAACATGTTTTAGGTTAATTTCTCCCGAGTTCCCTAGCGAGGCATTACAATGACACAAAGTGGTAGCTACTGTTATTTTTGGTCTTTGCATACTACAACATTTGGGGTCAAATTTCGATGCCAATTTGCGACGCCACTACAATTTGTATTTGTTTTTTTTTTTTTTTTTGCAAGTGCCTCCGATGGTGTCATAGTAGTGATGATGATGTCATAATTGCGACACCCATTTGGTTATAAACAAAAAAAAAGAAAAAGAAAGTGTCATTTGTAATTTTTGTGAATTCGAAGAGCTACTGCAAAGATGGCACTGCACTTTTGCATGGCACAAAGAGGGAATTTGAGTTTGGCGTGTGTGAAGAGGTCGGCATCGTGTGGGAAGAGGGCACTGGTACTTGAGGTAGGCATTTAAGCTTTGTCTTCTCATTAACTCAATTTCATTTTGATGACATTTGTTGATTTAATGACACTATATGAATGTTAATAGTGGCATTGTTTACATCTTAACATTTGGAATGCTCGATGACCCGCGAGCTTTGAGAGCTAGGGCATCATTTCTATTACCTTCAAGGCATTATGTGAAGTGTTTGATCTCTCTTTATTTGTTTTGTTGTTGATATTCACTATGTGGTACTCCCTGTTTATGATCATTTCATGAGGAAATGTCTTGGTGGCTCGCGGGCTGAAAGCTAGGGCATCATACATTGTTTATGAGCTCACTATTGAATAGTGGCATTGTTTACATCTTTTCATTTGGAATTCTTGATGACCCGCGAGGTTTTAGAGCTAGGGCATCATTGAGATTACCTTCAAGGCATTGTGTGAAGTGTTTGATCTCTCTTTATTTATTTTGCTATTGATATTCACTATGTGGTACTCTCCGTTTATGATCATTTCACAAGGAAATATCTTGATGGCTCGTGGGCTGCAAGCTAGGGCATCATACATTGTTCATGAGCTCACTATTTAATACCAACATTGTTTACATCTTTTCATTTGGAATGCTTGATGACCTGCAAGCTTTGAGAGCTAGGGCATCATTTCTATTACCTTCAAGGCATTGTGTGAAGTGTTTGATCTCTCTTTATTTGTTTTGTTATTGATATTAACTATGTGGTACTCCCTGTATGATCATTTCATGAGGAAATATCTTGATGGCTTGTGGGCTGCAAGCTAGGGCATCATACATTGTTCATGAGCTCACTATTTAATACTGGCATTGTTCATGAGCTTACTGTTTAATATCTGGTCAGGCCATGTAAATGGTACCAGACCAACCCAATCAGCCCAACAAAATGTGTCATGTTTATCTTTGTCAAATACACTTGTTCACGATTTTGTTCTTGTTCTTCACACAAATATTGCATCAAAAGTAATTGTAAACAATGATTCAAAGAAAAAAGAAACAACTACAATAGATCAGACCCCAAAAGAATACAGTCAAGGAGAAATAGTAAGCTCTTAATGTAAGCAAGCATGGAACCAAAGAGGGGAAAGTAAGGCACCAACCAGACTCAGGAAAATATAGCATTTGAAATCATAGAGGTCAGATGCTGATAGAACAAGGAGGTTAGCAAGTTAAAAACTCAACACCAAATAAAGCATGGAAAGGCACCAAAGAGCACGAGAATTAGCATCGAAATTAATACCAATAGAAGCATTAATAATCTGGATACTAGAAAGGACATGTTTATTTTAAGGATGAAAACTTTTACAAACATTATACATGAAAACCATAGCCCAAACAAAATGATGACCACATGATTCCTTTACCTGCACATGCCAAATATCATTATCATTTTCATCGAACATGATCTGCTAAAGTTGCCTATGGTGTTAATACACTTACTATTTTGAATTTGAGCTCGGGCATCATGAAATGTTATTGTTGTCATTGCATGCTTGCTGTTGTTGTGCACCATATATTATTTTATACATTGTTTATTTCATTGAGACCATGAGCTTGGCATTTGTAATGTATTTTCTGTTATTGGATCAATGCTACCATGTTGTTGAGTCTGTGTATGGCTTGAATATGCACATGCATAATTGTAGATGAGGATCAGTAATAGGGTGCCAGGCATTTCTTAGATCCTTTGGATCTAACCCCATCTTTTCCTTCCTTGCAGGTTTTGGATCATACAAGAGCATACTGGATTGAACCTTGGGTCAACACTTCATTACTTTAGGCAATGTCTGGTACCTTCATTATTTATGTTCATCCACTTATGTATGTTTGCATTCATTCATATTCTTTTGAAAGTTGGCTATTAGCGACCATATATGATGATTCTTGATATTTTTGGGTCATTTGATGAAAAGATGTAAAAGTTTCTTAAAAGTTTATATTTTTTATTTCAATTTTTAAAATCATAAAATAAATAAAATTTAAAGATATCAAATTAAGATAATCTTTAATTATGAATTCACATGCCTTTAATTATGATACACTTTTAAAATTATCACTCATTGGTCATTTGACAATTCAAGATATAAGTATCATAATATAAACTGTTGTAAAAGGAAGAAACACATATGTATCATCATTTAATACAAAATATAAAAGTATCCCACAAACACACATTTGCTATTATAACAACCATCCTTTAATCCCATGGTGTACTAGTCTCAAGGTAAGAACAATTTACTTAAGCCATCATATAAGTATCATCATAAAGTTTAAATAGACATTGACTATGGATATACAACATTGAGCCATAATAAATTACAAAGTTTCACTGCAATTTCTATGTCCACTTACAATAATAAATTACAGAGTTTCTCTGCAATTTCTATATCCATTGCCATTAAAATATATCACTCCTCCTGTTGTATAATGTATATGCATACTTGTTTAAAATGCCATACTTGTTGCTCTTAAATATTATTACCATTTCACTCAAATTTACATGACATTAAAGCCAAGCCCAAAATCTATACATACATGTAAGTATAGGAGAAGCTGGATTCTGCAACTATTAAAAAAAAAACTATACCAATAGCAGATTAGGAGAAACTATACTTGTGCTTACCACACCATACCTCAACATCATAATGCTTATCATTTTCAAGCTTCGATGAGGCTTCATACCACACACCATTCACAGATTTGTACGCAACATTGATTTAGGCTGGAGGTAAACTACATGTGTCATGTAAACAACATGGTTGAATGTAATCTCTTTTGTGTGTTTTCAAGAGTTTTCCCACCAATACAAGTGTAAATAACACATTGAACGTAATCTATGAACATTGTGTGGTATGAAGCCTCACTGAAGCTTGAAATATATCACTCCTCATGTTATTGTCAAAATTAAATTCAAATATTTCTCAAAACATTTATTCTTGTAGAATTAAGATATCCTTATCTCAATAATAAAATAATCTTGCATAATAGCTTATCTTAATCATATTAACACACACCCATACTTGTGCTTACCACACCATACCCCAACATCATAATGAAATTCACAAGTTGCAAGAGAATAATACAAACGTAGTGAATTCATCACCATCACAACTTGCACCCTCACAAACTGCCCTTTGTTCTGTACATTAGGATCATAAAGTGATGCACAGGGATGTGGTGAACTTCAAGGTCTTTGAAAAGTTATAAGGGAAATACAAGACTTGCAAGCTTTTACCCCAAAATGGCCTAGAAGCCCCAAAATCCTCTTCAAGCCCTAGAAATGAGGGTTTTCTAATTAGATGGTCTCTAGAAATTTTCTTATTGATTTGATGGATTCAACACCTTGAATTCAACATATGAACACTTCAATGTTCATATGTTGAAGTCGTAGGTTAGTTTAAAATGGAGAGGGGTCTCGAAATATCGTAACTAAAAACATTACACAGTGGCATTCAGATTAAGTACAATATGAATTCACATGCCTTTAATTATGATACACTTTTGAAAAGCTTGTCATATATATATATATATATATATATATATATATATATATATAGTCAAGTAATAAAATCTTATAAAACAACATACATTGTGTGAAGTGTTTGATCTTTCTTTATTTGTTTTGCTATTGATATTTACTATGTGGTACTCTCGTTTATGATAATTTCAAGAGGAAATGTCGTGATGGCTCACGAGCTGCAAGCTAGGGCATCATGCATTGTTTATGAGCTCACTGTTTGAGCACCTAATGTCCCTATTTGATTGGTCAGTGCTATGTTTGTTATATTGATGCTATTAGATCAAATAGGGACATCAATAATAAAATAGGGACATCAAATAGAGACATCAGTAATAAAATAATACACTTACTATTTTGAATTTGAGCTAAGACATCATGCAATGTTATTGTTGTCATTGCATGCTTGCTGCTGTTGTGCACCATAATACAAACAAGAATGTAATGTTATGAAATTTTGGGATTAAATTGGTGAGGTTTGTATACTTTCTCCATTTTAAACTAACCTATGACTTCAAAGGAGGAATTATGAAATATAGTTATAGGTGGTTATCTCTTCTATAATGATGGACGAGTCAAAGGTAATGATCAATGAGGTTGCTGCTATTAGATCATACATATATTAATACACTTACTATTTTGAATTTGAGCTCAGACATCATATATTATTTTATACACTGTTTATTTCATTGAGACTGTGAACTTAGCATTTGTAATGTATTTCCTATTATTGGATTAATATTGCCATGTTATTGAGGTTGTAGATGTTCTTTTATTGATCTTGTATAAACAACATATATACCATGTTGACTCACAACCCATGAGGTGTTTCTTGATAACACATTTGACATCATACTTTTTGCTCCATTTTGGTCTTGATTTACTCATTGCATGCATATGTTTCCTGAGTGCACATGTTTTGTAGCATAGTTTATTTCAGAAGTGTATGACTTGACTATGCACATGCATAATTGTAGATGAGTATCAGTAATAGGGTGCCAGGCATTGCTTAGATCCTTTGGATCTAGCCCCATCTTTTCCTTCCTTGCAGGTTTTGGATCATACAAGAGCATACTGGATTAAACCCTGGGTCAACACTTCATTACTTCATCCAATGTTTGGTACCTTCATTATTTATGTTCATCCACTTATGTATGTTTGCATTCATTCATATTCTTCTGAAATTTGGCTATTAGTGACCATATATGACCATTCTTGATGTTTTTGAGTCATTTGATGATAAGATGTAAATAGGGACATCAGTAATAAAATAGGGATATCTTAATCTTTATGAGCTCAAATTCAAAATATCAAGTGTATTATTTTATTACTAATGTCCATATTTGATGTCCCTATTTTATTACTGATGTCCCTATTTGATCTAATAGCACCAATATAACAAATAGAGCATCGACCAATCAAATAGGGACATGAGGTGCTCAAATAGTGAGCTCATAAAACAATATATTTAGTCTTAATAAAATCTTATAAAACAACATATATTGTGTGAAATGTTTGATCTCTCTTTATTTGTTTTGTTGTTGATATTCACTATGTGGTACTCCTCATTTATGATCATTTCATGGGGAAATATCTTGATGGCTCACGGGCTGCAAGCTAGGGCATCATGCATTGTTTATGAGCTCACTGTTTGAGCACCTCATGTCCCTATTTAATTGGCCAGTAATCAAACAGTGAGCTCATAAACAATGTATGATGCCTGAGCTCAAATTCAAAATAGTAAGTGTATTATTTTATTCAGACTAAATATATTGTTTTATTAAGATTTTATCAAGACAAAGTATTTTGGGTTAGTTTTATGTTATTTTATAAGATTTTATTAAAACTAAATATATGATGTAAACTCATAATTATACTTGATATATATATACTTCAAAGGAGGAATTATGAAATATAGTTGTAGGTAGTTATATCTTCTATAATGATGGAGGAGTGAAAGGTAATGATCAATGAGGTTGTTGCTATTAGATCATGCATTAATACACTTAATATTTTGAATTTGAGCTCAGGCATCATGCAATGTTATTGTTGTCATTGCATGCTTGCAATTGTTGTGCACCATATATTGTTTTATACACTATTTATTTCATTGAGATTGTGAACTTGGTTTTTCTTTCAGAAGTGTATGGCTTGACAATGCACATGCATAATTGTAGATGAGGATCAGTAATATGATGTCATTCCTTGCTTAATATTTTTTTATCTAACCCCTATCTTTCTTTTCTTTACAGGTTCTGGATCACGCAGGGGCACACTAGATTCATACCTACGTCAAAAATTCATCACTTAAGGCAATGTCTGACACCCTTATTATTTATGTTCATCCTCTTATGTATGCATGTACTCTTGCATTTTCTTTTGAAAGTTATTTTCCTTGTATAGTATATACAAGTTATTTTTCATATATATACATGTAATCTTTAGATGTGAAAATTTATTTTCCTTTACATGTATCTTTGCATGAAATGAACACAAATTAAACAAGATCATCTAATAATGCAAACTAGGGTACTGTAATCACTCATCTAGTAATTAGTTCCCCAAACTATTACTAAGGATTAAACATAAGTATAAGTCCCCAAACCTATTGTTCTATGTGTCCTTATTGCCTTCGTAATTTTGGTTCAACCCCTATAGGATGCCCAAACCTAGAGGCCAAGGAAAGTACCCAAGAACACTTGAAAGAAAGATGAATGAAACCATTGTCCTTATGTGGGTAAACCCATATAAGTGTTCTTCCTTTACATCACAACTCCTACTTGAGGATCCACAATCATGCATTTATGAAGTAATAATGCATTAAATGTCTTACTGATGTCCCTATTTGATTGGTCAGTGCTCTATTTGTTATATTGCTGCTATCAAAATATAATGACAGTGGTGATTCAATGCATCTACAACCTCAACAACATGGTAGCATTGACCCAATAACAAAAAATATATTACAAATGCCAAGCTCATGGTCTCAATGAAATAAATAGTGTATAAAACAATATATGGTGCACAACAATAGCAAGCATGCAATGACAACAATAACATTGCATGATGCTTGAGCTCAAATTCAAAACAGTAAGTGTATTCATGTATGATTTAATAGCAACAACCTCATTGATCATTACCTTTCACTCCATCATTATAGAAGAGATAACTACCTACAACTAGGGCATCATGCATTGTTTATGAGCCCATTGTTTGAGCACCTCATGTCCTTATTTGATTGGCCAGTGCTCAAACAATGAGCTCATAAATAATGCATGATGCCCTAGCTTGCAACTTGCAAGTCATCAAGACATTTCCTCATGAAATGATCATAAATGGGGAGCACCACATAGTGAATATCAACAACAAAACAAATAAAGAAAGATCAAACACTTCACACAATATATGTTTTTTTATAAGATTTTATTAAGACTAAATATATTGTTTTATGAGCTCACCGTTTGAGCACCTCATGTCCTTATTTGATAGGTCGGTGCTCTATTTGTTATATTGATGCTATTAGATCAAAGAGGGACATCAGTAATAAAATAATACACTTACTATTTTGAATTTGAGCTCATAAAGATTAAGATATCCTACCATTTTGAATTTTTATGTGTTTTGAGCCAATGAAATTTTTATCATCATGATAAAGTAATAATGCATTAAATGTCTTACTGATGTCCCTATTTGATTGGATGGTGCTTTGTTTGTTATATTTCTTCTATCAATATAGAATGACAATGGTGATTCAATGCATCTACAGCCTCAACAACATAGTAGGATTGATCCAATAACAGAAAATACATTACAAATGCCAAGCTCACGGTCTCAATGAAATAAACAGTGTATAAAACAATATATGGTACACAATAGCAGCAAACATGCAATGACAACAATAACATTGCATGATGTCTGAGCTCAAATTCAAAACAGTAAGTGTATTCATGTATGATCTAATAGTAGCAACCTCATTGATCATTACCTTTCACTCCTCCATCATTATAGAAGAGATAACTACCTACAACTACCTTATCATGCATTGTTTATGAGCTCACTGTTTGAGCACCTCATGTCCCTATTTGATTGGCCGGTGCTCAAACAGTGAGCTCATAAATAATGCATGATGCCCTGGCTTGCAGCCCATAATCCATCAAGACATTTCCTCATGGACTGATCATAAACAAGGATTATCACATAGTGAATATCAACAACAAAACAAATAAAGAGAGATCAAACACTTCACACAATATATGTTGTTTTATAAGATTTTATTAAGAGTAAATATATTATTTTATGAGCTCATTGTTTGAGCACCTCATGTCCCTATTTGATTGGTCAGTTCTCTGTTTGTTATATTGATGCTATTAGATCAAATAGGGACATATAATTTGATATCAACCTATCATATATCCATTCCAAATGATATAACTCCATTTGAATAAATATACATGCCAACCATTTGACAAAATGTCCATATGAAATCTAGAGAAATACATTAATTTTATAGAGAATTCATGATTTATAATGCCCCTTGATTTATAGTGAATTCATGATTTATAATTCAGTTGTAGCAGCTCAATGTGTTTGAACTCAAGAATACACCTTACTTGGTTTCTTACAAAGCCTTTGGCGAAATCTATCAGAAAATGAGAAACTATGAGAAGGTGACATGAAGCTAATGAAAGGAGGCATCTCCAAATTTTTATTGTAGATATACACATTAAGGATCATGTCAGATAATACAAGGGAATTTGATCAAAATAGGAAGACAATTGCTAGATTGTTGTCTAAATTTAAAAGGGAAGGTGATGACAAATGTTATTGTCCATGCAAGAGTTGTAACGGCTTAAAGATAAGAAGAATCAAAATCAAAACAACAAAGAGACATTGTAGGGAGAATGGTCACATTGAAGGGGGGTTTGATTATAATCCAGTGGTAAGTTGTTTGTTATATTGTTTTCACAATTAATATACAAATGAACTATGGAAGGAGGTTTGATTATCACATTGAAGGGGGGTTTGATTATCATCATTTTATATAAGTTGATCTCCTTAGTGTGAATATAGAGGAACATGGAGGTGTGAGTATTGAAGTTGAAGATCATGATCCCATGGAAGATGACGATCATGCACCAGAAAACACATTTGAAGATGATGGTATGAATGCATTGATCATTGACACATTTGGTACTAGTGTTGCTGTTGCTGCTGCTAATGATGATGATGATGATTATGATGAGGATGACATTGATGACATCCATGATATACCTCTACTTGAGAAGACGGACATGACCCTTTACGAAGGCTCCCAATCTACTCTTCTCTTTGTTGTATTGTTGTTGGTGAATTTGAAGGTTATGAATGGTTTAGGCAACATAGAAATGTCACGTATGTTAAGGTTTGTCATATATGTCATTATAGTCTATAAAAGGTGAAACATGTACCATTAAGATTGTTTATAGTAATGACTTATATTATTTGTTGCAGATTGATAGGTGACTTTCTGTTACCTCCATCAAATGTTCTCCCTCGCTTGTATCGAGAATTATGTGCCACTATGAAACATATTGGAATGGAATATCGAACAATAGATGTTTGTCCTAAAGATCATATTATTTATTATAAAGAACATGAAAATGCAATAGAATGCCCTGAATGCCATACAAGCAGATATCAAGATGATCAAATGACAAAAAAGGTGCCTCGCAAGGTTCTTCGTCACATCCCCATTATTCTAGCCATCACATGTACATCATCGTTGTCAATAAAAAATTATAAATGATAGATATTCATTCTAAATTTCTGACGGGTATCTGTCGCATGTACAACATCACTGTCATTAAAAACTACAAACAATGAATATCCATCATAAACTTCCAACAGATATCTATCGCATTAACAACATCACCATCGACAAACAAACTACAAATGATGGTGACTCGTCAGAAGATTCTGACGGGTCACTGTCATTTGTATTTTTTGCGACAAATAGGTGTCCCAATTACAACGACCACAAATAGGTCTGGCGATAGGTTCACTATGTTGGCACCCCCTTTTTGCGATGACCATGGTTGTCGTAATTACGACGCAAATCAAAACTGTCATTTTTTTTTACTGCAAAACTGCGACGGTGGGTGGTGTCACTTGATTGATGGTATACTGATGGAATTCTGACGGTTGGCTATTGGAAAAAGGGCTCAAATGTACTAGTGGCAATGTTGGCCCCAAAAGACTATTCTTTGTATCTCTTGTGACCTTCTATTATGCTTGTAGTTTTACTGCCTTTAGAGGATGATGATAATTCATTTTGATATAATTCCAATATCCATGACTTATCATATGATCATACTAACCCTGGAGTTAATAGATCCCTTTTTTGCTCTTTTTTTCACGTGTTTCATTTTTGTTGGTTTGTCCTAGCTTGGGGGCATTTCATAGTGGAAACATCTCTTATGGGTGCATGTATGCTTTGTTAAAGCCATTGCTCCCATCAAGGCATTTGCAATCACTTTAACATGGGGGCATACACTCTACTCCTTATTTCACATTTTGCACACACACATGATGATTCAATGCAATCTCTTATGTGGATGGTTAAGGAGATAATGCTTTCCTTAGGTTCATCTTTACATTATCATGTCACATGCATTATTCAATGGATCATAAGACTAAACCTTCTTTCATTTGGTCCTTAGACTAACCACTTTTTTAGATCCTTTAATGGAGACAAGATTTCTTTAAGGACCAATCCTCTTTGTTTCAATGTATTGACTAGCATCTCATAGCTTGCTAGACTATCAATTCCATCTTTTGCAATAGTGTTTTCCCTTTGCATGATCCATAATAAGGAAATACCTTACTAGGTTAGTTGATTGTGCCTTTCTCTCTCTTTTTGAAATCACCTCTTTTATCTTGGTTTTGGATTTGATGAGGACCTAAGTCACTTGGGAGCTCAGTGTTTTCTTTTCTCTTTGACCTTGATAAAAAGAATTTTTTTTGATGCATTGTCTACTTTATTATGAGCATGGGATTATCTCATACTTCCACTAAAGTGGGGGCTAAATGTACCATCCTAAAAAGCTAGCACCTATAATTGGATGATCATTTAGGCCTCATTTTGGAGATTTCAAGATTTCATGTTCATTATGCTTGATCTAGCTACCTATATCCACTTAATCTGGTATCTAGCCCATCTCCCCAACACCCCATTTCAATTTTGGCTCACTCTCTTATATGCAAAATGTCCAAGGCATTATGTTTTTCTCCCATGTTTGGCCTCAATTCTGAATTGGGGCCTCACTGTGATGTTTTAGTGGGAAATTAGATCTCGTGGTTGGCCTAGGTTAATTTTGAATCCTGAAATGTGTGAAAGATATATAAACACCCTATCTCTCCTTGTTTTGAATAGGACATCTACACTCAAGTATTTTGTAATTAAGTGAATTCAATAAACTTCACATCATGTAACCTTCAATTGTCACAAAGTAAGGAATATCTACTCTATCTCATTTCATCAAAATTTTTGTTGTTTGTACAAACATGCAATTAGCACATTACATGAATTGGATATACAAAACAACATTTGCTTATGACAAAACTAAAATTTTCTGAAAATAGAAAGTTTTTATGAGACTTTTACACACAGAGCTCTTAAAAAATGATTGAATTCAACCAAAAAGCCTTGGCATATACATATAACTTCAAATAATTCTAAAATAACATTAAGCATGTTAGATGACAAATTGCATTTAATGAGTATTACTTTTTAGTTTTATATTATTAGTTCTTGAAAATGGAAAATATACTATTGCATCCTTTAGATGCAAATTCCCATTTAATTTGACAAATGGTAGTTGAGAATTTTTCAAACATATACATAGATCCTATAGCTAGAAAACAGGACAATAGTTTGAAAATAGAATTACTATATACAAAATGAAATAAAACTAGCAATTGCACGATTTTGTATGTGCAATGATGGGAAAATAGGAGTTTTAATTTTCAAAAAAATAATATGTTCAATGCAAAAAGTAGATCACTAATGGTATGTAAAAGGAATCCTGAAAAATGAATAACAATTCTTAGGTCATGTGGTTTTCTTGCAAATTATATTTGTTCATATTTGTATCAAATTTGTTAATGATTTATTGCATAATATTTATAGAAAATAAATGACAAAAAAAAATACAAGATAACATTCAATATTATGAAGGAAATACAATATAAAATTTGAGAGCAATCTGAAGAAAGTGTTAAGAAGTAACGTTCCATCAAACTTGAAAAGTCCACAAGTTAAACTTTGAAAAATCTCATCAATTAAATTTTTTTCCCCTCTTTCCCTCTAGCAAGGACACAATTTTTTTTTACTTAGTAGGTCATTAACATCTTTTTTTAGAGTCATTTGTTCATTTTTAAATTTAAGTTTAATTCATGTTACAAAATTTTTTTTCTACCAAAATAAAAAATCCTATCTAAAATAGTTATTTTTGGATTTAAAAATTAAATATATTATCTAATCAAGGATATTTAGATAAAAGACTCATTTAAACAATAAAAATTTATTATATATTAATTAAACAATAACCAAAAGTCATTTGTGTCTTTCATTATATTAATTAGAAAGAACTATTATCAGTTAATTATAATAATAAAACATAGAAAGTACCATGAAACTAAACACATTGTATTTGTTAAATTCTTTATTATGTACTTATTTTGAGAGACATAGCCATATTTTGGAATAATAACTATTTTTGATAAAAAATATATATCTTCAACTTTTTTCATTTATAGTTTTTTTTTCTGAATTTTCTTATATGAACACACCTATGAAATTATATTTAATTTTATAGAAAAAATACAATCTAAATAATATTTATTGTAAATAATAAATAAAAGCACATGTTATTTATACTTTCAAGAAATTTACAAAATGTGAAGAAAATATTCTAATTACTCTATAAGCATATTTAATTTCAATCAAAGAAGTAAGATGTTTATAGAAACATCTAAGTAGAAAAATATAAAAAGAATATAGAAACATCTTTTTTTTAATCCGTAAAAGGCTGAAGTCATTGGAATTTTTATTAATTCTTAAGAGTTTGTTACATGATTCTCCATTCAGTGCGGGCACTAATAGAAAATAATGGAGAAGAAAACCTCCAATCTAGCCTGTGACACATGTCGAGTTCATACAATAAAAGGTTATTCTTTATTACAAAGCTATGAAGATAGGGGCATACCCCTATTTACAAAGTTCAAAAAAAAAGATAGAAGCTGCTTTCATTGCCATAGAAGGCTTCCCTTGCTAACTCTATGACTACACAATACATGACCTTACTTCATATGAATGATACAAGGCATTAACCAAGCCCAATCCAATATCCAATATCTTCCTTTTCTGATGGAGATTCTGATGGCTTCCTTCTAAATTCCTACAAAAAAAATATAGAAACATCTTTATTATCAATTAGAAAAATAATATGTTTATATTCTTTTATACTTTTCTAATATTCTCATTAAAAAAATATATGTTTCTAATTATCTTTCTACTATATGGTTATTATACATCCTTATTCTCATTAATTATCTTTTTATATAACTTTTATAATTTATTCTTAGAATAGATCTCTTATACATTTTTCAAACTAATAATTTTATTGCTATTTTCATTTATTTTATTTTATTTTTATCGGTAAAAGGCCGAAGCCCTGAAGTTTTTTATTAATATAAATAAATTTTACAGTGTGACCCCGCTCGCTGTAGGCGCTAGTAGGAAAGAGTGGGGTTGAGAAAACCTCCAGCCTTGCCAGGGACCTTGGGTCCTGTACTTATACACAATTACATGGGCATACCCATGCCTCGACATTTGACACGATTTGTTTGATACATAATTTTCGTGGGCATTCCCACTGCTTAATGATTTTCTATGATTTACTACAAATACATGATTTCAGTGGGCATACCCACCGCTCTATAAGATTGGAGTAAAACATTACAAATGCTATTTTAACGGATCCCTTTTGTTTTTAATTCATTGGTTGGATGAAGTACTATCCCCCTTACAAATCTTGGTACCTGAAAAATAAGACAGACAAAACTTCCATCTCCAATGGTTAACCCACATCAAATAATATAGATATTTCCTACAATTGTGCATTTTCTATTTGGAATTGCAGATTATGATACTGAGTAACACTTTAAAAGTAATACGCACCCATTCAGATTACATGACTAATTTTACTTTGGAACATCTTCCTTTATAACCATATGTAATCTATTAGCAATTTAATCAGTCAAATAAAATTAACAATAGAAACCAAAATATTAGTTGTACTACTATCTTGATTTACCTCTACCTACTATAATCTGAACAAGAAGGATATAAGCCTATATCCATGTCTAGAAAGCAAACTTAGTTAAGATTGAAAGGGATTGACAGTCTAGTATATATATATATATATATATATATATATATATATATATATATATATATATATATATATATATATATATATATATATATATATATATATATAATATTATATATATATATATATATATGTATATAGATATATATACATATATATACATATATACATATATACATATATACATATATATATATAT